>CAWUFW010003889.1:1200000-1690770 GCA_963921515.1 Calotriton arnoldi
GAATCTCATGAGACAGCAGGCAAGTGCAGAGACATGGAAAAGATCCAGGAAGCTATAAGAGTGAAAAATTAAGATTTGGAAGCAACAATCTCCGAATCATGGGGGTCCCAGAAAGCACCAACACGGGCCGCTTGGAGGACTACATTGAAGCGATGCTAAAGAAAGTCTTTGGCCCAGAGCATCTCTCCCAGGTCCTAATTATTCAGAGAGCGCACAGGTCACTTGGCCCCAGACCGCCGCCAGGGGCTCCCCCTAGGCCTATCATAGCCAGGCTCTTAAAGTACAGTGATCGTGACACTGTTTTGCGACTGGCACGGGAAAATCAGAACACCAGCTATCAAGGGAACAAGGTAGCTTTTTTCCCGGATTTTACTGTTGCGGTCCAGATGGCCCGCAGAGAGTTTGCAACAGTCAAGAGGAAACTTTGCGCTGTGGACATCCCCTATGCGATGATGTACCCTGCTCGTCTATGAATCACACATGAGGGCAAAACAAAGATCTTCAACACGCCGGGCGCATTTACAGATTTCCTGAAGCATCTGCAACGTAAACGACCAAGCCCAAGGCGATTGCCATCTCCCGCACACTCGGAATAACCATGGCTCTGGCGAGGCATCTAAACAGGGACTGGATACCACACTAACTGAGACTGCCATAACATGTTAGCATTGACGTCTGCTCTGGTCGCTGAAGCATAGCCCTCCAGATGGAACTGATTGACTATCTGCACTCTGCCCGCGGCTGCATTAGTCTGGTGCTGGGGTAAATGTGGTGATCTCGTAATGCATACTGTGCCGAAGGTAAAATGATTGAAGTTGCAATGTGACACAGCATGGTGCTGCTGATAAGGCTAACAGCAGTGATGCTTGTGTATTATTCGGGGAGGTGAGATGATATATGGACTTTTAGTCATAGTGACTGTTTATGTGACTGTTATAGTTCCTCAGGCAGGTGTATCTGAATAAGGTGCGAGGTCAGAGCAACCAAAACACTCTTGTAGGTGACTCATGCTAAACAACAGATTGATACTTACCCACAATGTTATTTCTGGCCACAACTGTGCCGCGGGTGGGATCTAAGGCTTCTGGCTGCCTCTACGAGGGTATACCTTATTTTGTTGCAAATACGTCTCCTGAAAATGGGATATCTCAGTGTTTACTGGATGAATCGAATGTTACCTGATGTTTTGTTACCTAGGGAATATCTTTGGCATGATTGGAATGCTAAAGTGTGTGGGGGGATAGTGGGCTGTTTGCTGTATGGTTTATGCAAAGTACATCATGGGCACGCAAACAAATATATCACACAGGTACGGCTAGACGATCTACAAGGGAGGAAGCGACTTCATGTTCAGAGTTCGAAAGATAAATGCTAGAGAAGGTTAGACTTATGACTTGGAATGTCAGAGGGCTGAATAACCCTAAAGAAATCAGACAGGTGTTGGCCTACTTAGATAGGCACCAAGTACATTTGGCACTACTGCAGGAGACTCACCTCACGAGAATAGGAGAGAAGCCAGGAGGGACTAAATGGGCAGTGGTGCGAGCGGCATCCTCATATTCTGTGTAAGCCAGGGGGGTGATTGTATTAGTGAAAAGGGGTACACTCCTTTTGCTTACACATACGGAATCGGATGACACAGGCCGCTTTACACTCATACAGGGTAATCTCTGTGGAATGGAAATTATTGTTATCACCACCTTTGGGCCAAATGTTGATGCCCCAGAGTTCTATCATAGATTGGAGAGTAAACTATATGCCCTCCAACCAGAAATATTAATATGGGATGGGGACCTAAATACCTACTTAGATCCTGACATGGATCGTAGTGCAGTCACGGAGTGGCAGGGTAAACGATCTGCACGTGTTATCCATGAAATTATGTACACTCATAAGTTAATCGATATCTGGAGAGCGTGGTATCCCTTGGCACGGGAGGGTACACATATCTCCTCAGTTTATAAAACATGGTCCAGATTGGATGATTGGCTAATCTCTGAGGCGGTAGCTCCATGGGTGAGATAGGTTGCACATCTTCTACGTACTCTATCGGATCACTCAACTGTGGTGTTAGATCTGGGGATCCCCACTCATCTGGCCCGCCCTTTCCAGTGGCGACTGCAGGCAACATCGCTGCTGGACCCTATTTTCAGAGAGGGGGTGCGGAAGGCTATTATTCATTACTTTAAGGAAAATGAGGGCACGGTGGAGGGGGCAGGCACGCTCTGGGAAGCTTTTAAGGCAACAATACAGGGGGCATGCATTGGATTGCAGGAGGGTTTGCTGAGGGATTTACGTTCCAGGATGCGCACGATTGAGAAGACACTAGTGGGGTTGGAAAGGCAGTATGAGGAGAACCCCAGCATAGAAATCTTGGCAGAAATTAGGGAATTGATCACAGAATATAATGAGACAGTAGATCAAGAAATAAAAATCTGTTCAGGCACTGGGTGGCTAGAGCCTATGGTGAGGGTGGGAGAGCAGGCCATAGTCTGGCCTCTAAGATCACAGAATTAGAACGCCAGGATGGGACAAAAAGCTACAACACGTCTGAAATATTAAACCAATTTGTAGATTACTATTCAAAATTATATGGGCCCCGAGAGGCAGTTACTGGGGATGAGACGCTTGGTTATTTTGAGGAAATTGCATTCGCTTGGTTGTCCCCGGGGCAATGAGAATTTCTAGTGCAACCAATTACAGTTGAGGAGGTGAAGGTGGCCATTCAAACTTTGCCTGGTGGTAAGGCATTAGGTAGCGATGGGCTACCTAGTGAATTTTATAAAATGTACACAGATTTGCTAGCGCCGTACTTACATAAAATGTATGTCGAAGCTTATGAGGTAAAACGGCTCCCCCCAACGTTGCGTGAAGCACTAGTGATTACTCTACTAAAACCAGGCAAACACCCGGCGAGATGCAAATCGTATAGTCCACTATCGCTTCAGAATATAGACACGAAAATCATAGCTAAAGTTAGAGTGTCAAGACTGCGCCCGTTGCTTCCGGCTCTGGTACTTCCGGGCCAATCGGGGCTTGTCCCAGACCGATCCATCACACACGATTTCAAACGCTATTTGCCGTTCTGCATCAACTTGACTCGGATGACAGAGCTGCGGACGTGCTTTTAGATGCAGCCAAGGCATTTGACTCCATACAGTGGAAGTTTTTGTTTTATGTGTTGCATCGCATGGGGATGCCGTACGCATTTACGCAGTGGATAGGATTACTAAATACAGCCCCGGTAGCCAGGGTTCGGATCAATAATTGTCACTCTGCACTCATTCCAATATGCAGGGGAACGCGTCAGGGCTGTCCGGTATCCCCACTACTGTTCGCCCTTGTGTTGGAACCCTTGACATGTAGAGTGCATCAGAGACATGCGGATGGGGCGCTGAGATTTCGGCAGCGCCCACTGGCTATATCGCTGTACGCGGACGATATAGGGCTTTATGTCTGCAATCCAGAAGAGTATCTAAACATTTTGATAAGGGAATTTATTACATATGAGCGCCACTCGGGATAAAACTGGGATAAATCAACCATTTTTCCACTGACAACTAGTATGGTGCCCTATAATCTGAATTTTCTGCTCGAATGGAGCGTTGAGCCAGTCAAATAACTGGGGGTCTGGATTCATAGGGACCCCAAAATTGTTCTGAGAGAAAATGATGGCCGCGCATTGGTGAAGGTTGAGGAACAAGGAGAGTTCTGGATTAAACTACCTTTGTCATTGTCGGACAGGGTGGCGGTTTTAAAAATGGTGGTTCTCCCAAAATTTCTTCATTTATTCACTAACGTCCCCCTCAGGATGACTCAAGCTTTTTTTGCCACTTCGCACTCCGCTCTAATCAGATTGTTGTGGTTGGGGAAACCGCTGCAGTGCCGCTGTGATGTCCTTACCAGGCCATACACACAGGGAGGATTTGGGGCCCCTGACTTATATGTATATTACTTGTGTGCACAAGCGCACTTCTCACATTATTGGTACTATTCCCCACCTTTCCTCCCCCATGTGGCAGTAGAAGCAGATGGTGCATACCCATTGCCACTAACCGCTATGCTACCACAAACACACTCATTATGTCCCTGATGGGCAAAGAGCACGATAGATTGCACGGTTAAGGCTTGGCAGTCGCTAACGGCACTGGCGAGGGAACTACCACTGTATGCCCCTGCACTGCCTTTGGCACACCACCCTGATGTCTCTGTGGCACAAGTGCCTAAAACGCTTTCTATTTTAGCAGATTCAGGAATTGTCAGAATGGGTGATGCATACCCGGAAGGTACGTTCATTACCTTGGAGGCTATTCAAGCGCGGAACACTAGTACCCCGCTATTGGTATTTACGTACTATAGACTGAAAGAGGCCCTCAAAGCCTTAAACGCACTACACCCAGACGCACCGCTGACACTGAAACCTCTACAGGCTATGCTCGCCAGCCCCTCCCACACAAAACTGATCACTCGATTAGATAACACAATGCAGGAAGACACTGCCTTACAACATAGTAAAGGGATGGAGAGATGGAATGAGGTACTTAACACTCCAATAACAGGGAAAGACTGGGAATACTGTTGCGCTTTAACAAGATATTTAACAGCTAACTGTAATTTACGTATTATCCATTTTAAATATATACAGCAACTGTACTATTCGCCCAAGCAGTCGCAGAGATATGGGTTGAGAGAGCCGGCCAACTGTAAGCAATGCAAAAGTTCAGATGCGGATTTCATGCACCTGGCGTGGTATTGTGAAAGAGTTTAAGAATTTTGGATACAGGTTACTAAGGCGTTATCTGTTATGGTCCTGGAACCGGTGAGCTGCACCCCACAATTATATCTGTTGGGACTTATTGGACACTGTAAGCCACAGAACCGGAGACTAGTGGCGGTTGCACTTTTTCTAGCAAAAAGGAAAGTGGCTTAAAACTGGGAGCGTAGAGGTGTCCCCAAATTGCAGCAATGGTTAGTGGATATCACATATTGTAGAGATCAGCTGACCCAATATGCGGAGGAACTCCCAGTACCGTCCAGACATAAAGACATTTGGGCCCCCTTTACCGCATATTTGCTGACAAATCAATGTGAAAATTCACCCGATGACTTACCTGACGTTTGTTCTTTTAGCCAATTCCTGCTGCCCTCATGAATATGCTATGCTGTATATCAAACAATATGTTGCGTAACCAGCCTGAGTACAGTAAGAGCATGTGATGTACTTTTGTATGCGTTATGTCGTTGTGATTGACTGAAATTCAATAAAAATAATTAAAAAAATTAAAAAAGGCCTGCTGTAGGGTGACTTACATATAGTATATACAGTGTGCATGGGCATGGCACACAGGGAGTGAGCCATGTTAGGTTTTCAAAATGGTTTGCACCATTTGACGCACCCTGCATGGTAGGCTGCATACAGATTGTAGGAAGCTGTCTTTCTATGTAATATACCAAAACAAGGTATAGTGTCCAGACGACCCTTATTGGCTTCCAGGGTTTAAATTAATAATCCCAAATGCCCTCTTTTGAGGCACTGTGGACGGGCAGTTTAGGCTTATCAGGGGGTAGTGTTAATGCATTTGTTGAACACGCATAGAGTCAATAAATGAAACACACTCAGGAAGAAACTCAAGACCAATTTAGAAAAATAACAAGTATTTTTATATTTATTTTAACACCAAGATTTCGTAAATAGGTAAGTACTTTTTAGTTTATCAAGTTTTGCAGGTAAATACAAATGTCACTTACATGCGTTTTTACGTGGTAATGCTTTCCTATAAAGAATTAAACATATACTGCATACGAGTGTTTGCAATCGATTCTTATAGGTCTCCTTTAGGATTTATAGTGCTAGGGGGCCAAGGTCCAAAGTACCACCAGCAGTTCGAGTTTACATGCCCTGCAGTGTCGGGGTGCAGTGATGCTGGACGGGCTGGTAGCCTTGCGCACTACAGCTTAGGAAAAGAGGAGGGGGGCCCCCTAGAAACAGGCTGCAGAGGGCGACTTGGGGACAAGTCCGGGAGCTCGGTTTGCGGGGGTCCTGGGAGCAGGGGAGCACCGTCTGTAGTGTAGTTCCTATTTCCCTAATAGGCTCTGCGCATTGGAATAATATACCCTATAGGCTTGACATAGGACTGAGGTCGGTATGTCCCTATCGAGTATATTAAACTTAATTACTTGTACCAGCTAGCTCAGAGGCCACTAGAAACTCCTTGAGAACAAGAAGGGAGTAGTTTCTGGCAACCGCATAAACATGACCACTTTGTTTCCCTTTAGAATCGGAACACGTCTCAGAATCGTGGAAACAATAGATAACAGTTTCACTCAGTCAATCGTGCATGCTTAGTTTCCGCAGAGTTACACAGAAAGGAAAGACGGGCGTTTCAATAAAGAGGTTTTATTGAACAGTCTTGTTTCTCGTGTAAGAGATATGTACTGTTATGATCACAAGACAGTATGCAAGATAAATAATGTACAGCGTAAGCAGTAGAAATAAATAATACTGCGCTAGCATTATCTTTTAGCATATAGTCACGTACATAAATAACATGAGCTAAAAATGCGAGTACTCATACGATGCGTCTCTAAGCTAGTTCTACCCCAATGTACCTAACCTAGTCTAGGTGTAGGGAAAGGTAAGAAGTAGGTGGAGTATTCTCTAGTATGGTATACTAAGAGTATGTTAAGTCTAGTATGCCAAGAGTCCCTCTAGCTTCTAGTCAGCTCCATACCTTGAGAATGAGAGAGGTGGGAATCTCTTGCCGGATCTGGAACTCTAACACCCCGCGAAGGGAGTCAGAACACTGGAAGCTGGATTCTTCTGCGAGCAGGAATGACAGCGTCTTCTCAGTGCGTCAGGCCGGGATACGGGCTCCTCTGAAGTCGAGGTCTCCTCTAACTTGCTTGGGCAAGGGAAGGTATATTTATACCTGATAGGTGCCTTGGAATGTTAGCATTGACGTGAAGTCGGACAGAGGAAGACGTCAGGAATGAACCCTTAAGGTATAACGGTTCATACATAATAGATGAGTTCTTGGAGAAATCAATAGTCCTGTGCTAGGGGAACTCCCGAAGCTTAAGGGTCTGGTTTCTAAGAACTCGTTGTGACGTCAGGATGGACGGATGTCGGTGACCATGCCTGTATTTGGAGTGCACGGCTAATGCCTAAATAAGGACTGGGATTCTATGCCTATATAAGGGCAATGCGAATTGTGCCTATATAAGGACATGTTTTCAGGAAAACCTATATACGGACACCTAAAGCGGAATACAACACGTCGTTTACCTTGGACCTGGGCCGGGTAGCTTGGTGCAGAGGGTTTTGGTCGGCTGGTGCTCGTGTGTCAAAGGCACCCATGGTTCTCGGCTAAACCTGCAAAGGGGGACAAAACAGTACAGCTGGGCCACTCTGTGCTGGCCTCAGCGATGCTGACGTCACTTGTCGGCTGCTCAGTCTTCGCGTCATTAGAGTCCAGATTGGTCTCAAACAAGCTGTGGTTGCTGCAATGGGTCGGGTACCTCGGGTATTGCTGCAGGGCAGCTTCGGTTGGTCCTGGCATTTTCTCACTTGGTGGGGAGGTGATCTGACATCTTGAAGCACGGTGGCCACTTCCTCGGTGGCTGCTGCGTAGGTAGACTCGGTGAGCATCAGAATGGTGAGCCGGACATTTCAGTCAGTGCCTGCAGGCTGCAGGGAAGTGGCTCCTCCACTTCAAGGAGATGATAATGGCTTGGCGCAGTGCTGGAGGCCCTTCAAGGCTTTTGGAGACTGCACATCTGCAGGACAAGTCAAGTTGTCACAATTGTCGGAACAGGAGCAGGTAGGCAGGCAGGGTTTGGCGCCAAAGTCCACCAGCACTCCACAGTTCTTGCTTCTTCAGCTAATCTTTGTCCTCTTCGTTCTTCAGTCAGATGAATCTACATTCCTGGTCTCAGGGAGCCACATAAATACTCAATCTAGGGGCGTTAAGGGTAGTGAAGGGTAGTAGCCAATGAGCTACTTATCCTTGGGGTCATTACATTCCCTATATGACCACTTCCTGTGGGGAATAGGCATAATCCTGTCCCAGAATTCCTAATTTTACTACAACCAAGATGGGGAAATCCTAATTTTTGCATTCACTTCATGCAGCCCACTTTAGGAGTGGGACTAGGCTGGAAATGCAGCACGCCTCCTTGCATAGCTACTTTCCTGCCTGCCCTGGTGCCAGATAAGCCTCATGGCAAGGAGCTGGTATCTCCCACGTCTGGGGGAAGCCTGGATCACATATCAAAGGTGGCAGAGGCTTTGAAACCTCTGGCCTTGGTGTGAAGATTCACTGGACAACCTGCTGGAGCAGGTGATAGCACCTCCTGCCAGAGCAGGCATTGTTCCTGACCTCCTGATAGCAGGTGCTCTCACTTACAGGGGGTCAGAAATGCGTCTGTGGTGGCAGGCTGGAAGGATCCAGACAGCCAGAAAACACGAGAAGACTAGTAAGGTTTCAGGTGGCACCTCTAATGCCCTCATGGGTGCAGGTCATAATAAATCTAGTACTGGCATTAGTACAGATTTATTAAGACAAGGTGTTTGATACCAAACACCATAGGATTCAGTGAAGCAATCATGTAGCTTGGGAACTCTTGATGACCAGTGCCCAGTACATATACATAAGATGACTTCCCTGTTCACTTGTACTATCTAGTAATTGAACTGGACTGGACAGGACAGGGGCAAATGTGCTCATGCAGATATGTCCGCACGTGTAGCATAGTGCACCCTGCCTTAGGGCTTTAAGGCCTTTTGTATGGGGGACTTACATATATTACATGCAGTGACTGTGGCATTGCACACTGTGAGTGTGTCATGTCGTGTTTTCACTCATGGCTTGCACCATGACATGAAGTCTGCAATGAAAACCTGAATGCAACTTGTATGTGGGTCCCTTAGGGTGGCATAAGACATGATGCAGCCATTAGGGACCCTCTGTGGTGCCCATACCCTAATTACTAGAGGTACCATTTACTAGGGACTTAGCTAGATTCAATTGCAAATGGGTTACAACTAGAGTTTAACTTATTTTATTGAGGTCTGGTTAGCAGGCCTCAGTGCACTGTCAGTCGAAAAGCAGAATCTAGTAGTTCTAAAGGGGGTAAAAAGTGTGGGGACAACTGTAGTAAGGTGGGTTTCCGTTGCAGTACTCCCCCCCCACACATTTTGCCTGACTCTGATGCATCTTTGACTGAATGTGCACTGGGTTGCTGCTAACCAGGTTCCCAGTGCCTGTGTTCTTTCCCAAAACCGTACCTTTGTTTCCACATTTGGCACACCATTGGCACACATGTAAGTCCCTTGTAAACGGTACCAGTGGTACCAAGGGCCTTGTGACCAGAGAGGTTCTCTAAGGGGTGCAGAATCTATTGTGCCACCCTAAGAGACCCCTCACCAAATACATGCTTCACTGCCACTGCAGCCTGTGCCTCAAAGTGAAGAGTCAACGTGGCACACCTCTCTGTGTGCCAGGCCTACCAGCAAAGCAAGAGGCATAGGTAAGTCACCCTTACAGCAGGCCTTACAGTCCTAAGACAGGGTGCACTATACCTCTTGTGAGGCCATAACTGCATGAGCAGATATGTCGTCATAGTGTCTAAGTCCATTCTTAGACATTATAAGTGCACAGTGAAGCCATACTGAGTACATGGGCTGGAAGCTCGTCACTACGAGTTCCACAGCTCCATGATGGCTTCACCGAATTCCCAGATGTTTGGTATCAAACATCTGAGATTAATGAACCTACTCTGATGCCAGTGTTGGATTTATTAATAAATGCACTTTGAAGGCGCCTCAGAGGTGCCCCCTGCAAACCTACCAAACCACTAGTGTGGGCCTGACTGGACTGCACCAGCCTAACACTTCTAGACATGTTTCTGACCCCCTGAGGTGGGAGCCTTTTGCTCTTGTGGGTCAGAAACAAAGCCTGCTCTGGGTGAAGGTTTTTCACACCTACCGCCAAGCAGGAACAGCATAGCACAGCGGTGAGCCTCAAAGGCTTTCTGCCTTTTGTTATGCTGACCAGGGCCTATCCAGCTAGTGGAGATGCCCGCCTCCCTGACCAAGCCCCAATTTTGGTGGCAAGGTCAGCAGGAAAATTAGTAAGCAGGAGAGGTGTGCCCCTTCTCAGCCAGGACCACCCCTAAGGTGCCCTGAGCTGAAGTGGCTCCTCCTTTGAAAATCCTCCATATTGTTTTGGAGGATTTAAGCCAATAGAGTTAGGGGTATGTCCCCTCCCCTTAGGGAGTGGACATACAAGGGTTAACCACTCTAAAGGTAAGTAGCCCATTGGCTACAACCTTCTAACCCCTGTAACACCCCTAATTTGAGTATTTAGGGGCACCCCTGAGCAGAGGAAGAAGACATACAAAGGGTAGTGGACATACCCTAAAGGTAAGTAGCCCATTGGCTACTTCCTTCTAACCCCTGTAACACCCCCAAATGTAGTATTTAGGGGCACCCCTGAACCTTAATCCTACAAAGAAGAGGACAAAGAAGAGCCGGGCAGCAGCGAAGACTGAAGACACCAACTGACTTTGCCCCAGCCCTAACCGCCGTCTGCAGCCCTCAAAGACCCTGCTTCAGAAGAGTGACTCGTCCCACAGCCCAGCGACCTCCAGAACCCTGGGAGGATTGCCTGCCTTCAACAAAGACTTCTGATCTCCCGTGGACAGTGGAACTGTCCAGAAGAAACCCAAGTTTTAAAGACCAAAGCTCTGCCTGTGGAACCACGAAGTTGACCATCTCTGCACCCGATGCCCACGGCCCGAGTCCAAGAGACGCACCGGTACAGAAAAGGTTCCCCAGCGATCATGAGCAAGAATCCCTCGTGGGTTGACCCCTGCTGAACTACACGTCGATGCCTGCAGCCTCTGCACGAAGACCACCCCCAACCGCAACCGCACTGGTAAGATGACTTCCAATGCCAAAGGACACCCCTGCACCCAGAGCCCCTGGGCCTTGGAGAGATCTACCAAGGGTGTCCCGATGCCCCAGTACTTCCCAAATTACCTGAGCAGCTGTAGATTTCCATCGTTCGGCCTCCTGGCCTGAGCCTGCAGCCTTTTTCCAAGATTGAGATTCCCCATTTGCTTGCATTGGGCGCACTACACTGTGTTGGCACTCTGCACCCGGCCGCCGCTGTGCGGCTGGAAGTGTACGTTTGGTGCTGCCGTGTGGCCCCCCTGCACTTACAATAACCCCAGGAGACTGGATTTCAAAAACGTGCTACATACCTGCAGTTAGTACTACTTTGATTGCCCCCTTTCTCCATTGGATAACATTAGTACCAGATACTGAGTTTGACCTCTTCACCCAGCCACACCTCTGCTGCTGTTGAGGTAACTTACCTGAACCTTGCCTGGTATTGATTCTTCATCCAAAAGCTTAATTTCATAAAAACGTTTACTTACCTGCAAATTGCTAATTGTATTTCCTCCCCTAGGATAACATTGTATTGATTGAAAAATGCACTGTGTCCACTTTTGATAATGAAAAAGAGTGATATTGCAAAACCTATTTTACTGCAACAAAGAATCTTTGGTTCTATAAAATACATAAACTAAAAGTAATATTTTTACAAACCATTGGTCTTGGATTTAGTCATTGAGTGTGTGTAATCATTTCTTGCCTGTGTGTACAACAAATGCTTAGTACTGCCTTCTGATAAGCCTAACTGCTCGCCCACAATACCATAAAAGAGAGCATTAGTATTGAACAAGTTACTTACCTTCGGTAACGATATATCTGTAAAAAACATTAGTTAGCTATAGATTCATTACCTTAGAATTACCCCCTGGCGTCAGACTGGATCCGGAAAGTTTTTTCGTCAGCAGTACCTCTGCGCGTTGGAAGTTGGCGTCGGTCGGCTCCGCGTCCGTCGTTGGCGTCGTGGTTGCCGCGATGATGTCGAGATAGCTACTTTGACGTCTCCCTCGCGCGCTGACGTCAGTTCTGTACACGACTTTCCGCGCCAGAAACGCAGAGCCATGCAAGACACTGACCACTGGTGCACAAAACTAGGGCCCTGAAAGGATGTCCTTAACCCTAGAAATCAGTTCGCAGAACGGGGAGGATGGGTGGGGCGGTAAGGAATCTATAACTAACTAATGTTTCTTAGAGATATATTGTTACTGAAGGTAAGTAACTTGTTCATCTGAAAGAAACACGTTAGTTATAGATTCCTTACCTTAGAATAGATACCCCAGCAATACCAACCCCGGTGGTGGGTCTGCGAACCAAGATCACACCAGAAAGTAATGGAGAACAGAACGGCCAAAGAAGCCGTCTCTCCGGACTTGGCTGTCCAGGCAGTAGTGTTTGGTAAACGTGTGCAGCGATGCCCACGTAGCTGCCTGACAGATGTCATTCAGAGGAACTCCTCTCCCCAAGGCAGTAGTTGCGGCCGTCGCCCTGGTGGAATGGGCGCGTAGCCCCACTGGAGGCTCCTTTTTAGCCAGAGAATAGCATGCTTTTATACACAAAACGACCCATCGAGAAATGGTTCGCTTGTGTACGGCCCGACCTTTCTTGGACCCACGTAGCCAACAAAGAGTTGGTCGTCCACCCGGAACTGTTTTGTGCGATCCAGATAGAAAGAAAGCGCACGTTTTGGGTCCAGACGGTGGAGCCTCTCTTCCTCTTTCGAAGGATGCAGAGGCGGAAAGAAGGTGGGCAAAGTGATAGTCTGCCCGATGTGGAAGGCAGTGATAACCTTGGGCAGGAAGGATGAACGAGTTCCAAGGACAACTTTGTCCGGATGTACAGAGAGAAAAGGAGGCTTAGAAGAAAGTGCCTGGAGCTCACTCACTCGTCTGGCAGATGTGATGGCCACCAGGAACCGAGTTTTGAGAGTCAAGAGCCGTAAAGGACAGTTGTGAAGCGGCTCAAAGGGAGCACACATTCAATAAGTTAAAACCAGGTTCAAATCCCACTGAGGCATAACAAAGGGAATAGGAGGAAAGAGATGAGTTATGCCTTTCAAGAAGCGACTTACAACCGGGGACTTGAAAAGGGAAGGCTGATCTGGAAGCCGAAGGAATGCAGAGATGGGCGAAAGATAGCCCTTGATAGTTCCCAGAGCAGAGCCCTGCTGGGCTAGAGAAAGAAGAAACAAGAGAACCTCAGAAAGAGGGGCAGAAAGGGGATCCACAGCCTTTCCTATGCACCATGCCAGAAACTTGTTCCACCGGCAGGCGTATACCGTCTTAGTGGAGGGACGCCTGCCTGCCAAGATTACATCACAGACTTCAGGAGGCAGGTCGAAAGACGTCAACTGCCGCCGCTCAATCTCCACGCAAGGAGGTGGAGGCTGGACAGGTTCGGGTGGAAGACCGTCCCCTGCTGCTGCGACAGAAGATCCTCCCGAAGAGGCAGTCTGATCAGAGGATCGGTGGCCATGTTGAGCAGCTCGGGATACCAGACTCTCCGTGCCCAATCCGGAGCCACAAGAATGACTTGGGCCCGGTCGCGCCTGATCTTCTTCAGCACTCTGGGCAGAAGTGGTATAGGCGGAAAGGCGTACAACAGACTGCAACTTCACTCGAGATGAAAAGCGTCGCCTAGCAAGTGCCGCCTTGGAAATTTCAACGTGCAGAATTGCTGACATTGCGCGTTCTCTTCGGTGGTGAATAGATCTAACCAAGGCTCTCCCCACTGTTGAAAGAGACCTTGCACCACCTCAAAGTGAAGACGCCATTCGTGATCCATCATGCACCTGCGGCTGAGTTCGTCCGCCCTGGCGTTCAGAGAACCTGCCAGGTGTTGAACCACCAGGGACATGCCCTGATGTTCCAGCCATGTCCAGAGATGGAGGGCCTCTTGACATAGGGTCCACGAACCCACCCGCCCTGTTTTTTGCAGTACCACATGGCGGTGGTGTTGTCCGTGAACACCTGCACTACTCTTCCCCGGACAGAGGGAAGGAATGCTTTCAGTGCAAGACGAATTGCCCGGAGCTCCAGAATGTTGATGTGGAGCTCGGACTCCACCAAAGACCAGAGGCCTCTGATCTCCGCCTCTCCCATGTGGCCACCCCATCCCAGAAGGGATGCGTCCGTCACCACAGTGTGGTCTGGGTGGGGAAAGGAGAGGGACCTGTCATTGACCCAATCCTGGTTCGTGAGCCACCACTGCAGTTGTCGTGCAGTGCCCTCCGAGATCTGGACGCAATCGGACAGATTCCCCTGATGCTGCGCCCACTGGAACTTCAGGTCCCACTGCAGAGCCCGCATATGCCACCTGGCATGATCGACCAGCAGGATGCAGGAGGCCATGAGGCCCAGCAGCCTCAGAGTCATTCTGACCGAAACCCGGAATAGAGGCTGAAAGATCGGAATCATAGCCTGAATATCCCGGACTCGCTGTTCGGGAGGATAGACCCGAAACCGTGTCGTGTCCAGAACCGCTCCGATGAAGAGGAGCTTCTGAGAGGGAATCAGGTGTGACTTCGGCACATTGATGGAGAACCCCAGCGAATGCAGGAAGTCGGCCGTAGTCTGGAGGTGGGAGACGACTGCCTGGGGCGAGCCCGCCTTCAACAGCCAGTCGTCGAGATAGGGGAAGACTGAAACCCCTGATCTGCGCAGATGAGCTGCAACCACCGCCATCACTTTCGTGAACACCCGAGGGGCGCTGGTAAGGCCAAAGGGGAGCACGGTAAATTGAAAATGCTCGTGGCCCACCGTGAACCATAGGTAACGCCGGTGGGCCGGCAGGACGGGGATGTGAAAATAAGCGTCCTGCAAGTCCAATGCTACCATCCAGTCTTCCGGGTCTGCGCAGGGCGGGTGGAGAGGCCCAAGGACTTGGCCGTAGCCCGTGAGTCCTTGAAATGCTCTAGAGCGTTGTCTGCTTTGTCGCCAAAAAGGCGACGGCCATCAAAGGGCATGTCCATCAAGGTGTTCTGGACATCCCCCGAAAAGCCAGTCGATCTCATCCAAGCGTAGCGACGAAGGGCTACTGACGTTGAAATTGTCCTGCCCAGAGAGTCGGCGGTATCCAGCCCACAACGGATGGTAAACTTCGCCGCATCCCTCCCGGAGGCGACAGCCCGGGAGAGCACTGTCCGGGCCTCCTCTGGACCCTGAGGCAGCACCTGCGCAACCGTATCCCACACAGAGTGGGAATAACGGCCCAATAGACATGCGGTGTCCAACCGCAGTCCTAAGCTGGCGGAAGAGAAAATTTTCTTCCCAAGATGGTCCAGCTTCTTGGATTCTCTTTCCGGGGGAGCGGTAGGGAATGCGCTCTTTGAAGTGGAGGTTTGGACCACCAAGCTCTCCGGGGTCGGGTGTTGGGAGAGGAAAGTGGGGTCGCCCTGAGCCGGGCGGTGGCGTCGGGCAATCATCCTGTCCACGGGAGCCCCCGTGTTGGGCCTGGACCACGTGCCCAAAAGGACTTTGGTGAGGGCCTCATTAAACGGTAGCAAGGGCTCCAAAGAGCTCGCAGCCGGTTGAAGCACCTCTGTCAGGAGGTTAGTCCTGACTGCCACCGTAGGAAGCTCGAGGTTGAGAGCCTCAGCCGCCCTACGCAACACCACTGCGTACAACGCTCCCTCCTCCGTAGCCACCGTAGGAGGAGACAACATGCCAAGGTCAGGGGAGGTGTCCAAACCACTGGCATCCCCCAGTTCCTCTCTCCAGTCCTGTTCACTGTCCAACTGGCCAGTCAGAGGGTCAACTGACCCCTCCCAGTCCTCTTCCTCATCCTCTGGGTGCCATTCTGTTTGAAAAGGGATCCCAGGAGTGAACTGGGGCACAAAAACCCCCCTCGGAGCTGGATCTGGCGTCGGGCAACGCCGGTCCGGGTCCACGTCAGGATGGACGCCGGGGTCGACGCCAGCCGGGGGGCCGACTGGCGTCGAATGCAGTAGTGGTGCCGGAGGAAGCGGCGCAGGTGGAGGCGTAATCAGGTCAACCGGCGCTGATCCGGATCCAGGCCTGGATCCAAGGGGGGCCTGCGGCGCCGGGGCCAGAGCCATCGGCGGAGAAGGCCTAGGCCCCCCAACCGAGTCTGCGGGGCCCCGAAGGCATACCGGCGGGGTCGGACAGCCCAAAGATGGCATGCATCGCCTTGTAGAACGTACAAAGCTGGGCGGGAGTCGCTCCGGGTCCCGGAAAGGGAGGGAAACGCGGAGTCGACTCTTCGGGCTCCGCGCGCGGAGCCGCGGGAGGGTCACACCACCCGCGTCCCTCGTCAGGTAGGCGGACCGACGAGGAGAAGTCGAAGAGTGACGATGCTTCTTCGACTTCTTCTTATGCTTCGACTTACCCGACCCCGAGTGCGAAGACTTCGAAGACTTAGACGAATGGTGGTGGCTCCGCGACCGGTCCCTCGACCTCCCTCGCGACCGGGACCTCGAACGGCGCGGAGCCGACTGCCGGTGCTCAAGCAGCTTTCGGGACCGCTCCCGCAAAGCCTTCGGCGCCATTGACCAGCAGTCGGAGCACGACTTGGGATCATGGTCGCGCTCCAGGCAAAAGAGACACACGTGGTGCGGCTCCATCACCGACATCATCCGATGACAGGTACCGCAGGGCTTGAAGCCGGGCATCCCTCGTGCACCAGGAGTTGAAGACTCAAAAAAGAAGTCGACAAAAGTCGAGATAAAAGTCAGTCAAAAAGTGACTGGAGGTACCGCTCTTCCCGGATCTGCGCTGGCTGGCGCGGAAAAAGAAAGAACTGACGTCAGCTCGCGAGGGCGGCGTCTAAGTAGCTACCGCAACTTCATCCCGGCGACCATGACACCAATGACGGACGCGGAGCCGACCGACGCCACCTTCCGATGCGCAGAGGTACTGCTGACGAAAAAACTTTCCGGATCCAGTCTGACGCCTGGGGGTAATTCTAAGGTAAGGAATCCATAACTAACGTGTTTTTTTCAGATATCTACTTTAGCCTCTGTAAAGCCTCTGGGGATACACTGGACTCTGTGCACACTATACCTTACTTTGGTATAGTATATACAGAGCCAGCTTCTTACAGGGCGGCCATCTGGGAGAAGTGGAGATAAGAGGACTCTGGTCTCCGGTGGAATCCGAACTCCACATGCTAACGTCCCGAGCGATATGATTGGCATTGAAAGCCTTTCTACCTGCCTTCAAAGGAGGGCTAGTTCAAGTATTCACGGACAACACCACTGCCATGTGGTACAGCAACAAACAGGGCTCAGTGGGGTCATGGACTCTTTGTCAAGAGCCTTTGCATCTCTGGACATGGCAGGAACAACAGAACATATCTCTGATGGTTCACTTCCTGCAGATTCCCTGAACGCTAGGGCAGACATACTCAGCCGTAGATGCCAGGCGGATCATGAGTGGTGTCTCCATCCAGAGGTGGCGCAAGGTCTCTTTTAGCAGTGTGGAGAGCCTTGGTTAGATCTGTTCTGCACCACAGAGATTTTGCATGTTGGAGTTTCCAAAGCGGCTCTCGCTGGGAGAGGCTTTTTATCTCGAGTGGAGCTCAGGCCTCCTGTACGCCTTTCCAACCATACCACTCCTGCCCAGAGTTCTCAATAAGATCAGGAATGACCGGGCCCACGTTATCCTTGTGGCTTTGGACTGGGCACTGAGGGGCCGATTCCAATTCAGGCCGGAAATCTCTCCGACCGAGCCGGACCCGGAGAGAATTCCGACCGAATCGGACTCTGGCAGTCCGACCGAACGAGTACGATGCGCACGCATGCAATCGGACTCGAGTCGGTCGGACTCCCATTGAGTCAATGGGAGCCGGACGTACAACGCGTACGCGGGCTCCCATTGACCCAATGGGTGAGAGGCGAACAAGGGTACCCCTACAGCGGGTACGCCTCGAAGCAACTCGCGGCGTACATGCACAGGTAGGGGGGACCCATGGGTCCCCCCTGTGTGCGACTCGCGCGGCTACGCGTACAGGGGGGTCCGACACGGACCCCCAAAGTGCGGCTCCGACTGCTCTTTCGAGCCGGACGGCGCGAGTCGGTCGGACTGCTCGCGGCACGCATCGTACTTGCCCGGCCGGGGAACGTCTCCATCGCGCGGTGCAAGTCGTGTCCATGCGAGTCGGTCGGAGCGCTTCGGACCCGCGAACAAGTCGGTCGGCGATTTCGCGTGCACTCGCATCGTACTCGCTCGGCCGGACGCACGTACGAATCGGTCGGGAAAGAGGGCTCCGAATCGGATCCGGTTAAGCCGAATCCGATTCGGTGCCCTACCAGCCGAGATCGGAATCGGCCCCTGAGAGTCTGGTATCCTGAGCTTCTGAACATGACATGAGCATCCATCCTCTGATCAGGCTGCCCCTTCGGGAGGATCTTCTGTCGCAGCAGCAGGGGAGTGTTCTCCACCCGAACCTGTCAACCCTACGCCTTCTTGCGTAGAGATTGAGTGGTGGTAGTTGATAGCTTTCGACCTTCTTCCCAAAGTTTGTAATGTTATTCTGGTAGCCAGGCGTCCCTCCACTAAAATGGTATACAACTGCCAGTGGCATAAATTTGTAACATATTGTACAGAGAAGTTTATCAACCCTCTTTCTGCTTCCTTCTCCAATGTTTTACTTTTTATTTTAGCCCTTGTCCAGCAGGTCTCTGCTCTGGGCACCTGAAAGGATATTTGTCTGCTTTCCTGAGGCTGCCAGACTCTTGTACATAGATTCCTAAAAGGCCTTGTATATATGTTTCAATCTTCCCCATTCATTATGCCTCAGTGGGACCTTAATCTGGTCCATACCTTCCTCATGTGTGCTCCTTTCCAACCCCTTCACAATTTCCCTCTCCGGCTGATCACAATAAAATCAGCCTTTTTAGTGGCAATCACATCTGCCAGGAGGGTGAGCAAAATGCAGGCTCTATCGCCTCCTTTTTTGACGATATTCCCTGACAAGTTGGTTCTTCGCACTAGAGCCTCTTTCCTCCCGATAGTGGGAACACCTTTTCATGTGGGACAATCTGTCACCTTGCCAACTTTCTATGCTCCTCTACATCCCTCTAAGGAAGTGGAATGACTCCACCATCTGAACCCAAAAAAAGTGCTCTCTTTCTACCTTTACCGCACAAAAGAATTCCGGGTGGACAACCAACTCTTCGTGAGGTATGTTGGTGCGAAGAAAGTTTGGGCCGTGCAGAAAAGGACCATCTCACAATGGGTCATTCCCTGCATTAAGATCTGCTATGCATTGGCAAAGAAGCAGCCTCCTGAAGACTTTTGAACTCATTCCACAAGAGCTAAAGCTGCTACCACTGCGTTAGCACGTGGAGTCCCAGTTCTGGAAATCTGTCAGGCAGCAACTTGGGCATCCCTGCACACGTTTACCAAGCATTACTGCCTGGACAGCCAGGTCCACAGGGACGGCCATTTTGCCGTTCGATCCTGCAGGACTTTCTAGTTTGAACAATGTCCACAGGTATGGTATTGCTTGGGTATCTGTTCAAAGGTAAGGAATCTGCAGCTAGATGTCTCTATCAGATGGACAAATTACTTACCTTCGGTAGCGCCTTATCTGGTAGAGAAAGTGTCTAGCCGCAGATTCCTTACCGACCCACCCATTCTCCTCACACTGTGGACAAGTTTATAGGGTCAAGGTTGTTACCTTTCAGGGCCCTAGTTTTTTAAAACATACCAATATCAGTACTCTTCATGGCTCGAAGTTTGTGGTGCAGAAAGTCGTGAAAAGTAACTGACGTCAGCCCGACAAGGTGGCACCTATATAGGTGAGCCAGACGTCGCTTCCAGCGCGGACGATGCCTATGACATCACCCAGAGCTGACTGATGCCACCTACCGGCACGCCGGAGTATTGCTAGAAGAAAAATTTTCTGGATCCAGTATGATGTCTTGGAAATTCAAAGGTAAGGAATCTGCGACTAGATACTGTCTCTACCAGATAAGGCGTTTCCAAAGGGAAGTAACTTGCCCTTTAATGCATTTGTTGAACACACACAGTGTCAATAAATGTGACACACACTCAAGAAGAAACTCTTGGTAATTGGGTAAGTACTTTGTGTAATAGCAATATTTACAGGTAAGTAAAATGTTCACTCAAATGCGTTTTTATGTGGTAATGCTTTCCTATGGATAAAAAGGCATACACTGCATATGGCTATTTGCAAATGATTCTCAGGGGTCCCCTTTAGGACTTAAGGTGCTAGGGGCCAAGGTCCAAAGTACCACCAGCAGTTCGAGTTTACCTGCCCTGGAGGGTCCGCGTGCAGAGGTGCTAGAAGGGTTGGTAGCCTTGTGAGCTACACCGTAGACAAAGAGGGGTCCACCTACAAACAGGCTGCAGAGAGGGACTTGGGGACAAGTCTGGGGCCTCCCGACGGGGGGCTTGGTTTGTGGGGGTCCTAGGAGCAGGGGAGCACCGTCAATTCTTGTGGATCCGCTCAGGTGCAGAGGGTTTTGGTCGGCTGGTGCCCATGTGTCAATGGCACTCATGGTTCTTGGTTAGACCTGCAAAGGGGGGACCAATCATGACAGCTGGGACTCTCTTGGTGCTGGCCTCTGTGATGCTGATGTCCCTCGTCGACTGCTCAGTCTCTGCGGCTTTGGAGTCTGGATTGGACTTAAAGAAGCTTTGGTTGCTGCAAAGAGTCCGGTACTCCGGGTGCTGGTGCAGGCAGCTCCGGTTGGTACTGGAATCTTCTCACTTGGTGAGGCGATGGATCTGACCTCCTGGAGCGCGGTGACCTCTTCCTGGGTGGCTGATGTGTCGGTGGACCCAGTGAACAGCAGAATGGTAAACCGCTGACGGTTTGGCAAAGTGCTGGAGGCCCTCTGAGGCTTTTGGAGGATGCACAGCTGCAGGACGAGTTGGGTTGTCGCATTTGTAGGGACAGGAGCAAGGTAGGCAGGTAGGGTTTGGTGCCAAAGTCCACCAGCAGTCCGCAGTTCTTGCTTATTCGGCTCTTCTTTGTCCTCTCCTTTATTCGGTCAGATGAATCTAGGTTCCTGGTGTCAGGGAGGCCACTTAAATACTCAATTTCGGTACATTAATGGGAGTGAAGAATAGTAGCCAATGGGCTACTTACTCTTGGGGTCACTACACCTCCTATGTTACCACTTCCTGTGGGGAGTGGGCATAACTAGGCCTGGACGTGAAATTCCGCTCCGCTCGCAGAGTTTGAGGAGTGTTTCCACTCCTCGCACCCCGTAGCGCGGGGAGTTCTGAAAAGATTTCTCAACGTGGGTGGTCACAGATGGTCGCCACCAATCGCGTTGAAAAACCTTCCTTTAGCATTGAGGAAGCTTTCGCTGGAGTAGAACATATACTAGAGCGGCAGAAAGAAGCTGCACCCTCTTGCGCTGTGCATGGTGCCATTTGCGCTAATTATACAGCATGGGACAAACACCCGATGCCAAAAATCAGCGCCAGCGGCATGACCTAACGCACTTCATTGCTTGAGGCGCTCTGCGTAGCGTGGTGAAGTTTTTTTGGAACTCTGCCTTGACATAACCCTGTCCCAGAATTCCAATTTGCACCAAAATCAACATGTATGGAGCACATCAGGCAGCCTACCTTAGGAATGTGACTGGCCTGGAAGTGCACCAAGTCACCTAGCATAGCTAATTTCCAGCTTGTCCTGGTGCAAAATGGGCCTCAGGGCAGGGGGTGGCATCTTCCAGGTCTAGGGGAAGCCCGGATCACATATCAAAGGCAGTGGGGGGCTTTGAAGTCCCTGGCCTTGGTATGCAGATTCACTAACCATCCTTCTGGAGAAGGTGTGAACATCTTCCTGTGGAGCAGGCATTGTTTTTGGACTCAGCGCGTGGGCTGTCACCTGCACGGGGTCAGAAACATGTGTGTTGTGGCAGACTGGATGATACCAGTCATCTAGCACACTAAGAGGCTGGTTGGTTTTCAGGGGGCACCTCTAAGGTCTCCTCTGGGAGCATATCTTAATAAATCCACCACTGGCATCAGTGGGGTTTTATTCAGACAAGGTGTTTGATACCAAACATCATAGGCTTCAGTGAAGCCATCAAGTAGCTGGGGAACTTAATGATCAGTTCTCAGTACATATACTTAAGATGGCTTACCTGTTCACTTGTACTATCTAGCAATTGAACTAGACAGCACATGGGCATATCTGCTCATGCAGATATGTCCTCACATGTAACATAATGCACACTGCTTTAGGGTTATACGGCCTGCTGCAGGGGTGACTTACATTTTTTGTTTGCAGTGTTTGGGCCATGGCTAGCAGGGTGTGTGCCATGACGTGTTTTCATTTTTGTCTACACCATTTTTACGCAGCCTACAACGGCAGTCTGCATGAGTTTGGTAAGGCCCTAGTAAGTGGTACCCTTGGTTCCAAGGGCATGGGTATTAAAGAGGGTCCCTAAGGTCTGCAGCACGTATTATGCCACCCTAAGGGACCAACACACAAAGTGCATGCAGGCTGCAAGAAATGGTGCAAAACATTTTGAAAACATGACATGGCACACTCACTCTGTGTCATGCCCATGCACATTACATATACTATATGTAAGTCATCCCTACAGTGGGCCTTAGAGCCCTAAGGCAGGGTGCATTATATTATATGTGATGACATATTTGCATGAGCAGAGATGCCCCTGTGATGTCTGGTTCCATTGCCATGACATTGCAAGTGTTCAGGAAGCCATCTTAAACATATGTACAGGGCACTGTTCATTACGAGTTACCCAGGTACATAATGGCTTCACTGAAAATAATGGTGTTTGATGTCAAACAACTTGTCTTAATAAATCTGTACTGTTGCCAGTACCAGATGTACTGTGACATGCACCTAGAGGGCACCTTGGAGGTGCCCCCTGAAAACCTACTATTCATCTAGTGTGCTGGATGACTGGTATCACCCAACCTGCCATCACAGATGAGTTTCAGAACCCCTGAAAGTGAGAGACCACGTTCTAACAGTTTAGGGAGAATGCCTGCTCCGGCGGAAAGTAATCACACCGCCTCCAGCAGGTTGACTAATGATTTAGCATAACAAGGCCAGAGGCTTCATAGCCTCTACTGCCTTTGATATGCAATCCCGGCTTCCCCCAGTCCTGGGACATGCCACCCCCTCCCCTGAGGCCCATTTGGCATCTCGACACGACGGAAAATTAGCAAGTCAGAAGGCATGTTCACTCTCAGGCTAGTCACATCCCTACGGTGGGCTGCCTGAAGTGAACAACAAAAGAAGGGCTCCACCATCTTGTTTTAAGTGGAACTAGGATCTCTTGGTCAGATGTATGCCCACTCTCCACAGGAAGTGGTCATATAGCGGATGTAGGCATCCCAGAGGTAGGTAGCTCTTTGTCTACTACCTTAAACTCCCCAAAATGCCCCTAAATTCAGTATTTAGGTGGCCTCCTGACACCAGGAACTAAGATTCGACTACTGAGAGCTGAGTTAGAACGATGAAGGACCAACAGACCAATAACAAAGGACATGCACCAAAGACTGGTGCCAAACCCTGCCAGGCTGCTTGCCCTTAGACAATCGCAGAGACTGACTTGCCCAAAAGCTGCTTATCCTTCTCCAACTCTTAGAGGGCTATCCAGCATCTCAACAACTAGCAAAGATCTCCCTTGGGGCGGAGGAGCCACTCCAATGCATCTGCAGGCACTGACTGCACCAGCCCGATTCACTGTTTTTGCTGACCCTCCCGGTCCATTGAGGGAGCAACTCACCAGAAGGAGGTCACCGAGAGTCCAGGAGATCAGCCCCGTCACTTTACCAAGTCTTGAGATGCAGAGCCTTCCCTGAGCCTCCTGCACCAATACCTGGGGTACACGAGCCCTTGCAACTACCAAGGCTTGTTGCGTGTCCAGTCTGGGCACCACCGACCTGCTGATGAGGGACGTCAACATCTCTGAGGCTGCCACTGTGAATGGCCCTGCAGTCTTGTTTTCTTTCCCTCTCCAGGTCTCCAACGCAAAGTGAGAGCCTCTTACAGCAGCGACCTACCAGACAAAACACCTCTGCACCCCAGTCCCCCAGGTCCATGTAAACCAACGATGCGCCTGCGCTCCAGAGACCCTCAAGAGCTGAGCCCCTTCTGGGTTCTTGTAGGAAGCTGGATTTTTATATACCATACCAAAGAGAGGTATACTGTGCAAAGAGTCCCGGTATTCCCTTATGTATTCCCTTATGAGTGGACAGGGGCTTGCTCTAGCAATCCCCAGCTGCTATTTTAGGGGAAAGTGTAGTCGAGCAGCCTTAGGCTTATCAGAGAGGAGTGTTAGACATCTGCAATACACACACAGTCAATAAATAAGGCACACTACTCTATGAAAGAGATCCACACCAATTTATAGAAACATCTTTATATAACTTTTGGCACCAAGATCATCAAAAAAAGGTGAGCAGGTTTCGAGCTATGAATTTTTACAGGTTTGAAAAATCAACACTTATTGCAATTTCTGAAGGGGTAATGTTATCCTATGGAGGAAAAACATACACTGCATAAAAGTAACTCAAAGCGGCTTACGACCAATCTCATGGACTTAAGATAAGTATGGGCAAGGTCCAAGGCAGCACCAAAAAGCTTGGGCAGCACTGGGGCGGCCAGGTGAAGAGGTACTTTTCAGCGTCGGGTGACCAATGTTATCCTATGGGGAAAAACGTACTGCATTTGGGCACTTCACAGTGACTTACGTGACCAATCTCCTGGACTTAAGGTAAGTATGGGGCAAGGTCCAAGGCAGCACCAATAGGTCACCTCGAGTGGCACTGGGGCAGCCAGGTGCGGAGGTGCTTTTCAGCACCTATCCACCTGGGGATCGGTCCAGTCGAAAAGCAACTGCAGGCCTGGATTGGGAAACCGTCAGACTGAACCAACAAGGGAGTTCATGTCTCATGATGCTCTGGGATGTGGGGACACCTTTGGTCCTCTTCTTCTCAGGCCAGGGCGGCCGGGTTCAGAGGTGTTCTGAGGCCTTGGGTTTTCATCACCGGAGACACTCGTGGTAGGGGGGGCTTGCACAAAGAGGCTGCAGGCGGTGCCCACTGTGGGCAAATCTAAGGTGGGCTTTCTTTAGGGAGGGTCGGGGGACCACGCTGGCACTATTGGCCTTCTTTAACTTGAGTTAAGGGCACGGGTGCAGTGGTGCTTTCCGGTGTCGGGTTGGCGGTGGTCTGGTGTCCCCACAGTTCTTTTGGAGTGCCTGCAGGATGATGGGAAGCAGCTCCGCTACTCCACAGGTGTTACTGGGTTTTTGTTGAAGGCAGGCAGTCCTCCCAGGCTTTTGAAGGCACAACAGCTGCAGGACGAGACGACTTTGGTGCAAGTTTGTAAGGAACAGCAGACAGGCCAGCAGCTTCTCCACAGACCTTTCTTCTCACGGCTCTTCAGTGTCCTTATTCTTTTTAGTTCAGCAGGAATCTGATTTCCTGGTGCCAGGGGCTCTCCTAAATACTAGATTAAGGGGTCTCAGGGGAGTGTGGGGTAGTAGCCAATGGGCTACTTACCCCTGGGGTCACAGCACCCCCTATATGACCACTTCATGTGGGAAGTGGGCATAGCCCTGTCCCAGGGTTCCTAAGTTTGCCATCACAAAGATGGCAGACTTCTGATTTTTGTATTCACTTCAGGTAGCCTATCTTAGGGGTGGAACTAGCCTGAAGGTTAACACGCCTCTCTAACTACTAATTTCCCCGTCTGTCCAGGTTCCAAATGGGCGTCCTTTCCTGTGAGAGAATCCAGATTCACACACCTAAGGCAGTGGGCTCTTGGAAGCTCTCTGCCTTGGAATGCTAATTTGCAGGTCATCCTGTGGGAGGGGGTGTGAACACCCTATGCCCAAGCAGGCTTTGTTCTTGACCTCCTGAGAGCAAAGGCCCTCACCCTTGGGGGTCAGAAGCTTGTCTATGGTGGCAGGCTTGCTAGGATCAGTCAGTCAGCACACTAGTAGTTGGCAGAATTTCATGAGGTACCTCTAAGCTGCCCTCTGGGTTCATGTATTAATAAATCCATCACTGGAATCAGTGTGGGTTTATTAATATGAGATGTTTGATACCAAACATCTCTAGTTTAAGTCAAGCCATCATGAAGCTAGGAAACTCGTTTTTACCCGTGTCCAGCACATGTTCTTAAAATGGCTTCCCTGATCATGTGTACTGGCAGTAATGGAACTGGTCATTACAGGGGCATATCTGCTAATGCAGATATGTCGTCACATGGAAAATAATGCACCCTGCCTTAGGGCTGTAAGGGTGAGTTGCAAATATTACATGCAGTGTTTAGGGCACATGGCATACAAGTGTGTGTCATGTTCTGTTTTCACTTTTTAGAGCACCTTGCCACACAGCCTGCAGTGGCAGTCTGTATGGGTTTGGTGCTAGGTCCCTTAGAGTGGCACAAGATATGCTGCAGCTCTAAGGGATCCTCTTTAGTACCTATGCCCTAGGTACCAGAGGTACCAGTTACTAGGGACCAACAGAAGTGCTAAAGGACTGGTCACTTGGGGATCAAGTGGCCAGTTGTCTTGTTTTTGGGAAAGACCACTGGCACTGGGGACCTGGTTAGCAGGAACCCAGTGCACTTCAGTCAAAGTTGCATCAAATATCAGGCAAAAAGTGGGTGGACTTCTGCAACACAATCCCGGTTTCCTACACTTCCACCTGACTTGTCCCCAAATCCCCACTTGCAGCCTTTCTTTCCACACGCACTCCTCCATAGACTTTAACGGCTAGTGTTCAAGGCTACCATCGTGACCAGCACCTCTGCACCCAGACACACTCGGGCAGGTAAATCCGAACTGCTGGTGGTTCTTTGGACCTAGGCCCCTAAGCACCTTAAGTCCAGGAGTGTAACCCTGAGAATCATTTGTAAGTGTACCTATGCAGTGAATGTTTCTACCATAGGATAACATTACTGTGTTCGAGGCTCATACCTCAAATCTGACAGCTGTGATTTTCTGCTGTTTTACCTGTAAATATCTTTAACATCTAAAGTACTTACGTGATACTGATGATCTTGATGTGTAAAAATATATATAAAAAACGTTGTGTTTTTTCCTAAATTGGTCTTGAGTTTCTTCTTGAGTGTGTGTCCCATTTATTGACTCTGTGTGTACAACATATGCTTAACACTACCCTCTGATAAGCCTAAACTGCTTGTCCACACTACCACAAATAGAGCACTTGGAATTATTAAGGAGTTATTAAAGTAAGCCAATAAGGGTCATCTTGACTTCCTGCATAGTCATTTTGGTACACTACATAGAGAGCCAGCTTCCTACACCCACATCAGTCTAGAGATAGGGATGATGAGAGAGAAAGAGACTACGCCAGTGAGGTCCCATCACAGAAGACTTCCTCTACATGCCTGAAATAGAGGGTGTTGTAATAAATGATATGAAAGTTGGCACTGAGGGTCCAGAAAAAACAGTTGCCATGGAAATTACACAAAAAGGATTCACAGTCAGGAAAGACAATGGAACTCACCAGGTACTTCAGGGGGGATGGAGGTATTTAGCCCCAAGACCCATAATCACCAATGCAAGGACGGTCATGCAAGGCAGCAGTAGCAACGGGGCCAAAACAACCAAGGTTCATGAAGCACAGGAATCTAACAGGGGAGGAGGTAAGACAACCAGGGGAAAAGGGAAACACAAATTGAGAAAGGGAACAACCCAACAAAAAAGGGGGAAGTGCAATACATGGACAAACCAAGTGAGCGTGGGAGCCACCCAGCCAGCAGAAAGTTGACAGGCAAAATCTTGGTAGTCCGTAGCCTTTTTGTAGTGACCGGGCAGGACTTTGCTTCCTCTGCTAACTCTGACTTTAAATTGTCTGTTCTTGCCCTTTTATGTGAGATCCAACTGCCAAGAGCCGGCAGTCCCCAGCCTCCAACCCTTCCCTGTCATTTGTGGCTCTCTAGGGCAGAAACGAACAGAGTTGCACATATCTCTCTTTCTCTATAAATTAAATTGATAAGATGCATGGCTTAATCTGTGTCCGTGATGTAACCAATTGTTAATTTCAAAATGAATAACATTTTTTGGACAAGAAAGACTCACAGAGACAGGCATTTGGCCATGGCATTGCTTGAAGACCAATGCAGGTCAATTACAAGTAGTCCAGTGCAATTTAAGAGAAAATGGGCTTTAGAATTTCAGGTTCTTAGAAGACAAAGGAAAGACAATGCATGCGGAGCATGCATCCTCTGAACTTGCTATGAGTTTTCAGACCTCTGTTTGCCCTTATAAGGAAGATGAAAGGCAGAAGATAAGAGGCATGACAAAGAAATTCCTCTCCCAAAATTCATCAAAAGACTACCAGTCATGGTAAACATGTTCATAAAACTAAGAATTCCTCCTGAGAATATAAAATCCCAGTCAAGAAGAGCAAAATCCAGCCGTCTCCAAAAGTGTTAGACGTTGTTGCCAATTCCATTGAATGAGCGGGCGGCAACATCATCGGCACCTCCAGCTACAGTAAGCACATTATAGCCTACAAGTGTGGGCTCAGTTGAAAAGAAGCCATGTGCTCAAATGACATCCACCTCATCCGCTTCAGGTATAAAAAAGCAGTCCCACCCAATTATTTCTAAAAAATTTCTGGTAAATCCCAGCCTGACTGTTGACTACGTCATTGACAGGCAATCCATTCTCATTGATGGTGTTTCCATCATCACTGCCATCAGTTACCTAGTTGACTATGTGCTCTGTGTCTGCATTGTTGATGGCTTCACATTCCATTGTCACTGTATCTTCAGCTTTCACCATATTGCCTATTTCTTCTACAGTTCCTCATCTGATAGAGACTTCTAGCCGCAGATTCCTTATCTTTGAATTTCTGCAGACGTCAGACTGGCTCTGGAAGATTTTTTCTGAGCAGTACCCCTGCATGTCGGCAGGTGGTGTCGAACGGCTCCACATGCATTGTCAGCATCATCCGCGCTGGATGTGACGTTGTGGTACCTATGTAGGTGCCACCCTAGGCACGCTGATGTCTGTTCTTTTCTTTATGTGCCAACCAGCGCTAATCAGGAGAAGAGCTACCCTCACTCATTTTTTGACAGGATTTTTTTACGTTTTGTCGAGTGTTTTTAAGGTTTTTCCTCCTGGTGTTATCAGGATGTCATCTAGGAAGACATGATTCAAGCCCTGCAGAGCCTCTCATTGATCGATGCTAGTGGGAGACCTGCACCTTGTCTGTCTGCATTGTCTGGAGCGCAACCACGACCCAAAGTCGTGCTCCAATTTCCGCGCCATGAATTCTAAAGCTTCGAGGGAGCGGTCCCTAAAGCCTCAGGTGGCCCAGCATGTGACTCTGTGCAAATATACTTCCCAGTCAAGAGGAAGGTCCCGGGAGCGGTTGCAGAGCCACTCAAAATCCTCGGGATACTCGGGTAAGTCGAGGCACGAGAAAGAAGAAGAAGTTGAAGTGGTCTTCAACTTCTCCACGCCTGTCAGCCGACGAGACGAGGGTGCATTGGCATTCAAGGCCTGGTTCCTCCTTGGAGCCTACACTTGGGCGGACTCTGCGCCTCCCTGATTTGCCGGGAGCTGGATCGACCCCCGCTCAACTTAAAGAATTCTATGAGGCCATGTGTAAGAAAGTGCCTCTTTTTGACACGGTCACCCCTACCTTTTGGTCAGTGGTACTGATGCTTTCGATTAGAAGTGCACTGGGTCCCTGCTAACCAGGCCCCAGTGCCAGTGCTCTTTCTCTTAAAACAGGTAAATGACTAATTGCAACCCAATTGGCAAGGACTTTAGCACCCCTATAAGTCCCTAGTAAATGATGAACAAGTTACTTACCTTCGGTAATGCTTTTTCTGCTGGATACAGTATCTGCCTATGGATTCCTCACCTTTTGAATTACCCCTGCACCAGCATTCCTCGGAAACTTTTTCCTTAGCTCTCCCCCGTCTACGAGGACGTCACAATAGCACTACTCCGCTCGCGACTCCGTATGATGTAATCGGAGCCATAAGAAGACCTCGTCGGCATGTTGACGTCAGTTCCACCCATTTTTTCCGTGCCTTCGAGGCGGACGGGTGAACCGACAACATTTCGCAAATATACACAGTATACAAAGACGCACCAATAAACACAGTATATTTTCCAAAAAAGAAAAGAGACTGAAAATGCCAGACAAATCATACCCACAAGCTACATAACATTTCAAAGAACAATGAAATACCAGTCATGTTATACTCAAAAATCTTTTCGGTATAGAAAGGCAGACAACGGGGAGGCAGGTTGGTCAGTGAGGAATACACAGGCAGATACTGTATCCACCAGAAAAAGCGTTACTGAAGGTAAGTAACTTGTTCTTCTGATGGATGCATCTGCCTGTGGATTCCTCACCTTTTGAACTGAATCCTCAAGCAGTCCCGCTCCCGGAGGAGGGTGTCCGCCTACCTATACCAAAAAAATCTTGCAGCACAGGACGAGCAAAATGGCCATCCCTCCTCACCTCTGAATCCAAGCAATAATGCTTCGCGAAAGTGTGGAGGGAGGCCCAAGCTGCCGCGTCACAGATGTCTACCACAGGGACACCTCTAGCCAAAGCTAAAGAAGAAGATTTAGCTCTAGTAGAATGAGCTCTAATACCTTCAGGAGGCTCCTTCTTGGCCAAGGCATAGCAGATCTTGATGCACATGATGATCCACCTAGACAGCGTTTGCTTTTGGACTGCCTTGCCTTTCATTTTCCACACGTAACCAACGAAGAGCTGGTCATCCAGTCTAAATTCCTTGGTTCTGTACAGGTAAAAACTGAACTCCCTCCTGTGGTCCAGGTGATGAAGTCTCTCTTCCTCCTTGGAAGGGTGAAGGGGAGGAAAGAAAGTAGGCAAGGATATAGACTGTCCCAAGTGGTAGGGAGTAACCACCTTAGGCAGGAAAGCAGCTCTGGTCCTGAGAACCATCTTATCCGCATAGATGGTAGTAAAGGGAGGCTAAGAACTAAGAGCCTGAAGCTCACTTACCCTCCTAGCAGAAGTAATAGCAATCAGGAAAACTGTTTTAAAAGTGAGGAGCCTCAACGGGCAACTATGAAGGGGTTCAAAGGAAGACCCCATCAAAAAAGTAAGAACCAAATTTAAGTTCCACTGAGGCATAATAAAAGGAGTGAGAGGAAATCTGTTAGTGAGACCCTTAATGAACCTCATAACGATGGGAGACTTAAACAATGATGGTTGGTCTGGCAAACAAAGGAAGGCAGATAAAGCTGACAAATAGCCTTTAACAGTAGCCCCAGCACAACCCTGCTGGGCTAAAGAAAGAGAAAAACTAAGGACATCCCACGACGCAGGGATCCGAGACAAGGCCCTGGAATGGACCACCTCCTTCCTCGACGGCAGAACCCAGAGAGTCCGCCTCCCACCTTTCCGATCCGAAGCCTCCGAGATCATCTGCGGCGTACCCCAGGGATCGTCCCTCAGCCCAACACTGTTCAACATCTACATGGCCCCGCTCGCACGCAGACAACACGACCTCAACATTATCTCCTACGCCGACGACACTCAACTGATCCTCTCCCTCACCAAGGACCCCCTCGCCGCCAAAGCCAAACTCCATGACGGAATGAAGGCCGTCGCCGATTGGATGAAGATCAGCCGACTAAAGCTGAACACGGACAAAACGGAGGTCCTCATCCTCGGCTCCAACCCCTCAGCCTGGGACGACTCCTGGTGGCCAACGACGCTGGGAGCAGCCCCGACACCCACCGACCACGCACGCAACCTGGGAGTCATCCTCGACTCAACGCTCTCCATGACCAAGCAAGTCAACGCAGTCTCCTCCTCCTGCTTCAACACACTCCGCATGCTTCGCAAGATCTACAGGTGGATCCCGACAGACACAAGAAGAACAGTCACCCAGGCCCTCGTCAGTAGCAGACTAGACTATGGGAACGCCCTCTACGCGGGAGCCCCGGCCAAGCTCATCAAGCGACTGCAACGCATACAAAACGCCTCCGCACGACTGATCCTCGACGTACCACGCCACAGCCACATCACCCCCACTTGAGGAACCTGCACTGGCTCCCCGTCGACAGGAGGATCACCTTCAAACTCCTCACCCACGCACACAAGGCACTCCACAAAACTGGCCCAGCCTACCTCAACAGACGACTCTTCTTCTACGTCCCCAACCGCCAGCTCCGCTCCGCCGACCTCTCCCTCGCCACCGTCCCCCGCATTCGAAGAACAACCACCGGCAGCAGATCCTTCTCACACCTCGCCGCCAAGACCTGGAACACCCTTCCACTAAGCCTACGAAAGACCCAAGACCTGCTGACCTTCAGGAGGCTACTCAAGACCTGGCTGTTCGACCAGTAGCAGCATCCCCCCCTTCCCTCCCCCAGCGCCTTGAGACCCTCGCGGGTAAGTAGTGCGCTCTACAAATTCTGTGATTGATTGATTGATTGAAGGACATCAGACAAATGGGCTCTCAAAGGATCAATTCAACTCTCCCCACACCACCTAACAAATCTGGACCAACTACTGGAATAGACAGATTTGGTGGAGTGTCTCCTGGATGATAAAATAACATCCACCACATCTGGCGGGAAAGAGAAAGAACTCAGGTTGCCCCGTTCAATCTCCAGGCTTGAAGGTGCATGCTCTGGAGGTGGGGGTGTAGAACCTGCCCCTGAGACTGAGGGAGGAGATCTGCCCTGAGAGGGAGACGGAGTGGAGGGTGTGATGAGAGATGAAGAAGGTCTGTGTACCACACGCTTCTTAGCCAATCCAGAGCGATCAATATGACTTGGGCCCAGTCTTGGCGAACCTTCCCCAGAACCCGAGGAATCAGGGTATGGGAGGAAACGTGTAAAGAAGCTGTAAGCCCCAATCTAACTGAAACGCGTCCCCCAGCGCTCCCTGCATCGGATACTGGAGGCGGCAGAACGACGGGCAGTGTGCTTTCTAGTGAGTGGCAAACAGGTCCAACCGCGGAAATCCCCACATCCTGAAAATGTGACGGACTACCTCCGGATGAAGACGCCACTCGTGATCGGCCGAGTATTGCCGACTGAGACTGTCCGCACGCACATTCTGTACCCCGGCCAGATGATTTGCAATTACACAAATCTGGTGGTCCTGAGCCCAGGACCAGAGTCGCAGAGCCTCTCTGCAGAGGTGATATGACCCCACTGCTCCCTGTTTATTGATGTACCACATCACGGTAGTGTTGTCCGTCAGGACCTGAACCAACTGACTGTGAAGGGAGGGAAGAAAGGCCTTGAGAGCCAAACGTATCGCCCGCAACTCCAGAAGATTGACATGAAGCAATCTTTCCTCTGGAGACCAAAGACCTTTGATCTCCAGATCCCCCAGATGAGCACCCCACTCTAGAGTGGATGCATCCCTTATCACTGTGGCCACCGCAGACGGAGGTTGAAAAGGCTTCCCTTGAGAAAGGTTGCCTGGAACACTCCACCAAGGCAGCTCCGCTGCAGCATCCCTGGAGATTCTGATCACCTCCCTGAGATCTCCGTTGTGTTGAAACCACTGCCTGCGGAGGTACCACTGGAGCGCCCTCATGTGCCAGCATCCATGGTTGACCAACATTATGCAGGAAGCAAACAGACCGAGCAGACGTAAGACCTTCAGGACTGGAACAGCCGCCTCATCCTGAAGCATTGGGGTCATATCCTGAATGTATGAAATCCTCTGAGGGGGCGGGAAAGCACGACTCACAGTAGTGTCCAGGACTGCCCCTATGAACAGGTTGCGCTGAGAGGGCACCAGGTGTGATTTGGGCACATTTATCGAGAAACCCAAGTCAAACAACAGCCGAGCTGTTATATGCAGATGATGCAGCACCATCTCTGGTGACTTTGCTTTGAGCAGCCAGTCATCCAAATAGGGGAATACAAGAATCCCCAACTTTCTGAGATGAGCCGCCATCACCGCCATCACCTTCATGAAGACCTGAGGTGCTGAGGTAAGACCGATGGGAAGGACCGCAAACTGATAATGCTGAGGTCCCACCGTAAAACAGAGATACTTCCGATGCGACTTCAGGATGGGGATGTGGAAGTACGCATCCTGTAAATCGATCAACACCATCCAGTCTTCCTGCTGCAGCACCAGAAGAACCTGAGCTACGTTGAACATCTTGAACTTTTCCTGTTTGAGGTAAAAATTCAAAACCCTGAGGTCTAGGATCGGCCGCAAACGACCGTCCTTTTTGGGGATCAGGAAATGCCGGGAGTAGCATCCATGACACCTCTCCTGCTCCGGAACAATCTCTATTGCACCTTTCTGTAATAGGGGCTGGACCTCTTGTTGCAGAAGCATCAGATGGTCCTCCGAACACCAGGCCTGGCGAGGAGGGTAAGGAGGGGGAAACTGACATAACAGATTTCCAATCTTGTAGAAAAAGGGACACCCGACCTCCCACAGGACCAACATGCTCAAGATGGGGGATCTAGAGCTGCTTCCCTGCAGAGCCAGCAGTGGGGACAGGGGAGGAGTAGGAAAAGACCTGCTGGCGAGCAGCCCCTCGCAGACGACCTCTTACTTTCCCCCTGTATGACTGATACAGAGGGTTCTGCTACTACTATTTTTGCTGTTGCTGTCGGCCACGAAAAGGAGCCGCCTTTCCAAAGCCTGGAACTTTGAAAAACCAAAGCCCCTGGACTGTGACTGCAAACCCAAGGTCCTAGCAGCAGCCCTGCTATCCTTAAGATGCTGTAAAGCAGAATCAGCCTTGGTTCCAAAGAGCCTTGATCCGTCGAAGGGAAAGTCCGACAACATAGCCTGGACGTCAGGAAAAAACCCTCTCAACCAAGCATGTCTCCTGGTAACCACCGAAGAGCCCATCACCCTGGCAAGGGAGTCAGCTGTATCCAGGCCGGACTAAATGACCTTACGAGCCGCAGCCTGGGTATCCGATAATAACTCAGCAAAATGCCCCTGGACATCTTCAGGCAACTTGGGAATCACCTCCTTGGCAGAGTCCATCAAAGCATGGATTAACGCCCCATTAAACACGTGGCATTGGTTGACTTTAAGGCCATGCTGGCTGACCGAAACACTTTCTTCGTGGATTGCTCCAACTTTTTATAGTCTCTATCCCCCGGAGTAGAAGGGAAAGAACCAGCAGCCTGTTTTGAAGAACAAGACGCTTGTACCACAAGGCTCTCAGGTGAGGGATGTGCTGATAAAAATGCTGGGTCTCCCGGAGCCACCTTATAGCACCTTACCACTGATCTAGAAACAGCAGGAGCAGACATTGGCTTCTGCCAAACATCCGAAATAGGATAGGATCCGTTAGAGCCTCGTTGAAAGGGAGCAAAGGCTCTACTGCTGAAGAAGGAGATTGCAGTACCTCTGTCAAGATATTAGATTTGACCTCCGCTGTTGGTAATTGCAAGTCCAGGAGGTCAGCAGCCTTTCTAATTACTGAATGATAAGAGGCCACCTCCTGAGGTGGAAGAGCCTTTGGGGACGAGAGCTCCCACTCTGGAGAGGTAGCAAGCCCACTGGCCTCTTGCAGCCCTGCAAAATCATTGGTGGAGTCCGAAAACTCACACTCCTTAGCCTACTCCTGTTGCTCCTGAAATTCCTCTTCTTTCAGGAGTCTCTGGGCCTCTCTCCTCGAACAAATTGTCGGAGCCAGCGTCGGTGGAGCCAAACGCGGTGCCGGAGATCTCGGAGCCGGCGTCGATGGAAGACCTTCAGACGTGGGCAGCGGCACCGACTGAAGTCGAGCAGGTGCCAGAACGGAGCCCGATGGCGCTTGAGAATAGTCCATCCTTCCCTCCTGAGAAGGTATTGGCATCGAGAACCTTGGCGCCGGGAGGGGCCAAGACGGAGTCATTGGCATGAAAGTAAGGAATAGAGCTTGTGCATAGCGTTGGGGAACCTTCTAAATTAAAAGAAAGCGGTCCCACGGGGCCAGAAGGCGCACCGGATGGGTTAGCCACCCTGGCAAACATGCCATACATCGCATTAAGGAAATGCGATGGATCTGCACCTGGTGTTGGAAAAGAAGAATACGGATCTAGAACCGCCTGACCTGAGGGAGATCGAAGTCATGGAACATGTTTTGCTTGTGGCGCCGGAGAAGTCGGATCCGGGATCGGAGCGTCCACAGGCACAGGTGACTCTCTTCTGGGCGTCGGAGAATTCCTCGGTGCCAGAGAACCCCTCGGTGGCAAAATGCACACCGGCGATTCCTGTGGCGAAGTAGAAGGAGAAGGAGAGACATCATCATTCCTATGGCACCATCGGACCGGAGTCCTCAACTTCAACGACTTCTCCTTCGAGGAACATTGCTTGGATCCGTTTCATCTCTTTTTCTTATGTTTCTTAGACGACCTTGAGGTGTGTGGAGTCGGAGACTTCGACCTCGACTTCGTCCTTTTCCGACCCCTCTTCTCATTCTTTGCCCAGGCCATGAACAACTTAGCCTGCCTTTCCTTTAGAGCCTTCGGATTCATCCAACGACACGAAGTACACTCTTCGACGTCGTGGTCCGACGACAAACACCAAAGGCAGTACTAAAGATGACCCCTTGGGCTGTATCATGTATTATGCCACCCAAAGGGACCCACACAAAACTGTGTCAGAGACTGAAATTTTGTTGCCGTTGTTGTAGGAAGCTGGCTCTGTATATATATATATATTATCTACTGGCGGTCGCCAGTAGATAGATATAGTTACAACCTATTATCCATAGGAAATCCGTGACATTCTATTTGAAATAACGTTGGCGCCGGTTGACGAATCTTCGTGAAAGTTTCCAACTTGTTGGGGCGCTCCGCTCCGCTCCTACCCTGAAAGTCTCGGGGTGATACGTGAAGCGGGGGCCGAGAAAAAGGGGGTCCCAAAACGCGTTTTCCCCATTCATTTTTCCATAGGAACCTTTAGTCGCAGCTACAGCCCGAACTGCTGAACGGAATTACACCAAATTTGGCAAAGAGGTAGTCCTTGGTTCAGACTGGTGCCTTTTGCTTAAATGGTGTAAATCCGTTCAGTAGTTCCTGAGAAAATCAAAAGTAAAAGTACATATATATCTATGGGCGCGTCGGATACGCGTACCCTCAGCGCACCCTGCGCGCACCGTCCCGATCACGAGCTGCATGCTAATTGGCTGTCAGCTGGCTGTCAACATTCCGATTCAGGAAGTGTTGGCAGCCATTTTGTCCCTCGGTAGAACCGAGGGACAGAAACAAGTGCGCAAAGCGCAAAAGGGGGCAGGGTAGAAACACCCTGACCTCCTAGGTCTGCTCAGGGGTCCCACAAGGACCCCCTGGGCAGAAAAAGATTTTTTTTTTTAAATCGGCGGGATGCGCTTAGGGTGCGCATCCCGCCGAGAAAAAAAGAAACAAGTGTGCAAAACGCACAAAGGGGGCAGGGTAGAAACACCCTAACCCCTAGGCCTGCTCAGGGGTCCCACAAGGACCCCTGGGCAAAAAAGCATTTTTTTTTAAAAAATCGGCAAAATGCGCTCAGGGTGCGCGAATCCTGCCGAAAAAAAAAAAAATCTAAACGCGGTCTCCCGCGCTTCGATTGTATTTTGCCCCCGGGTGGCCCAAGTCCCGGGGGCATGGTGGGGGTTTAATTTTATGTGTGGGGGCCTCAAGGGCTCCCAAGCCCCGGGGACCGCCACCCCCGGGGCTTTCTTTTAAAAATGGTGCGGGAGGGCTCTGAGCCCTCCCGCAGCCCCGGGACCACCACCTCCCCGGGGCTTTTTTTTTAAATTAAACAACCTGTGTGGGGGCTCCAGCCCCCACACGCCCGGGACCGCCACCTCCCCGGGGCACTAACAAATTAAAATGGGGGTCCGTTTTGGACCCCCGAAGCCCCGGGACCACCACCTCCCGGGGCTGTGCTGATGTAGGGAGGGGGCCGCGCGGCCCCTCCTGGAGCCCTTGATGGCCCTGGGGACCGCAACCCCCAGGGCCGGCTCCTGCAGTGTCCCGGGGTGCCTACCCCCGGGACACTGTAGTTTGCTATGGCAGGACGGGAGCCTCGCGTTTCCCGTCCTGTCATTGCAAACTTGCTTTGGATATTGGAAGAGAGAGCAGGAAACCTGCTCTCTCTTCCAATATCCAAAGCGATTGCTTTTCCACATGGGGAGCAGCATGTCAGCTGCTCCCCATGTGGAATAGCAATGCCGGCTCCCAAGGGACGTGGGGAGCCGGCGGGACTGTGGGGGGATTGGGGACCCCCCACAGTCCCCAACGGAGAGGGCCAGCCCCGGGGATGGGGTCCCCGGGGCAAGTAGTGGCCCGGGAGGGGGCCACGTGGCCCCCTCCCCAAAAAAGAGCAAAACATTTTTTACAAAAAAGGAAAGGCCGGCCCCGGGGGATGGGGTCCCCGGGGCCTTAAAATGGCCAGAGGAGGGGGCCACGCTGCCCCCTCAAAAAATAAATATAGAGGCCATGCCCCGGGGATGGGGTCCCCGGGGCCAATACAGGCCAAGGGAAGGGGGCCACGCGGCCCCCTTCCCGTTTTTTTTTTTAAAGGTAATTTAAAAGAGGGTAAGGCCCTGGGGGATGGGGTCCCCAGGGCCCAAAAAGAAAAAGGAAGGGGGCCACACAGCCCCCTTCAGGGAGAAAAAAAAATTAAAAAAACGATCGGGCCCGCAGGCCCTGCCCCTTCCTTCACCACTCTGCAAACGCGCCCCTGGCGCGTTTGCAGAGAGGGAACGAATTCCCCTTGAATACTGGGGGTCCCTGGGGCCAACTAGCCCACCAGGTACCTCCAGTATGCGCCAGGGGCTGCCTTGCAGAGAGGTGTACAGAGGCCACGCCCTTTTACACCTCTCTGCAACGCAGCTCTGTGGCGCTTTTGGAGGTATATGGTGGGCTAGTTGGACTCCGGGGACCCTCAGGATTCAAGGGACTTAATCCCCCAACTTAAAACGCGCCACGGGGCGCGTTTGCACAGTGGTGAAGGGAGGGGGCGGGGCTTCAGGTGACATGTGTGCAAACAGGCCCCGTGGCGCGTTTTAAGATGGGGAATTAAATCCCCTTCAATCCTGAGGGTCCCTGGGGGCCAACTAGCCCAACAGGTACATCCAGAAAGCGCCACAGAGCTGCGTTGCAGAGAGGTGTAAAAGGGGTGTGGCCTCTCTACACGTCTCTGCAACGCAGCCCCTGGCGCATATTGGAGGTTCCTGGTGGGCTAGTTGGCCCCTAGGGACCCTCAGGATTCAAGGGGACTTAATCCCCCAACTTAAAACGCGCAACGGGCGCGTTTGCACAGATGTCACCTGAGGCCCCGCCCCTCCCTTCACCATTGTGCAAATATTCCTCTAAAATCAGCCGAAATACGAATTCCGATTTACTCACCTGTTATCAGGAGAGACCTCAGTGCTGCATCTTTCAGCCCAGTACTGGTCCTGAAAAGTAATTTTAACCGTACTTACCGGTAACTTGAATTTCCTTCATAGGCTAACATTGACTGGTTTCACTTGGAAATTCTTCTAAGTGTGGAGTTTTGGAACTTTAAAATATTCCTCTAAAATCAGCCGAAATACGAATTCCGATTTACTCACCTGTTATCAGGAGAGACCTCAGTGCTGCATCTTTCAGCCCAGTACTAATCCTCAAAAGTAATTTTAGCCGTACTTACCAGTAACTTGAATTTCCTTGCATAGGATATCATTGCCTGCTTTTTGCTGAAAAAGTTTCTAAGTGTTGATTTTTGGAACTTTAAAATATTCCTCTAAAATCAGCCGAAATCCGAATTCTGATTTACTCACCTGTTATCAGGAGAGACCTCAGTGCTGCATCTTTCAGCCAAGTACTGATCCTCAAAATTAATTTTAACCGTACTTACCGGTAACTTGAATTTCCTTCATAGGCTAACATTGACTGGTTTCACTTGGAAATTCTTCTAAGTGTGGAGTTTTGGAACTTTATAATATTCCTCTAAAATCAACCAAAGTACGAATTCCAATTTACTCACCTGTTATCAGGAGAGAACCCAGTGCTGCATCTTTTAGCCCAGCACTGACCCTGAAAAGTAATTTTAACCGTACTTACCAGTAACTTATATTTTCTAACATAGGAATCCATTGTCTGGTTTTCAGCAGAAAACTTTCTCAGTGTCGATTTTCACAAACTACAAATATTCCTTAAAAATCGCCTGTATGACTTAAACGCATTCATTCAACTGTTTACAGGAGATGCACCAGTGCTGGATCCAGGATCCAACACTGAGTAAGAAAAAGTAACGATAACAGTTTTTACCTGCTAAGTGAATTTCCTTCCATAGGATAACATTGGTGATTCTATGAGAAAAAGTTTCTAAGTGTCAACTTTTAAAGTACAATAATATTCCTTAAAAATCACGACTGTAACCAAAACGCTTTTACTCAACTGTTTACAGGAGATGTGCCAGGACTGAATCTAGGATCCAGTCCTGTGGTTAGAAAAGTAATCCATAAAGTAACTAATTGCATTTAACTAGAAATTCACATTGAGCTGAATGTTGCATTGTGTTTGAAAATGTGTTGCACATTGCAACAACTGTAACTACTGTACTTAAAAGTCTATTGCCTATGTGCAAAGTATTTAAACTAAAGTAATTCATTCTGAGAAAGTATTTTTTGTAATGTAATGTATAATGTAATTACAATGTAATTTAAATAATAAAATATGTAAAAAAAAATTGTTTCTAAAAATGTAGTAAATCAGTATGAAAAAAATTAATATAACAATTAATACATTTAAAAATTGTCATTTACAAAACCTTTGAAATTCACTGAAAAAACCGTAGGTTTCAGGCACGTTATAGTTAGAAATTAGCATTTAAAAAAACTTTGAAATTCACTGAAAAAACCATAGGTTTCAGACACGTTATAGTTACAAATTAGCATTTAAAAACCTTTGAAATTCACTGAAAAAACCATAGGTTTCAGACACGTTATAGTTACAAATTAGCATTTAAAAAACCTTTGAAATTCACTGAAAAAACCATAGGTTTTAGGGACAGTTATAGTTACTTGGACATTGCACTCGTACAAAACCCGTGAAATTCCCCGTTATAGTTAGTTCAGCTAACTATAACTCGCGCCCGCAATGCACTGCTGATGACGTCACATATTACATCACTCATGACATGGTCAGTGACATCACTGATGACATCACTGATGACATCTCAAATGACATCACTGATGACATCATCCACGTGATAATCTGATGCACCTCCTCACACCCTAATATAACCTTTGATACACCCACTCTAAATTACAGACTGCCATTCGCAAAACCATAGACACTCCAACACCAATAACTACATACCCACTCACTGATTCTTAGGTCTACACACACACATCCACTCACTCACCCGTACAGTCACTCATACTTACGGTCACTCAGTACAGGACTATCATATGCACTCTTACTCCTATATAGACACTCAAACAACGCCACTCATCCATAGAGATACTCACACACCTAGTCAGTCATGCAAATAATTAAACACACTGCCATTTACTCACCTATACAGTTATACACACACCAGCTCACTTACTCATACAAATAGTAGCACATTGTTACGCTCTTATACAATCACTGATACAAGCACACAATCATCCATACAGCCACTATCACAATCACTCACTCTTGCTTATAGCTATTTATATACTCCAACACACATATATACTGCCTTTCACATATGTAGTTACTCACACATGTACCACTGGGACATACATTCACTCACTAACACACTCTTACACACACTTACCCACCCATACAGTCTATCACAGATGCACTCTTGAAACCATCCACCCAGTGAATCACCCACTCACACATCTATGCACAGAGTTGCACACACCCCTCCCACACAAACACTCAGGCACCCATACAGATACTCAGACAAGCATTCAATAACTCATATAGACACTCATTTAGCTATTCACAAACACATGCAGCCACTTACACAGCAACAGACAGACGGATACAGACATTCACCCAGTTTAGTCACTAACCCATGCATTCAGTAAGATACGTTAAATCACTCACTTATAGAGTCAGTCACGCACCTACTAAATCATCCATACAGACACTTACACACCCACTCATTCTTCAATACGTCTTTTCCTATATATTTTAAAAATATTTAAACTTTACAGAAACACACAGTTACTGGATGATGTCATCAGTGATGTCATTTGAGATGTCATCAGTGATGTCATCAGTGATGTCACTGACCATGTCATGAGTGATGTAATATGTGACGTCATCAGCAGTGCATTGCGGGGCGCGAGTTATAGTTAGCTGAACTAACTATAACGGGGAATTTCACGGGTTTTGTACGAGTGCAATGTCCAAGTAACTATAACTGTCCCTAAAACCTATGGTTTTTTCAGTGAATATATATATATATATATATATATATATATATATATATATACATACCAAAGCAAGATATAGTGTGCACAGAGTCCAGTGGTTCCCCAGAGGCTTTACAGAGGCTAAAGTAGATAATACTACATGCTCTCTTTTGTGATAGTGTGGTCGAGCAGTTAGGCTTAACAGAGGGTTGTGTTAAGCATTTGTTGTACACATACTGGCAAAAAATAATTACACACACTCAACGACTAAATTTGAGACTAAATGATTGTAAAAATATTACTTTTTGTATGTTTATTTCTTAGCACCAAAGATACTACTTTGTTACATTAAAATCAGTTTTGCAATATCACTGTTTTTTAATATCAAAAGTGGACACAGTGCATTTTTCAATCAGTACAATGTTATACTATGGGAGGAAACACAATTAGCAATTTGCAGGTAAGTAAACAATTTACAGTATTATGCTTTTGGATCTAGAATCAGTACCAGCCAAGATTCAAGTAAGTGACAAAACTGTACCACCAGTGGCACAGGGGTGGCCAGGTGCAGAGGTCAAACTCGCGCCTGGTACCAATGTAATCGAATGGAGAAAAGGGGCAATCAAAGTGGTACAACTTGCAGGTAAGTAGCACAGTTCTGGAACCCAGTCTCCAGGGGGGGGGGCCACAAGGCAGCACCAAACTTACACCTCCAGTGGCACAGTGGCGGCTGGGTGCAGCGCGCCAACACAGCATTGGGCACCCAATATAAATCAATGGGATATCTCAGACTTGAAAAAAGGCTGGAGGCTCAGGCCAGGAGGCCGATCGATGGAAACCTACAGATGCACAGGTAAGCTGGGATGTGCAGGGGCATCAGGACAGATCTCCTCAAGGCCAAGAGGCTCCGGGTGCAGGGGTGTTCTTTGGCGTCGGAAGTCAGCTTACCAGTGTGGGGGGAGGGACCTCGTGCAAAGGCTGCAGGCGTCAATGTGGAGTCCGGCAGGGGTCAACCCACGAGGGACTCTTAATCAGGATCACTGGGGAACCTTTTTTGGACCAGTAGGCCTCTTGGACTCGGCCCGTGGACAGCAGGTGCAGTGGTGGTCGACTTCGAGGTTTCTCAGGCAGAGCTTTGGTCTTTAAAACTTCGGTTTCTTCTGAACAGGTTCACTATCAATGGGAGATCAGAAGTCTTAGTTGAAGGCAGGCAGTCCTCCCAGGGTTCTGGAGGTTGCTGGACTGTGGGACCAGTCGCTCTTCTGTAGCAGGGTCTTTGAGGGCTGAAGACAGGCCGGTAGGGCTGGGCTAAGTCAGTTGGTGTCTTCAGCCTTCGCTGCTGCACGGCTCTTCTATGTCCTCTTCTTTGTTGGTCATTGGTGATCTGAGGACAAAGGTTCAGGGGTGCCCCTAAATACTCAAATTAGGGGTGTTACAGGGATTAGAAGGCATTAGCCAACGGTCTACTTACCTTTAGGGTGGCTAACCCTTTGTATGTCCACTCTCTATGGGGAGGGGACATACACCTAAACCTATTGGCTAGAATCCTCCAAAACAATATGGAGGATTTTCAAATGAGGAGGTCACTTCAGCTCAGGGCACCTTAAGGGGGTTCCTAGTTAAGAGGGGACACACCTCTATCACTTACTAATTTGCTAGTCGTCCTTGCTGCCAATAGTGATGCTTGGTCAGGGGGCAGGCATCTCCACTAGCTGGAGAGGCCCCGGTCAGCATAACAAAGGGCAGGAAGCCTTTGAAGCTCACCGCCATGCTATGCTGTTACTGCTTTGGGGAAGGTATGAAGCACCTCCACCCAGAGCAGGCTTTGTTTCTGACCCAAAAAAGCAAAAGGCTCCCACCTAAGGAGGTCAGAAACATGTATAGAAGTAGCAGGCTGGTGCAGACCAGTCAGGCACACACTAGTGGTTTGGTAGGTTTGCAGGGGGCACCTCTGAGGTGCCCTCTGAGTGCATTTAATAACGAATCTAACACTGCATCTGTTTGGGCTCATTAATTTGAGATGCTTGCTACCAAACATCTTGGAATTCGTTGAAGCCATCATGAAGCTGTGGATTTCAGAGTGACAAGTTCCCACCCCATGTACTCAGTGTGGTTCACCGTGCACTTATAATGTCTAAGAATGGAATTAGACACTATAGGGGCATATCTGCTCATGCAGTTATGCCCTCACATGAGGTATAGTGCACCCTGCCTTAAGGCTGGAAGGCCTTCTGTACGGGTGACTTACCTATGCCTGTTGCAGTGTTGTCAGGCCTGGCACACAAGGGTGTGTGCCAGGTTGACTCTTTACTTTTATCTGCACCAAAACACTCCGGCTGCAGTGGCAGTGTGCATGTGTTTGGTGAGGGGTTTCTTAGGGTGGCACAATACATGCAGCATCCCTTAGAAACCATCTCTGGTCACAAGGCCCTTGGTACCACTGATACCTTTTACAAGGGACTTATATGTGTGCCAGAGGTGAGCCAATTGTGGAAACAAAAGTACAGTTTTGGGTTAGAACACAGGCACTGGGAGCCTAGTTAGTAGGAACCCAGTGTACATTCAGTGAAAGATGCACCAATCAGGCAAAAGTGGGGGGTAACCATGCCAAAAGAAGTACTTTCCTACAACAGCTCACTGTCCGGTTTACCTTCTTTGGTGGCTTTTTTTAGGTCAATTTAGTGTGGGGTGTCACAATGGTGCCACACCTCTTCACAAACCTCCTGTAGAAGCCAGTCAAGCCAAGGATTTCCCTGACTTGAGGCTGAGTCGTTGGATCTTCTCAGTCCAGAGTAGTCAGCACCTCTCCACCTGGGGATCGGTCCAGTCGAAAAGCGACTGCAGGCCTGGATTGGGAAAACGTCAGACTGAACCAATAAGGGAGTTCATGTCTCATGATGCCCTGGGATGTGGGGACACCTTTGGTCCTTTTCTTCTCCAGCCAGGGCAGCCGGGTGCAGAGGTGTTCTGAGGCCTTGGGTTTTCATCACCGGAGACACTCGTGGTAGGGGGGGCCTGCACAAAGAGGCTGCAGGCGGTGTCCACTGTGGGTAAATCTAAGGTGGGCTTTCTTTATGGAGGGTCGGGGGACCACGCTGGCACTATTGGCCTTCTTTAACTTGAGCTAGGGGCTTTCCGGTGTTGGGTTGGCGGTGGTCTGGTGTCCTCACAGTTCTTTTGGAGTGCCTGCAGGATGATGGGAAGCAGCTCCGCTACTCCACAGGTGTTACTGGGTTTTTGTTGAAGGCAGGCAGTCCTCCCAGGCTTTTGAAGGCACAACAGCTGCAGGACGAGACGACTTTGGTGCAAGTTTGTCAGGAACAGCAGACAGGCCAGCAGCTTCTCCACAGACCTTTCTTCTCACGGCTCTTCAGTGTCCTTATTCTTTTTAGTTCAGCAGGAATCTGATTTCCTGGTGCCAGGGGCTCTCCTAAATACTAGATTAAGGGGTCTCAGGGGAGTGTGGGGTATTAGCCAATGGGCTACTTACCCCTGAGGTCACAGCACCCCCTATATGACCGCTTCATGTGGGAAGTGGGCATAACCCTGTCCCAGGGTTCCTAAGTTTGCCATCACAAAGATGGCAGACTTCTGATTTTTGTATTCACTTCAGGTAGCCTATCTTAGGGGTGGAACTAGCCTGAAGGTTAACACGCCTCTCTAACTACTAATTTCCCCGTCTGTCCAGGTTCCAAATGGGCGTCCTTTCCTGTGAGAGAAGCCAGATTCACACACCTAACGCAGTGGGCTCTTGGAAGCTCTCTGCCTTGGAATGCTAATTTGCAGGTCATCCTGTGGGAGGGGGTGTGAACACCCTATGCCCAAGCAGGCTTTGTTCCTGACCTCCTGAGAGCAAAGGCCCTCACCCTTGGGGGTCAGAAGCTTGTCTATGGTGGCAGGCTTGCTAGAATCAGTCAGTCAGCACACTAGTAGTTGGCAGAATTTCATGAGGTACCTCTAAGCTGCCCTCTGGGTTCATGTATTAATAAATCCATCACTGGAATCAGGGTGGGTTTATTAATATGAGATGTTTGATACCAAACATCTCTAGTTTAAGTCAAGCCATCATGAAGCTAGGAAACTCGTTTTTACCCGTGTCCAGCACATGTTCTTAAAATGGCTTCCCTGATCATGTGTACTGGCAGTAATGGAACTGGTCATTACAGGGGCATATCTGCTCATGCAGATATGTCATCACATGTAAAATAATGCACCCTGCCTTAGGGCTGTAAGGCCTACTGTAAGGGTGAGTTGCAAATATTGTAGTGTAGCTCCTTTTCCCTAATAGGCTCTGCGCATTGGAATAATATCCCCTATAGGTTTGACATAGGACTAAGGTCAGTATGTCCCTATCGAGTATATTAAACTTAATTACTTGTGCCAGCTAGCTCAGAGGCCACTAGAAACTCCTTGACAAACAAGAAGGAGTAGTTTCTGGCAGCCGCAAAACATGACAACTTTGTTTCCCTTTAGAATCAGAACGTGTCCCAGAGTCGTGGAAACAATAGATAACTATTTCACTCAGCTCAATCGTGCATGCTTAGTTTTCCTCAAAGTTACACAGAAAGAATAGACGGGCGTTTCAATAAAAGATTTATTGAACAGTCTTGTTTCTCATGTAAGTTAAATGTGCTGTTATGATCACAAGACAGTATGCAAGATAAATAATGTACAGCGTAAGCAGTAGAAATAAATAATACTGCGCTAGCATGATCTTTAGTAGATATTCATTTGCATAAATAACACAGACTAAAAATGCGAGTACTCATACGATGCGTTGCTAAGCTAGTTCTACCCCAATGTACCTAACCTAACCTAGGTGTAGGGAGAGGTATGAAGCAGGTGAAGTATTCCTTACTATGGTATACTAAGAGTATGTTAAGTCTAGTATGCCTAGTATGCCTAGTATGCCTAGTATGCCAAGAGTCCCTCTAGGTTCTAGTCATCTCCATACCTTAAGAATGAGAGAGGTAGGAATCTCTTGCCAGACTCAAACTCCAACACCCCGCAAGGGAAGTCAGATCACTGGAAGCTGGACTCTCTGCGTGCAGGGATGACAGCGTCTTCTCAGTGCGTCAGGCCGGGAAACGGGCTCCTCTGAAGTCGAGGTCTCCTCTAGTTTACAAGGGCTAGGGAAGGTATATTTATACCTGAGAGGTACCTCAGAATGTTAGCATTGACGTGAATCGGACAGCGGAAGACGTCATGAATGAACCCCTAAGGTATAATGGTTCATGCATAATAGATGAGTCCTTGAAGAAATCAATAGTCCTGTGCTAGGGAAACTCCCGAAGCCTAAGGGTCTGTTCTTCAAGAACTCGTTGTGACGTTAGGGTGGACGGATGTCGGAGACCATGCCTGTATTTGGAGTGCACAGTTTAATGCCTAAATAAGGACTGGGATTTTATGCCTATATAAGGGCAGGGCGAATTGTGCCTATATAAGGACATGATACAGGAAAGCCCGTGTATGGACACCCTAAGAGGAATACAACACCCACTCCACTTTCGTGTGTACGATAATACTAAAATGCTAAACATTTAAAATGCTAAACATTAAATGGAGTACCGCATATTGCTAAAATATTTCATAAAAACATTTAAAAGGCATTTAAAAAACCTATTAGAATGCAAAAGGTACTGTACATTTGAAGCATTGCTTTTCATTTCAGGCATATATTTAAAATAAAATACAATATGAATGAAATTAGCAGTAATATTTACATTTGACAGAAAATGATCGATAAGTTGTTCAAAAATCAAAGTCATTTCATGTCATGAAAATGAATGAACTTTTAGGCAAACAAGATGACTAAGTGTCTGTGGAAGTACCGAGAAGTCTGTACTATAAGGCTAGTTCTACTTTAAGCAGATTGAAGTGCCATTTTAGTTCGAAAAATGGGAAAAAGTTCAATTTTGGGAAGAGTTCCAAGTTTTTGAAGTATGAAGGCCAAATTGTGACTGCATCTCTGGAACACTGTGGGCTGAATCAGAGTCAGTTTACGGGTCTGGTGTAAACATGAGATCATCTATTTCCGTAGACAAAACATCGTCCACTGAAGTTGGTGTCAGTTGGAACACCTCGTGTAGTAGATTAATTGCACAGAGATGTGAAGCATCGCTTTCAGCATAGGTTGCCGCAGCAATGTTCGCGTCCGTTGTTACCTGTATGCCTGTAGATCTTTCTCGTACCTCAGCAGCAGCCGGAAGCGTCTGTGAGATCTCAATGAATGCTGACATCAGGATTGGCAGCCTCTGGGGACAACACAGAGCATGGGCCGTTATCGGGACCAGCAGAGTATCGACATCCGTTGGCGTTGCTGATGGAAATGTTAGACAGGTGTCCAACACGCATTATTCACCGCATAGCAGGCATCGTAGAACAGGTAAGATGCAATTTTGCCAGATTGGTCTGAATGACAGGAACCACGTGGTATTAAGGTCCCGTAGACGAGTCATGCCCAAAAGCTGTACTATTCGCTCACGGCACTTTCGTTCAAGGAGAGCTTTCTCCATTTCGCTCGGAGTGATGTCTGCGAATAGGCTGGCCATAGCGTAATAGCAGGAAGAGAAATAGAATTCCGGCAACAAGTGCTAGAATTAACGGTATGCCACCAAACACCGAATGTGCAAAGTTCGGGATGATTCCGAGTATTGCCTGGAAAGGTGCTAACAGACCGGAACAGATGCTCTTAAATACATGTACAACTCCGGTTGTATCAGACATGTTAAAGATACGTCCTATCATATCCACGAAATGTATAGGGCAGTTTGTACGTATTAAAGTCTGTATCTCAGCCAAAGTCTTTGCTACTTGTAGATCATAGGTTTCTTTGGCCGAGGTCAAAGGCACTGTTTGCTGTAAAAGCATGGCTTTCATTCTGCTCAAAGTATCAAATCTTATAAAAGAGACGTTCAGCGAAGGCCATAGAGGCGACTCCCTGACTGTGTCTATTGGGGCAAACAATACTTGCATACAGCAAGTGACCCTGGAGTTGACCGTTACTAGATATGGGATGCCTGGCAACATGCCGCAGCAACTCTGATCATTCAACATGAGGTAACTCCCATTAGAAAGTTGTCCAAATGTTGGATTAATCACAGCAGCTGGTGTACGCTGCTGATGGCAAGACAAATTTGCCACGGAACCATTACAAGCCCCGTGTAAAGAAATGTCCTGACATATAAGTGAACCGCTCAGTGCACGTTTACAGTGTGTACCGCTCAAAAACACTTCACGATCCCCACTCTAACATCTATATGTATAAGGTAAATCCCAAGATGTCTTAATGTATTCCTTACCCAACCTTTCATATTTGCCTGCTTGCATTTGTCTGAGGCAATACTGAAACTGAAAAGTAGTCACAGGTAATGTGATTTTGCAATGAATGAGCCATTCTGTAGCTGGTTTTTCTGCCACTGTGAATGGTAACTTTTCCAGTTTTTCAATGCTCAGCACTGTATACTTTGCTCCTCTTTGTGCCAGTTCGATCTGTTTATCAGTTAGATTGTATTCTGCAAACAGAGCCGATGTGTTGATGAAACGCCAAGGCACATAGCCCGCACGCAAAGATTGCAGCGTCCAGCTTAATAACACAATAGAACGTAATTGAGATTGGCCTTGCTGTAACATCGCCAAATCTTGTTCTAGTATGTCGATAGCAGAGGATACAATGCCATCCAATGAATATATTCTGGAGGACAAAGTTGTTAACCCATTGTCGACCACAGAGAGGGTTTTCTCTAAATTAATACGATCAAGTTCACGTATTCGTTCTGCGGCCTCCATCTGTGACACTTTCCATGCTTCATTATAGGCAGCATAAATGCCGGCATATATGAAACGTTTTTGACGCGGTTTTCTTGGTCCAAGCAAGAATTCCCTAATGTCTGCGTCTTCTTTAAGTAAGGATAAGTGTTGTTTCACATCCTGTAGTGTAGATTTCTGAAGCCAATCGAGGCATAATTTTCCTTCACTGTATGTTGTTACTACCCCCGGATGCTGTCTTTGGACGTATCTTGGGTCTGGCCTATGAATAGTAAAGCCCTGAGTTTTATTCAGGAATCTTTCCTGACAGTTGTTCGTGTCTGTGGGCCAGATCAACCATTTTTTCCAATCAGGATTAGATCTGTTGAGTTGTAGTATATTGTCAACTGTCACCACTGCCTGTGTATTATTATCACTGGCAGGTGTTGGTACAGAAGGTGTCTTCATCTCTTTGATCTTGGCTAGTCCAAGACAAGATGTTTGTTGGACAGTTTCATTCAAAAACATTATATGTTCAGGGATCATACAGGCTCAAAATAACGGTTCTATCCCCTGCACTTGCCAATCTTTAGTACCCCACACAGTTTTTGTGTCTTTCCATAAGTCGAAACCCAGTCTAGACAGTTGGGCAATAAATGTTGCAGAGTAAATATGTTTTGTATTTGTTAACATAATTTTCAGTCCTGTTTTGTTTACATTTTTATAGTAAAACGTTTCTGGATCAGATGTATTGTACCCTGAAAAATATGGAAACTTGTTAGCAAATGTTTTTGAACTACTGTGTGGTGGTGTAGGACAATGCTCCCATTGGTTAAACATAAACACATTTCTAGGGTATGCAGATTTATGCAAATAATGATGACCATAGTGGTTATAGCAATACAGCTTTTCATAGTCTGATGAACCCTCTAAATATTCATTTTTAGAAAATGCAGCAGATTTTTCTAGGTCAAACATTATGTCGTTAACAGTCTCAAAGTCCCAATCATCAGAATAGGTACTGGACAAAATGAGATCACTTAGTGAAATTTTAAACAAATGTGGAATGTTCAATTGTTCCGTCGGGCCAAAGATATCAAAATCTGTTTTGTCCCACACTATACCATCCTGTATAGGAACAGCTGTGATGTTCACTGATGACAAGTCTCTTGCTTCACGATGGGAAGATTTATGAGGTTTCAAAAGTACGTTCACGTCTTTTCCTTCAGTATTCACATGGATGTATCTGCCACTTATAAGCACGCTCACAGTTGTAACCAAAGCTAGCCAGAGCAGGAAAACAAAAAGTCCAGATGTAATCCAGAGTTCAATCCATGGAGAAACCAAATAAGTCTTTTTCAGAAAGTGAAGAAAGTCTTGTACTTGCTGCTTGAATTTCAATGATGCTGGCGTCGTTTCAGGTTCACTCGGATCTTCTGAGAACGTATCAAAGTTAATGAAATAGCCAGAAGCAGTTCTGTCAATTGTTGGGATTGCATCAGGATTTGTAGAAATCGCTGGAACCAGTTGATCACTCGCTACATTGGTGTAGACAGGTGTATTTGGATGAACTGTTACTTGGTTTTCAAGAGGGATGAGTTCCATTGCATTGTTGCTTAGTCCTTCATCTGTTACAGCTGAATTCTCGATTGTTATCAGTCTTTCAGTCTGAACCTCTTGGATAGTAGCGAGAGGAGTGCGTCTGCTACTAGGTTGGAGTCCACGAGGCCTACTATTTAGTATTGGCCACATACTGTGGTTTGATGAGGTCGATGGACACAAATCTTTTCTCCTTTCTTCCAGCAAGGGGCGGCAGAAGTACTGTTCTTGTTCCTTGAACTGCTAGGACAGGTACTGGTTGTCTGTAAGAAGGTCCAAATTCCTTCTTGTCCGCAGTTTTTTCTCTGACTAGATCCCCAACTTTTGGAATCCAGACAGGCCTTGCTGGGACCGCCGGTTTTTCCCCAGTGGTGGTTGGCTGTAGGAATACGTTGCTTTGTTTCGTTCTTAACTCATTCAGTTCCTGTAAAACAGCCAAACGATCTTTGATATCAAATGTTTTATTTTCCACCACTGTGCCTACGTGATCGAGATCTGGTACCCACATTCTTGTCCCAAATAGGACCTCATATGGAGTGACCCCCCCTAGAGAACTTCTTGGCAGGTTGTTCAATGAGCGTTGGACCCCATAAAGATGTTTGACCCACCCATCACCCAAACCTAATACCCTAGCTGTTATAGACTGCTTTATGTCCCGGTTTTTCCTTTCCACAACCGAATTTCCCTCAGGATGGAATGGAGAGGAGTACCGCAATGCATCGCCCAGACTGGCCATGGCTGCTTTGTAAGCCCGAGAGCTAAACGCAGGGCCCTGGTCAGAATGTAGCGTGCCTACTGCGTATGTGCCGATAAAGACTCGCAAATATTTTATAACAGTTCGAGCGTCAGCCGAGCACTGAGGCCATATCCATAGGAACCTTGATTCAGTATTTGTGGTATTGCACTTGTCCAGTAGGACGCAGGCGCGTAGATAGTCTAATGCTGTCTAACAATGGTGTCTGTAATGGGCGGCTACATTCGTAGCATGGTGTCTGGTGGCTTCCTCGCTGTAATTTACAGTCTAAGCAGTTATTGATGAATATGTGTATTTCTGTATTCATTCCAGGCCACCAGTACATCTCTTTTAACGTCAAAATTGTTTTAGAGATCCCTTGATGTGACAGACCCTCCCCCAAATGTGTTTCATAAATCAAGGCTGCTCTACGTTCCATGTTTGGAATTACCCTATCCCCCACTCCAGGGATTCGAGCAAAGGAACGTTGTTCGCATCAATTACATAAGAGTACTTGAGTGGAAACTTTTTTGGTAACACTGCACTGCTGCCCTTGCTTGAAGCATTGACAGCCAACATTATCTCACCGTCTATTTTTGTTTTTGAACGAGTGATCGCAGCTACGGAAGCCGTCTGAACAGCCCCCTTTGCGCTTCGTCAGCCAATGAATTCCCTGCAACGTGAACGCCATCACGTTGATGACTCAGTGTGTGGATCACGTGAGCCTTTGGTAGTTCGTTTTTTAACTGAACTACTTCTTCCCAAAGCATTTTGTGCTTTATTATGCCACCTTTCGCATCTTTGAAACCATTTTCAAGCCAGTTTTGTATATATTCATTATACGACTGAACACAGTAAAAGGAATCGCACACTATCAGTGTGGGGAATTCTCGATCTGTACTTTCAAGTGCCAGTTTGAATGCTTGTAGTTCAGCTCGCTGAGCTGTACAATCTCCTAGAGACTAGGTTTTTGTGACCATAGGTCTGAAGATGCCATCTCGCATGCGACCTTTAACGATTGCACACGCTGCACTGTAAGCTTGCTTACTCCCTGTTGCGGGTTGTGCGGATCCGTCAGTGTAAATTATGAATTCGTACTGATCGAGAGGCAGAATCTCAGTGGGCAGAGGACATTCTTGTTCATATTGCAGGAATGCTTGTGTTTTTAAATCTGGATCAAAAACATATTCAACATCTGTTGCAGCAAAAGAATTAACCCATTGTATCCATCTTGGATGTAATGCATTAGCATTTGGAATGCTTGCTTTTGTGACCGCTTCTAAAGCTGGTACTGGGGTTACGACAATAATGCGTTTCCCTTGGGCTAAGGCTCTTTCTTTTGCTACAGCGGTTTGAACTGCTGTTAGAATTTTTTCAGTTGAACTGAAGCGCATTTCCGCTTGTGTGTACAAATGAGATTTGTATGCAATTGGTATTTTCTCACCCTCATTGAAGGTTAAGTAGGTGAATCTGCAGTGATCCGAAATTATTTGGATCACCAAATTGCGTTGACTTACGCGTGTTTGTAAGTGATTTGTTGCTAACATGTTAGCCTGGAGTGAACGCAAGATTTCTGTGTGTTCGTTAGTCCAATTTTTGATTGAAAAATCAGGTTTGATTAATGCGTGGAGAGGTTTAACCCTTTCTGCATAATTTAGAATGTATGTTCTTCCAAAGTTTAGGAAACCCAGAATGGATTGTAAGTTTTTTTGCGTTTTTGGAGGTTGGAGCAGCGCACATTTCTCTAGAAAGTTAGCTGCCAAGCTCTTGCCTTCACTTGAAAGATCATATCCTAGAAATAGGACATTGAGATGGGCAATTCGGGACTTTTTAAAGTTGAACTTGTAGCCCTCAGAGGCGAAGCCCAGTATAATGGTGCTCACCCTGTTCAAGTGTTTGTCCAGGTCATCGTCTGTCAGATAGATGTCATCGACATAGAACAATGCCTCATTGTCATAAATTTGTAGTAACTCCGTTACCCTCGCTGAGAATAAACCTGGGCTGTTCTTGAACCCTTGTGGGAGTCGACAAAAGTGACGCTGGGTCCCCATTATGGAGAATGCTGTTAAGTACCTGCTTTCAGGTGCTATGTTTTGACAAAAGAAACCATTTGAGATGTCTAATGTTGTTTTGTATTTTTTACGCACAATGTTATTCATTAATGCTGTGCTATGTGCATTTTGCACTGCAAAGGTTTTAGAACAAGTGTTTAGGTGTCTGTAATCCAAAGCTAGACGATATGTATTGTCTGGTTTGGAAACAGGAAACAAAGGATTGTTCATTGAGGAGGTGCATGTTTCAATCACCCCTTGGTATTCAAGTTGATCTAAGATCTCCCTGACCTGTTTTTTAGCTTCTTGCTTTATTGGATACTGCCTTTGCCTTTGTGCAGTTGGTTCATGTTTCAGATGTATTTTATGGTGAGGTGAGTCCTCATCCCATCCTACATGATTTTTATATAATGCTGGGGCCTGGGCTACTGCCCATTTCCTGGCATATGTATATTTTAGGTGAATTGGAATATGGTTGGAGAAGGCAGGCATAATAATGTCCTCGCCGTGTGGGCACTCCCTGACAAATTGTGGTGGCCAGTCTTTTTCTGCTAGAAGTATGTCATAGCCCCTTGATAGTCTTTCCCAAAAAGTGCTTTCACCTGTCTAGGTATATCTCCCTCCATCTGGAGTGTTATTTCATATAATTTTTGTGGAGTACTAACCCTGGTGTCTACAGTCTCAACTGTAATGTACTCATTCAAGTCCACTATCTCCAGAAGTTCCTTCAGGTTCTGGCGAGCTATTGTGACTTCTGCTGCACTGTCCAGCATTGTCTGAGCCCATTCTCCATTCTTGAGTTGTGCTCTCAGTATTCTCGGCATGTCGGATCTTCAGACCTGCTACTTTCTTTTTGGAGAATTGAGGTTTTGTTTTGTTTTTCGTAGCATGTTTTTCTTCTTTGGATTTAACGCGTTCTTCTCTATGTTCTGACCGTCCTCTTCTTTCCGAAGTCTGTGATGAGATCTGAAAGGGACGAGAGGAACGTGTATCAGTATCTTGATACCTGTCAGGTTTTCTCAAATTATCCCTATTCCTGAGGTTATACCTCCTTTCAGAGGGCTCCTTTTGAGGAGACCTACCTCGGGATTGAGAACGTTTCTCGTTTGAATTTTGTTTATTAGTCTCCCACTTCTTTTTAGAAGATGTAGGAGTTTGTTTAATTGAGTCCTTCTCAGGACTTTCAGATAGTTTCGGCTTCACTGGTCTTCCACCCAAACTATCTCTGCCTAATTCTGCATAAGATTGTTCAATTATTCTGGGTAGTTCAGTTTGATGTTCTGTAACATCGAATTCCCTTAATTTTTGGCGGATCGCCACTGCTGCTGCCTCCCCTTTAATATTAGATAATATTATTGTTTAACCTGGTCGAAATTTTTCAGTAATTTCATACCTAAATTTAGAGCAGGCTCTGCCCCGTATTCGTTTTGAATTTGTTTCAGGACATCTGGGATTACCGCAATTGACGGAATACCATGTGTTTTAGTATAGATGGCAGCAAAGACTGAGCCCCAAGTGGTGCAGTCTTCCAGTTGTGGTGTGATCCCCATCGGTAAACTGATTGTTAGGATTCTGTGTTTCTCATACGGGCTAGTATTTGGAAATACTGCTTCGATTTGAGTAATTTTTTGAGCTATCCAGAATGGAATTTGCTCACGTTTTGTGGGCATTTTACCCATGACTGCGTAGAGAGTCTGTGGTGTAATTTCTAGTGTATTCCCCTGTTGGGGAGTTGGATTTGGAAGTGTCAGTGGTTGCTGGACTGTGAAAGTCCGCATGACATATTGGACCAGTTGTCTGTAGATTTTTATTATTTCTTGTAGTTGAACAAGTAGTTCCTCGTCTGACATTTCTTCAATGTCGGGATGAGGTGTATAGCCGGCTAGAATCGGCCATGTTGCTCCTGGTCTACCTAGTGGACCGAGCCTGGTAATGTTTCTGTGATGTTTTAGGGCGCCTTTAAACCAGAGCTGATGCTCTTGGTATGTTAATGGAATTTCTATATCCTCGAAAGGAATGTATTCCTCTGGTGGATCATCTTCTTTGTAGAAGTGAAACATGTGTGTTACTGGATTGGATTCAGGAAATATTACCCATGAATAGAATACCTCTGTCTGAAAGGATTCGTGTGCCTCTATCACGAAAACTGCTCTACCACCTCTTGGTGGCAGACCGTGTTTTATACGTTTTAGAGTGATGGCTCTTCTTAAGTTTTGAGGGATGTCTATAACACCCTCCTCGGTTTCAATAAAACCTGTGATATTATAAGCTGTTGCAGCTGGCTGATCCGCAGCTCCACCGTTTCCGGTCTCAGTGTCGGAGCCAGGCATTTTGTTCTTTGAAAAAATGTAGAACAAGTTTCAAGGAAACAAAGATAAGGTGCACAATATTTTGGAACACTGAATCCTTCAACGTTGAGCAAACCAAACAGCTAATATATAGGGTGTTTCCCTATGTGGCCGTGGTGGATACTTAACCCTGCCCACTCCAGACGTCTTTTGGAGTATATGGGTAGGGGTCTCTGAGAGAAAAAGCACGGCTGAGTTACTCAGTATCTAGCATTAAATTACCGCCTTACCAAAGGTTGGGCGCCATGTAGTGTAGCTCCTATTTCCCTAATAGGCTCTGCGCATTGGAATAATATCCCCTATAGGTTTGACATAGGACTAAGGTCAGTATGTCCCTATCGAGTATATTAAACTTAATTACTTGTGCCAGCTAGCTCAGAGGCCACTAGAAACTCCTTGACAAACAAGAAGGGAGTAGTTTCTGGCAGCCGCAAAACATGACAACTTTGTTTCCCTTTAGAATCAGAACGTGTCCCAGAGTCGTGGAAACAATAGATAACTATTTCACTCAGCTCAATCGTGCATGCTTAGTTTTCCTCAAAGTTACACAGAAAGAATAGACGGGCGTTTTAATAAAAGATTTATTGAACAGTCTTATTTCTCGTGTAAGTTAAATGTGCTGTTATGATCACAAGACAGTATGCAAGATAAATAATGTACAGCGTAAGCAGTAGAAATAAATAATACTGTGCTAGCATGATCTTTAGTAGATATTCATTTGCATAAATAACACAGACTAAAAATGCGAGTACTCATACGATGCGATGCTAAGCTAGTTCTACCCCAATGTACCTAACCTAACCTAGGTGTAGGGAGAGGTATGAAGTAGGTGAAGTATTCCTTTCTATGGTATACTAAGAGTATGTTAAGTCTAGTATGCCTAGTATGCCTAGTATGCCTAGTATGCCTAGTATGCCAAGAGTCCCTCTAGGTTCTACTCATCTCCATACCTTAAGAATGAGAGAGGTAGGAATCTCTTGCCAGACTCGAACTCCAACACCCCGCAAGGGAAGTCAGATCACTGGAAGCTGGACTCTCTGCGTGCAGGGATGACAGCGTCTTCTCAGTGCGTCAGGCCGGGAAACGGGCTCCTCTGAAGTCGAGGTCTCCTCTAGTTTACAAGGGCTAGGGAAGGTATATTTATACCTGAGAGGTACCTCAGAATGTTAGCATTGACGTGAATCGGACAGCGGAAGACGTCATGAATGAACCCCTAAGGTATAATGGTTCATGCATAATAGATGAGTCCTTGAAGAAATCAATAGTCCTGTGCTAGGGAAACTCCCGAAGCCTAAGGGTCTCTTCTTCAAGAACTCGTTGTGATGTTAGGGTGGACGGATGTCGGAGACCATGCCTGTATTTGGAGTGCACGGTTTAATGCCTAAATAAGGACTGGGATTTTATGCCTATTTAAGGGCAGGGCGAATTGTGCCTATATAAGGACATGATACAGGAAAGCCCGTGTATGGACACCCTAAGAGGAATACAACAATATTACATGCAGTGTTTAGGGCACATGGCATACAAGTGTGTGTCATGTTCTGTTTTCACTTTTTAGAGCACCTTGCCACACAGCCTGCAGTGGCAGTCTGTATGGGTTTGGTGCTAGGTCCCTTAGAGTGGCACAAGATATGCTGCAGCTCTAAGGGATCCTCTTTAGTACCTATGCCCTAGGTACCAGAGGTACCAGTTACTAGGGACCAACAGAAGTGCTAAAGGACTGGTCACTTGGGGATCAAGTGGCCAGTTGTGTTGTTTTTGGGAAAGACCACTGGCACTGGGTACCTGGTTAACAGGAACCCAGTGTACTTCAGTCAAAGTTGCATCAAATATCAGATAAAAAGTGGGTGGACTTCTGCAACACAATCCCGGTTTCCTACACTTCCGCCTGACTTGTCCCCAAATCCCCACTTGCAGCCTTTCTTTCCACAAGCACTCCTCCATAGACTTTAACGGCTAGCGTTCAAGGCTACCATCGTGACCAGCACCTCTGCACCCAGACACACTCGGGCAGGTAAATCCGAACTGCTGGTGGTTCTTTGGACCTAGGCCCCTAAGCACCTTAAGTCCAGGAGTGTAACCCTGAGAATCATTTGTAAGTGCACCTATGCAGTGAATGTTTCTACCATAGGATAACATTACTGTGTTCGAGGCTCATACCTCAAATCTGACAACTGTGATTTTCTGCTGTTTTACCTGTAAATATCTTTAACATCTAAAGTACTTACATGATACTGATGATCTTGGTGTGCAAAAATATATATAAAAATCTTTGGTTTTTTTCTAAATTCGTCTTGAGTTTCTTCTTGAGTGTGTGTCCCATTTATTGACTCTGTGTGTACAACATAGGCTTAACACTACCCTCTGATAAGCCTAAACTGCTTGTCCACACTACCACAAATAGAGCACTTGGAATTATTAAGGAGTTATTAAAGTAAGCCAATAAGGGTCATCTGGACTTTCTGCATAGTCATTTTGGTACACTACATAGAGAGCCAGCTTCCTACACCCAGATCAGTCTAGAGGGTGGGTGGACAAAATATCGAAAACACAAATATCGTCGGACACAATATCGTGTCAAAAATATCGAGGACAAGAATATCGTGAAGGTCATTTTCTATGGGTAAGTAAAGTTTTACTATATATAACTCCACATATATGTACTTTGACGATATATATATCTTCAAGGTACGTAGATCTGGAGTTAAGAATAGTAAATTGATACCTATCTATTTGCACTTACCTACTCGATATTCTTGTCCTCGATATTTTGGACACGATATTATGTCCACACGATATTTTGTTTTCGATATTCTGTCAGTGAACCCAGTCTAGAGATAGGGATGATGAGAGAGAAAGAGACTACGCCAATGAGGTCCCATCACAGAAGACTTCCTCTACATGCCTGCAATAGAGGGTGTTGTAATAAATGATATGAAAGTTGGCACTGAGGGTCCTGAAAAAACAGTTGCCATGGAAATTACACATAAAGGATTCACAGTCAGGAAAGACAATGGAACACAGCAGGTACTTCAGGGGGGATGGAGGTATTAAGCCCCAAGACCCATAATCACCAATGCAAGGACGGTCATGCAAGGCAGCAGTAGCAACGGGGCCAAAACAACCAAGGTTCATGAAGCACAGGAATCTAACAGGGGAGGAGGTAAGACAACCAGGGGAAAAGGGAAACACAAATTGAGAAAGGGAACAACCCAACAAAAAAGGGGGAAGTGCAATACATGGACAAACCAAGTGAGCGTGGGAGCCACCCAGCCAGCAGAAAGTTGACAGGCAAAATCTTGGTAGTCCGTAGCCTTTTTGTAGTGACCAGGCAGGACTTTGCTTCCTCTGCTAACTCTGACTTTAAATTGTATGTTCTTGCCCTTTTATGTGAGATCCAACTGCCAAGAGCCAGCAGTCCCCAGCCTCCAACCCTTCGCTGTCATTTGTGGCTCTCTAGGACAGAAACAAACAGAGTTGCACATATCTCTCTTTCTCTATAAATTAAATTGATAAGATGCATGGCTTAATCTGTGTCCGTGATGTAACCAATTGTTAATTTCAAAATGAATAACATTTTTTGGACAAGAAAGACTCACAGAGACAGGCATTTGGCCATGGCATTGCTTGAAGACCAATGCAGGTCATTTACAAGTAGTCCATTGCAATTTAAGAGAAAATGGGCTTTAGAATTTCAGGTTCTTAGAAGACAAAGGAAAGACAATGCATGCGGAGCATGCATCCTCTGAACTTGCTATGAGTTTTCAGACCTCTGTTTGCACTTATAAGGAAGATGAAAGGCAGAAGATAAGAGGCATGACAAAGAAATTCCTCTCCCAAAATTCATCAAAAGACTACCAGTCATGGTAAACATGTTCATAAAACTAAGAATTCCTCCTGAGAATATAAAATCCCAGTCAAGAAGAGCAAAATCCAGCCGTCTCTGAAAGTGTTAGACGTTGTTGCCAATTCCATTGAATGCGATACCAAAGGGGATGATGGACGGAGCGTTTGAGCTAATCAAACACTCACCCCCAGTCAACTGATCTGGGTTTAATCCATCATCATTCTTTAGCTCACTCCACCACCCCAGTTCAGACATGGCCATATGCAAATCAGTCTGACCCTGTGCCTCATGGGAACAGTCCAGCCCGAACTGCCAAGCCATGTCTTCCCTGGACCGGAAACAAGCATCCTGGGACCAGTTTCTGGCTATTCAGCCGCCATCAGCCAGGCTAGCTTGAAGCCAGTGGCAAAGTGAGCAAGGGACCCACGTCTGGGCATACCCTGCCAACTTAGGGCGAACAAAGCGATACCAAAGGGGATGATGGATGGAGCGTTTGAGCTAATCAAACACTCACCCCCAGTCAACTGAGCTGGGTTTAATCCATCATCATTCTTTAGCTCACTCCACCACCCCAGTTCAGACATGGCCATATGCAAATCAGTCTGACCCTGTGCCTCATGGGAACAGTCCAGCCCGAACTGCCAAGCCATGTCTTCCCTGGACCGGAAACAAGCATCCTGGGACCGGTTTCTGGCTATTCAGCCGTCATCAGCCAGGCTAGCTTGAAGCCAGTGGCAAAGTGAGCAAGGGACCCACGTCTGGGCATACCCTGCCAACTTAGGGCGAACAAAGCGATACCAAAGGGGATGATGGACGGAGCGTTTGAGCTAATCAAACACTCACACCCAGTCAACTGATCTGGGTTTAATCCATCATCATTCTTTAGCTCACTCCACCACCCCAGTTCAGACATGGCCATATGCAAATCAGTCTGACCATGTGCCTCATGGGAACAGTCCTGCCCGAACTGCCAAGCCATGTCTTCCCTGGACCGGAAACAAGCATCCTGGGACCGGTTTCTGGCTATTCAGCCGTCATCAGCCAGGCTAGCTTGAAGCCAGTGGCAAAGTGAGCAAGGGACCCACGTCTGGGCATACCCTGCCAACTTAGGGCGAACAAAGCGATAACAAAGGGGATGATGGACGGAGCGTTTGAGCTAATCAAACACTCACCCCCAGTCAACTGATCTGGGTTTAATCCATCATCATTCTTTAGCTCACTCCACCACCCCAGTTCAGACATGGCCATATGCAAATCAGTCTGACCCTGTGCCTCATGGGAACAGTCCAGCCCGAACTGCCAAGCCATGTCTTCTCTGGACCGGAAACAAGCATCCTGGGACCGGTTTCTGGCTATTCAGCCGTCATCAGCCAGGCTAGCTTGAAGCCAGTGGCAAAGTGAGCAAGGGACCCACGTCTGGGCGTACCCTGCCAACTTAGGGCGAACAAAGCGATACCAAAGGGGATGATGGACGGAGCGTTTGAGCTAATCAAACACTCACCCCCAGTCAACTGATCTGGGTTTAATCCATCATCATTCTTTAGCTCACTCCACCACCCCAGTTCAGACATGGCCATATGCAAATCAGTCTGACCCTGTGCCTCATGGGAACAGTCCAGCCCGAACTGCCAAGCCATGTCTTCCCTGGACTGGAAACAAGCATCCTGGGACCGGTTTCTGGCTTTTCAGCCGTCATCAGCCAGGCTAGCTTGAAGCCAGTGGCAAAGTGAGCAAGGGACCCACGTCTGGGCATACCCTGCCAACTTAGGGCAAACAAAGCGATACCAAAGGGGATGATGGACGGAGCGTTTGAACTAATCAAACACTCACCCCCAGTCAACTGATCTGGGTTTAATCCATCATCATTCTTTAGCTCACTCCACCACCCCAGTTCAGACATGGCCATATGCAAATCAGTCTGACCCTGTGCCTCATGGGAACAGTCCAGCCCGAACTGCCAAGCCATGTCTTCCCTGGACCGGAAACAAGCATCCTGGGACCGGTTTCTGGCTATTCAGCCGTCATCAGCCAGGCTAGCTTGAAGCCAGTGGCAAAGTGAGCAAGGGACCCACGTCTGGGCATACCCTGCCAACTTAGGGCGAACAAAGCGATACCAAAGGGGATGATGGACGGAGCGTTTGAGCTAATCAAACACTCACCCCCAGTCAACTGATCTGGGTTTAATCCATCATCATTCTTTAGCTCACTCCACCACCCCAGTTCAGACATGGCCATATGCAAATCAGTCTGACCCTGTGCCTCATGGGAACAGTCCAGCCCGAACTGCCAAGCCATGTCTTCAATGGACCGGAAACAAGCATCCTGGGACCGGTTTCTGGCTATTCAGCCGTCATCAGCCAGGCTAGCTTGAAGCCAGTGGCAAAGTGAGCAAGGGACCCACGTCTGGGCATACCCTGCCAACTTAGGGCGAACAAAGCGATACCAAAGGGGATGATTGACGGAGCGTTTGAGCTAATCAAACACTCACCCCCAGTCAACTGATCTGGGTTTAATCCATCATCATTCTTTAGCTCACTCCACCACCCCAGTTCAGACATGGCCATATGCAAATCAGTCTGACCCTGTGCCTCATGGGAACAGTCCAGCCCGAACTGCCAAGCCATGTCTTCCCTGGACTGGGACCGGTTTCTGGCTATTCAGCCGTCATCAGCCAGGCTATTGAATGAGCGGGCGGCAACATCATCGGCACCTCCAGCTACAGTAAGCACATTATAGTCTACAAGTGTGGGCTCAGTTGAAAAGAAGCCATGTGCTCAAAAGACATCCACCTCAACCGCTTCAGGTATAAAAAAGCAGTCCCACCCAATTATTTCTAAAGTTTTTCTGGTAAATCCCAGCCTGACTGTTGACTACGTCATTGACAGGCAATCCATTCTCATTGATGGTGTTTCCATCATCACTGCCATCAGTTACCTAGTTGACTATGTGCTCTGTGTCTGCATTGTTGATGGCTTCACATTCCATTGTCACTGTATCTTCAGCTTTCACCATATTGCCTATTTCTTCTACAGTTCCTCATCTGATAGAGACTTCTAGCCGCAGATTCCTTATCTTTGAATTTCTGCAGACGTCAGACTGGCTCTGGAAGATTTTTTCTGAGCAGTACCCCTGCATGTCGGCAGGTGGTGTCGAACGGCTCCACATGCATTGTCAGCATCATCCGCGCTGGATGTGACGTTGTGGTACCTATGTAGGTGCCACCCTAGGCACGCTGATGTCTGTTCTTTTCTTTATGTGCCAACCAGCGCTAATCAGGAGAAGAGCTACCCCTCTCACTCATTTTTTGACAGGATTTTTTTACGTTTTGTCGAGTGTTTTTTAAGGTTTTTCCTCCTGGTGTTATCAGGATGTCATCTAGGAAGACATGATTCAAGCCCTGCAGAGCCTCTCATTGATCGATGCTAGTGGGGGACCTGCACCTTGTCTGTCTGCATTGTCTGGAGCGCAACCACGACCCAAAGTCGTGCTCCAATTTCCGCCACATGAATTCTAAAGCTTCGAGGGAGCGGTCCCTAAAGCCTCAGGTGGCCCAGCGTGTGACTCTGCGCAAATATACTTCCCAGTCAAGAGGAAGGTCCCGGGAGCGGTTGCAGAGCCACTCAAAATCCTCGGGACACTCGGGTAAGTCGAGGCACGAGAAAGAAGAAGAAGTTGAAGTGGTCTTCAACTTCTCCACGCCTGTCAGCCGACGACACGAGGGTGCATCGGCATTCAAGGCCTGGTTCCTCCTTGGAGCCTACACCTGGGCAGACTCTGCGCCTCCCTGATTTGCCGGGAGCTGGATCGACCCCCGCTCAACTTAAAGAATTCTATGAGGCCATGTGTAAGAAAGTGCCTCTTTTTGACTCAGTCACCCCTACCTTTTGGTCAGTGGTACTGATGCTTTCGATTAGAAGTGCACTGGGTCCCTGCTAACCAGCCCCAGTGCCAGTCTCTTTCTCTTAAAACAGGTAAATGACTAATTGCAACCCAATTGGCAAGGACTTTAGCACCCTTATAAGTCCCTAGTAAATGATGAACAAGTTACTTACCTTCGGTAAAGCTTTCTCTGGTGGATACAGTATCTGCCTATGGATTCCTCACCTTTTGAATTACCCCTGCGCCAGCATTCCTCGGAAACTTTTTCCTTAGCTCTCCCCCGTCGACGAGGACATCACAATAGCACTACTCCGCTTGCGACTCCGTATGATGTAATCGGAGCCATAAGAAGACCTCGTCGGCGTCTTGACATCAGTTCCACCCATTTTTTCTGTGCCTTCGAGGCGGACGGGTGAACCGACAACATTTCGCAAATATACACAGTATACAAAGACGCACCAATAAACACAGTACATTTTTCAAAAAAGAAAAGAGACTGAAAATGCCAGACATATCATACCCACAAGCTACATAACATTTCAAAGAACAATGAAATACCAGTCATGTTATACTCAAAAATCTTTTCGGTATAGGAAGGCAGACAACGGGGAGGCAGGTTGGTCAGTGAGGAATCCACAGGCAGATACTGTATCCACCAGAAAAAGCGTTACTGAAGGTAAGTAACTTGTTCTTCTGATGGATGCATCTGCCTGTGGATTCCTCACCTTTTGAACTGAATCCTCAAGCAGTCCCGCTCCCGGAGGAGGGTGTCCGCCTACCTATACCAAAAAAATCTTGCACAGGACGAGCAAAATGGACATCCCTCCTGAATCCAAGCAATCATGCTTCGTGAAAGTGTGGAGGGAGGCCCAAGCTGCCGCTTCACAGATGTCTACCACAGGGACACCTCTAGCCAAAGCTAAAGAAGAAGATTTAGCTCTAGTAGAATGAGCTCTAATACCTTCAGGAGGCTCCTTCTTGGCCAAGGCATAGCAGATCTTGATGAACATGATGATCCACCTAGACAGCGTTTGCTTTTGGACTGCCTTGCCTTTCATTTTCCACACATAACCAACAAAGAGCTGGTCATCCAGTCTCAATTCCTTGGTTCTGTACAGGTAAAAACTGAACGCCCTCCTGTGGTCCAGGTGATGAAGTCTCTCTTCCTCCTTGGAAGGGTGAAGGGGCGGAAAGAAAGTAGGGGAGCGGTTACTCCCCTAAAAGAGGGCCACTCAACGACTCTCAGGCCAACTTCTATTCAAGGTATTCAACTATTTCATACCTTTAAAGCCCAAAACGATCTCCGTTGCAATCGATCCCTCAATGCTGCCTGACCCCAAAATGGCGACCGCACTAGTTGCGCTCGCACTTTGACAGTACTTTTTTTTTTTTTCTTTTTTTCAATCGTGCACACGTCTAGGGAGTTATCGCTGTGCCTCACTCGTGCCAGATCAATAACTCATTGCTTGTCAGCTGCCTATTTCTTGTCTGGCTATGACATCGATCGCATCTGACCTCAACATTATAGACTCTGTTTCTCCCTGCATTTAAGATGGCGCCCGCCTAGTGGATGCCTGACATTCCACATCTTTTGTGATTGTAATCTGGCCCAAGCAATGTTCCTATTTAAAGTGCCAACAACTAGTACTATTAATCTAGGCCAGTGTTTCTCAGCAAACTCAGCGATTTTCCCTTGCTCAATCAAGAGCTTACTGCTGCGCCTATCCATGGCACCCGGGCTGACACCTTACAAGCCTCCTAGAGGTGGGCTGCCCCTTTTACACATGGGAATACCTGAATTAGACTGGAGATCATCAGCCATTGAAGCTGCCTTTTTAGTGAACACTCCGCAGCCGCACACTTCAGACCCGATAGTGCAGAAGCCTACCAAACATCTCCCCATCGCCTTGATAGACCACACTGGAGTACAGGAACTTCTGAGGGAGGCTCGGAACGCGATGCTGCACGGTCTCCCCACATTGCCGAGATGACCTACCACCGTGATTGAATTTGGGCACTGGACTTAGTGACTTTGTGTCCCAATCTGGGTTATGGCCCACTTACTCTAACTTTTTGGGCCCCCACGTGGTACTTTTCTCCCACTGCCGGTTTGCCAGATTCTGATCTGCTTCCCAGCCCCCTGTTCTCCACTCCCTCCCCCATTCCCTCTATTACGCTACAGGGGACTTGTTCCTTCTGTGTTTCACTATGCAATTGTAACTAATGTAACCCATGAAAAACTGTTTTTTTCCCTGTTATTCCTGACCGCTGAGACCTGAGCAACATGGCTGATGCCCGGTGGAGCTGCTAGACAGCTATAGAGGAGATCGGCCCTGGTTCACCCCTCGGCCGTCACCTACCCAGCCGGACATTGGGCACAGTTCTCCCCGTCTCCCCGCTGTGGCTCTTTCCTCCCCCTCCCTCCCACGAATTACCATAACATTGTTTCTTTTGCCTATGTTTTACTATGCTCTGTTAACGGATGTAATTTGTAACTTGTAACGTAACGATCCTCATGTAAAGCGCTCTGATGCCTCCGGGTCTAGCCAGCGCTATATAAAACTCTTCAAATAAATAAAATAAATAAAACAAGGTAATAGACTGTCCCAAGTGGTAGGGAGTAACCACCTAAGGCAGGAAAGCAGCTCTGGTCCTGAGAACCATCTTATCCGCATAGATGGTAGTAAAGGGAGGCTAAGAACTAAGAGCCTGAAGCTCACTTACCCTCCTAGCAGAAGTAATAGCAATCAGGAAAACTGTTTTAAAAGTGAGGAGCCTCACCGGGCAACTATGAAGGGGTTCAAAGGAAGACCCCATCAAAAAAGTAAGAACCAAATTTAAGTCCCACTGAGGCATAATAAAAGGAGTGAGAGGAAATCTGTTAGTGAGACCCTTAATGAACCTCATAACGATGGGAGACTTAAACAATGATGGTTGGTCTGGCAAACAAAGGAAGGCAGATAAAGCTGACAAATAGCCTTTAACAGTAGCCCCAGCACAACCCTGCTGGGCTAAAGAAAGAGAAAAACTAAGGACATCAGACAATGGGTCCTCAAAGGATCAATTCACTCTCCCCACACCACCTAACAAATCTGGACCACCTACTGGAATAGACAGATTTGGTGGAGTGTCTCCTGGATGATAAAATAACATCCACCACATCTGGCGGGAAAGAGAAAGAACTCAGGTTGTCCCGTTCAATCTCCAGGCTTGAAGGTGCAGGCTCTGGAGGTGGGGGTGTAGAACCTGCCCCTGCGACTGTGAGAGGAGATCTGCCCTGAGAGGGAGACGGAGTGGAGGGTGTGATGAGAGATGAAGAAGGTCTGTGTACCACACGCTTCTTGGCCAATCCAGAGCGATCAATATGACTTGGGCCCAGTCTTGGCAAACCTTCCTCAGAACCCGAGGAATCAGGGTATGGGAGGAAACACGTAAAGAAGCTGTATGCCCCAATCTAACTGAAATGCGTCCCCCAGCGCTCCCTGCATCGGATACTGGAGGCGGCAGAACGACGGGCAGTGCGCTTTCTAGTGAGTGGCAAACAGGTCCAACCGCGGAAATCCCCACATCCTGAAAATGTGACGGACTACCTCCGGATGAAGACACCACTCGTGATCGGCCGAGTATCGCCGACTGAGACTGTCCGCACGCACATTCAGCACCCCGGCCAGATGATTTGCAATTACACAAATCTGGTGGTCCTGAGCCCAGGACCAGAGTCGCAGAGCCTCTCTGCAGAGGTGATATGACCCCACTCCTCCCTGTTTGTTGATGTACCACATCACGGTAGTGTTGTCCGTCAGGACCTGAACCGACCGACTGCGAAGGGAGGGAAGAAAGGCCTTGAGAGCCAAACGTATCGCCCGCAACTCCAGAAGATTGATATGAAGCAATCTTTCCTCTGGAGACCAAAGACCTTTGATCTCCAGATCCCCCAGATGAGCACCCCACCCTAGAGTGGATGCATCCGTTATCACTGTGGCCACCGCAGACGGAGGTTAAAAAGGCTTCCCTTGAGAAAGGTTGCCTGGAACACTCCACCAAGACAGCTCCACTGCAGCATCCCTGGAGATTCTGATCACCTCCCTGAGATCTCCGTTGTGTTGAAACCACTGCCTGCGGAGGTACCACTGGAGCGCCCTCATGTGCCAGCATCCATGGTTGACCAACATTATGCAGGAAGCAAACAGACCGAGCAGAGGTAAGACCTTCAGAACTGGAACAGCCGCCTCATCCTGAAGCATTGGGGTCATATCCTGAATGTATGAAATCCTCTGAGGGGGCGGGAAAGCACGACTCACAGTAGTGTCCAGTACTGCCCCTATGAACAGGTTGCACTGGGAGGGCACCAGGTGTGATTTGGGCACATTTATCGAGAAACCCAAGTCAAACAACAGCCGAGCTGTTATATGCAGATGATGCAGCACCATCTCTTGTGACTTTGCTTTGAGCAGCCAGTCATCCAAATAGCGGAATACAAGAATCCCCAACTTTCTGAGATGAGCCGCCACCACCGCCATCACCGCCATCACCTTCGTGAAGACCTGAGGTGCTGTGCTAAGACCGACGTGAAGGACCGCAAACTGATAATGCTGAGGTCCCACCGTAAAACAGAGATACTTCCGATGCGACTTCAGGATGGGGATGTGGAAGTACGCATCCTGTAATTCGATCAACACCATCCAGTCTTCCTGCTGCAGCACCAGAAGAACCTGAGCTACGATGAACATCGTGAACTTTTCCTGTTTGAGGTAAAAATTCAAAACCCTGAGGTCTAGGATCGGCCGCAAACGACCGTCCTTTTTGGGGATCAGGAAATACCGGGAGTAGCATCCATGACCCCTCTCCTGCTCCGGAACAATCTCTATTGCACCTTTGTGTAATAGGGGCTGGACCTCTTGTTGCAGAAGCATCAGATGGTCCTCCGAACACCAGCCCTGGCGAGGAGGGTAAGGAGGGGGAAACTGACGTAACAGATTTCCAATCTTGTAGAAAAAGGGACACCCGACCTCCCACAGGACCAACATGCTCAAGATGGGGGATCTAGAGCTGCTTCCCTGCAGAGCCAGCAGTGGGGACAGGGGAGGAGGAGGAGGAGGAAGAGACCTGCTGGTGAGCAGCCCCTCGCAGACGACCTCTTACTTTCCCCCTGTATGACTGATACAGAGGGTTCTGCTGCTACTGTTGTTGCTGTTGCTGTCGGCCACGAAAAGGAGCCGCCTTTCCAAAGCCTGGAACTTTGAAAAACCAAAGCCCCTGGACTGTGACTGCAAACCCAAGGTCCTAGCAGCAGCCCTGCTATCTTTAAAATGCCGTAAAGCAGAATCAGCCTTGGTTCCAAAGAGCCTTGATCCGTCGAAGGGAAAGTCCGACAACATAGCCTGGACGTCAGGAAAGAACCCTGACCCTCTCAACCAAGCATGTCTCCTGGTAACCACCGAAGAACCCATCACCCTGGCAAGGGAGTCAGCTGTATCCAGGCCGGACTAAATGACCTTACGAGCCGCAGCCTGGGTATCCAATAATAACTCAGCAAAATGCCCCTGGATATCTTCAGGCAACTTGGGAATCACCTCTTTGGCAGAGTCCATCAAAGCCTGGATTAACGCCCCATTAAACACGTGGCATTGGTTGACTTTAAGGCCATGCTGGCTGACCGAAACACTTTCATCGTGGATTGCTCCAACTTTTTAGAGTCTCTATCCCCCGGAGTAGAAGGGAAAGAACCAGCAGCCTGTTTTGAAGAACAAGACGCTTGTACCACAAGGCTCTCAGGTGAGGGATGTGCTGATAAAAATGCTGGGTCTCCCGGAGCCACCTTATAGCACCTTACCACTGATCTAGAAACAGCAGGAGCAGACACTGGCTTCTGCCAAACATCCGAAATAGGATAGGATCCATTAGAGCCTCGTTGAAAGGGAGCAAAGGCTCTACTGCCGAAGAAGGAGATTGCAGCACCTCTGTCAAGAAATTAGATTTGACCTCCGCTGTTGGTAATTGCAAGTCCAGGAGGTCAGCAGCCTTTCTAATTACTGAATGATAAGAGGCCACCTCCTGAGGTGGAAGAGCCTTTGGGGACGAGAGCTCCCACTCTGGAGAGGTAGCAAGCCCACTGGCCTCTTGCAGCCCTGCAAAATCATTGGTGGAGTCCGAAAACTCACACTCCTCAGCCTGCTCCTGTTGCTCCTGAAATTCCTCTTCTTTCAGGAGTCTCTGGGCCTCTCCCCTTGAACAAATTTTCGGAGCCGGCGTCGGTGGAGCCAAATGCGGTGCCGGAGATCTCAGAGCCGGCGTCGATGGAAGACCTTCAGACGTGGGCAGCGGCACCGACTGAAGTCGAGCAGGTGCCGGAACGGAGCCCGACGACGCTTGAGAATAGTCCATCCTTCCCTCCTGAGAAGGTATTGGCATCGAGAACCTTGGTGCTGGGAGGGGCCAAGACGGAGTCATTGGCATGAAAGGAAGGAATGGAGCTTTGGCATAGTGTTGGGGAACGTCCAAATTAAAAGAAAGCGGTCCCACGGGGCGGGAAGGCGCACCGGATGGGTTAGCCACCCTGGCAAACATGCAATACATCGCATTAAGGAAATGCGATGGATCTGCACCTGGAGTTGGAAAAGAAGAATACGGATCTGGAACGCCTGACTTGAGGGAGATCGAGGTCATGGAACAGGTTTTGCTTGCGGCGCTGTAGAAGTCGGATCCGGGATCGGAGCGTCCACAGGCACAGGTGACTCTCTTCTGGGCGTCAGAGAATTCCTCGGTGCCAGAGAACCCCTCGGTGGCAAAATGCGCACCGGCGATTCCGGTGGCGAAGTAGAAGGAGAAGGAGAGACATCATCTTTCCTATGGCGCCATCGGACCGGAGTCCTCAACTTCAACGACTTATCCTTCGATCAACGTTGCTTTGATCCGTTTCGTCTCTTTTTCTTATCTTAGATGACCTCGAGGTGTGTGGAGTCGGCGACTTCGACCTCAACTTGGTCCTTTTCCGACCCCTGTTCTCCTTCTTTGCCCGGGCCATGAACAACTTAGCCTGCCTTTCCTTTAGAGCCTTCGGATTCATCCGACGACACGAAGTACACTCTTCGACGTCGTGGTCCGACGACAAACACCAAAGGAAGTACTAAAGATGATCCCATGGGCTGTATCATGTATTATGCCACCCAAAGGGACCCACACAAAAACTGTGTCAGACACTGAAATTTTGTTGCCGTTGTTGTAGGAAGCTGGCTCTGTATATATATATATATATATATATATATATATATATATATATACATATATATATATATATATATATACATATATATATATATATATATATACATATATATATATATATATACATATATATATATATATATATATATATATATGTATATATATATATATATATACCAAAGCAAGATATAGTGTGCACAGAGTCCAGTGGTTCCCCAGAGGCTTTACAGAGGCTAAAGTAGATAATACTACATGCTCTCTTTTGTGATAGTGTGGTCGAGCAGTTAGGCTTAACAGAGGGCTGTGTTAAGCATTTGTTGTACACATACTGGCAAGAAATGATTACAAACACTCAACGACTAAATTTGAGACTAAATGATTGTAAAAATATTACTTTTTGTATGTTTATTTCTTAGAACCAAAGATTATTCTTTGTTACAGTAAAATCAGTTTTGCAATATCACAGTTTTTTAATATCAAAAGTGGACACAGTGCATTTTTCAATCAGTACAATGTTATACTATGGGAGGAAACACAATCAGCAATTTGCAGGTAAGTAAACAATTTACAGTATTATGCTTTTGGATCTAGAATCAGTACCAACCAAGATTCAGGTAAGTGACAAAACTGTACCACCAGTGGCACAGGGGCGGCCAGGTGCAGAGGTCAAACTTGCGCCTGGTACCAATGTTATCGAATGGAGAAAAGGGGCAATCAAAGTGGTACAACTTGCAGGTAAATAGCACGGTTCTGGAACCCAGTCTCCAGGGGGGGGGGCCACAAGGCAGCACCAAACTTACACCTCCAGTGGCACAGTGGCGGCTGGGTGCAGCGCGCCAACACAGCATTGGGCACCCAATGTAAATCAATGGGATATCTCAGACTTGAAAAAAGTCTGGAGGCTCAGGCCAGGAGGCCGATCGATGGAAACCTACAGATGCACAGGTAAGCTGGGATGTGCAGGGGCATCAGGACAGATCTCCTCAAGGCCAAGAGGCTCCGGGTGCAGGGGTGTTCTTTGGCGTCGGAAGTCAGCTTACCAGTGTGGGGGGAGGGACCTCGTGCAAAGGCTGCAAGCATCAATGTGGAGTCTGGCAGGGCTCAACCCACGAGGGACTTCTGATCAGGATCACTGGGGAACCATTTTTGGACCAGTAGGCCTCTTGGACTCGGCCCGTGGGCAGCAGGTGCAGTGGTGGTTGACTTCGAGGTTTCTCAGGCAGAGCTTTGGTCTTTAAAACTTCGGTTTCTTCTGAACAGGTTCACTATCAATGGGAGATCAGAAGTCTTCGTTGAAGGCAGGCAGTCCTCCCAGCGTTCTGGAGGTTGCTGGACTGTGGGACCAGTCGCTCTTCTGTAGCAGGGTCTTTGAGGGCTGAAGACAGGCCGGTAAGGCTGGGCTAAGTCAGTCGGTGTCTTCAGCCTTCGCGGCTGCACGGCTCTTCTATGTCCTCTTCTTTGTAGGTCATTGGTGATCTGAGGATAAAGGTTCAGGGGTGCCCCTAAATACTCAAATTAGGGGTGTTACAGGGATTAGAAGGTAGTAGCCAATGGTCTACTTACCTTTAGGGTGGCTAACCCTTTGTATGTCCACTCTCTATGGGGAGGGGACATACACCTAAACCTATTGGCTAGAATCCTCCAAAACAATATGGAGGATTTTCAAATGAGGAGGTCACTTCAGCTCAGGGCACCTTAAGGAGGTTCCTAGTTAAGAGGGGACACACCTCTATCACTTACTAATTTGCCAGTCGTCCTTGCTGCCAATAGTGATGCTTGGTCAGGGGGCAGGCATCTCCACTAGCTGGAGAGGCCCCGGTCAGCATAACAAAGGGCAGGAAGCCTTTGAGGCTCACCGCCATGCTATGCTGTTCCTGCTTTGGGGTAGGTATGAAGCACCTCCACCCAGAGCAGGCTTTGTTTCTGACCCAAAAAAGCAAAAGGCTCCCACCTAAGGAGGTCAGAAACATGTATAGAAGTAGCAGGCTGGTGCAGACCAGTCAGGCACACACTAGTGGTTTGGTACGTTTGCAGGGGGCACCTCTGAGGTGCCCTCTGAGTGCATTTAATAATGAATCTAACACTGGCATCAGTGTGGGCTCATTAATCTGAGATGCTTGCTACCAAACATCTTGGAATTCGGTGAAGCCATCATGAAGCTGTGGATTTCAGAGTGACAAGCTCCCACCCCATGTACTCAGTGTGGTTCACCGTGCACTATAGGGGCATATCTGCTCATGCAGTTATGCCCTCACATGAGGTATAGTGCACCCTGCCTTAAGGCTGGAAGGCCTTCTGTACGGGTGACTTACCTATGCCTGTTGCAGTGTTGTCAGGCCTGGCACACAAGGGTGTGTGCCAGGTTGACTCTTTACTTTTATCTGCACCAAAACACTCCGGCTGCAGTGGCAGTGTACATGTGTTTGGTGAGGGGTCTCTTAGGGTGGCACAATACATGCAGCATCCCTTAGAAACCATCTCTGGTCACAAGGCCCTTGGTACCACTGATACCTTTTACAAGGGACTTATATGTGTGCCAGAGGTGAGCCAATTTTGGAAACAAAAGTACAGTTTTGGGTTAGAACACAGGCACTGGGAGCCTAGTTAGTAGGAACCCAGTGTACATTCAGTGAAAGATGCACCAATCAGGCAAAAGTGGGGGGTAACCATGCCAAAAGAAGTACTTTCCTACAACAGCTCACTGTTCAGTTTACCTTCTTTGGTGGCTTTTTTAGGTCAATTTAGTGTGGGGTGTCACAATGGTGCCACACCCCTTCACAAACCTCCTGTAGTAGCCAGTCAAGCTAAGGATTTCCCTGACTTGAGGCTGAGTGGTTGGATCTTCTCAGTCCAGAGTAGTCTGGATCTTGGACTGTAAAGGTTGAACTTGGCCTCTACCAACAACAGAACTGTGCTCTATCTGGCGCTTGCTTGCCTTGACACAGAGTCCTGCATGTTGCAGAGCCTCAAGGACCTTTCCAAGGTGAATCAGGTGATCCTGTCAGGTGGAGCAACAAACAGCAATATAATCAAGATTGCATTAAAGGACACCAACCCAGCACAGACTTTGTTCACCAACCTTTGGAAGGTGGGGTGGCAAGGGCATTATTTAGTCCAAAGGGCATCACAGTGAACTGGTAATGCCCATCTGGCGTCGAGAATGTTGATTCTCTTTTGCTCCAGGGGTATGACCAATCTGGAAGGAAAAAAGATGGCAATGGAATTGAATTGTTAGCACATACAAATTATTCAGGAAAGGTTTTAAATGCACTTTTGTCAGATTGGCGTGCTCAATGAAACGGGGGACACTATGTCACCAAAATAGTGTCACATGTATGAGCAAGCCACACATATACTTCTACACAAAATTTGTCCAGAGCACCACCACTATAAAACAATTGCAAGGTCCATACAGAAAATATGGACCTTGCAATTGTTTTATAGTGGTGGTGCTCTGGACAAATTTTGTGTAGAAGTATGACCAATCTGCCAGTACCCTGATGTCAAATCAAAAGTACTGTGAAATCTAGCTGCAACCTGTCAATTAATTCATCAGCTCTTGGGATAGGGTGTGCATCTATCTTAGTGAAAACATTGAGACCTCTATAGTCCACACAGAAAATGAGCTCTGGTTTACCACACTTGGAATGAGGTTTTGGGACTAAGACCACTGGGCTGTAGCAGGGACTTTCAGAGGGTTCAGTCACCCTCTACTCCAGCATCTTGCTGACTTCAGCTCTGATGCTTTCTTTGATTTGCTCAGACTGCCTGTAAATTTTGTTTTTGACAAGTAGGCTGTCCCCATTGGCCACATCATGTGTACACCAGGTTGTCTGACCAGAGGTCAAAGATAAGAGATCAGCATCCTGCCCCAGGACTTGCCTGCAGTCAGTTTGCTGTTGGGCAGTGAGGGTGTCTATAAAGACAACTCGCTCAACAGACTCATCTTTAGGGTTGCTAGAGAGGAGTTCAGGGAGAGGTTCACTCTCTTCTTTCTGATCCTCATCAGTGATCATCAGCATGGTCACATCAGCCCTGTAATGTAAAGGTTTTAGTCGCTTGACATGGATTACCCTGTGAAGGTTCCTCCAACTGCCTAGGTCAACGAAGTAGGTAACCTCTCCTTTTCTCTCTAAGGATAGGGTAGGTGACACTTCATGTGTCCTGGAGGGACCAAGGTGCCACAGGCTCCAAAACCCATACCTTCTGCCATGGTTGAAACTCTACCAGTGCTGCCTCTTGGTCAAACCATTGCCCCTAGAGCTCCTGGCTTGCCTCAATGTTTTTATTTGTTTTTGTCCATATACTCAGCCATACTGGAATGAAGGCTAAGTACATAGTCCACAATGTCAAGTTTGGGCTCTTTGAGAGGCTTCTCCCAGCCTTCCCTCACTAGACTCAGTGGCCACCTAGCAGGATGGCCAACAGAAGATCAAAGGGACTAAAGCCCACTCCTTTCTGTGGCAGTACTCTGCAGGCAAAATGCAGGCATGGCAACAGGACATTTATTTATTTAGAGTTTTATATAGCGATAGCTAGACCCGAAGGTATCAGAGCGCTTTACAATTAGTGTGCATAGGGTAATTCGAGATATATGTGATGATACATTTAGGTCCCAAGTAGTCAGCAGGAGCTAAAAACAGAATTAAAAATAGTGAGAACACACAGTCAAAGTATAGTAATACAGCAACAAGGTAATGACGTTGCACAATACAGCCAAAAGGTAATGACATAAGTGCCAGTGTGGGACTGACTGGATCAGGTGGCTACAATGAGAGAGTCTGTGGAGTGGGGTAAGGTCTTTGGGAAACGTAGGTGACTTGTGTACGAGTTGACGCAATTGTTCACTAGCTAAGATTTGAGATCTCGTTTAAAGCAGTAGACGGAGCGGTTGCATCTGAGATCTTTGGGGAGTGCGTTCCATATCCTGGGGGCATTTCCTGAGAAGGCTCATTTCTGGGTGGATTTCTTTTTCAGCTTAGGGGGTTTGAGAAGAAGTGCACTGGAACTTCTCAGTGCTCAGCGTGTACCAGCTCTGGAAAGTTTGGTTGCTAGGTATAAGGGTTTTTTTGTATGAAGGGCTTTGTGGGTGATGCAGGCGGTTTTGAGGATGCATCTTCCTTCAATAGGAAGGCAGTTGAGACTCTTAAAGTCCGGAGAGATGTGGTCAAACCGCTTTATTCCTATTCGCCGCCGCACTGAGAGCAGCTCTCAGGGGTGCAAGATTACTTTTTGGAGTTCCAGTGATGATGGCGTTGCCATAGTCCAGTTTAGAGAGGACGAGAAATTGCACTAGTCTTATGGTCATTGTTGGGGATAAAAGGTTTGATTTTTTTTTAGGTGTTTTAGTGTGAGAAGGGTTCCTTTAGCTGAGTTGTTGATGTGCTCCTACATTGACATGTTTCTGTCCAGGGTGACACCTAAGGATTTTACGGAGTTGGGAAGTGAAAGAGAGCAGTCTAGTGCGTTCAAGTTCTTGAACCATTCTTGGATTGGTAGGGGATTGTTTTTAGGGGAGAGGAGTAGCAGTTCAGTCTTGCTGGGGTTCAGTTTTAGGTGGTTGGATCTTAACCAGTTTCATATCTTGTTAAGTGTGGCATTCAGATGGAGGATGTCTCTAGGTGACTTTATATTATAGTAGAGTTATGTGTCGTCAGCATCTAGGTGATATTTGACCCCTGCTTGTTTCAGAATAATTGTGAAGGGTTCCATGAAGAGATTAAATAGGACAAGAGAAGGGACTGAACCTTGAGGAACACCTTGTGGCACTAGCACAGGTTTTGAGAGACAACTGTTGATTTTTATTTGTTGAGAACGATGTTGCAGGTAGGATAAGAACCATTTCAAGACTGTGCTGTTGGTACCAGAACGACTCTTGAGGGTCTTGAGTAGAGCCGGATGGTTCACCCTGTCAAAAGCCGCCGCTAGATCAAGTAGGATCAGGAGGCAAGAGTCAAGAGTCACCTTCATCTAGGGATTTGTGAATGTCATCAGCGATTTTGAGCAGAGCAGTTTCGATGCTGCAGCCTCTCCTGAAGCCCGATTGGAAAGTGTCGAGAAGGTTGAATCCATCAATATGCTGGTTGAGTTGAAGCAGTACACATTTCTCAATTGTTTTGGCTAGGAAGGGAAGGTTGGTGATCGGTCTGAGGTTATTAAAGTCGTTGGGGTCAGTACATTGTTTTATTAGGATGGGTGTTACTTGTCCTAGTTGGATGAAATCAGGGACTCTGTCAGACGAGAGGCATTAATGATTTTGGTCCAAAAAGGAGAGATGATATGGTTGAAGTTCTGTACTAAGGCGGAGGGGAGCGGGTCGGTAGTATGGGATGTGGGCTTCAAGTTTGAAATAATTTTGAAGACTTTATCTTCTGTCATCAGTTTGAAATCAGTCCACTTAGCAATGTTTTTTAGTTGGGGGGTTCAATGATGGAATCATTATTTCTTGGGTCACCCCCAGTCCTTTGTTGAGTTATGTGAGGCAGTCTCCATGGAGCTTTGAATTTCGGTGGAGTAGTCAGGCCGGGATGGTGGTCTTGAGTCTGCGATAAGCGAAAGTTCAATTTTAGCAACTTTGTCAGAGAAGAAGATGGATATTTCTTTACACAGTTTGTTGGAGGCTACTGTTTTGTGTTGGAGGTAAGGGTGGTTTGTTGTTTGAAGATATGGAATAGCAACCTTGGTCTGTTGGTTGCGAAAGAAAGTGGCTTTTTCTCTAAAGATGTGGTTTTTGTAGGAGAGACGTTCAGACCTGAGGAGTGCATGGTGTGCCGGTGAGGGGTTCTCTCTCCATAACCTTTCGGCCAATCTTAGGTGTCTCCTCTCATCGCTAAGGTCTGAGTTAAACCAGGAACTGGACTGGATTTTTATAGAACTCTTTAGTTTGAGAGGGGTCACTTGGTCAAGAACATCAGTCGACACTGATCTATAGAGGGCGGTGAGGTAACCTACAGAGTTAAGGTTAGGTTGAGAGTGTAGATGGGCGCTGAGCCTGGATTGCAGCTCTGTTAGTGGGATTTGCTTGAAGTTCCTTGTCCAGTGCGTGACTTTATTGGCTAATGCTGGGCAAGGACTAGGGTTTGCCTTGAGATGGAATCGTAATAGGTGGTGGTCAGACCAGTCCATGGGTATGATGGATTGAAGGGAGACAAGATTGTTTCTGGTAATTATTGCATCTAGCATAGAGCCTTTATTGTGGGTCTGTTCATTGCAGAGTTGTTTAAGTTTAAGGTTGTTTAATTCAAGAAGGTTTATAAGATTACTGACTGTGGTGTCTTCTGTGTCGTTCCAGTGCAGATTACAGATACCTCCATAACACTATGATCTCCAAATAATTCTGCTTTAAATAGAAACACTTTGCAAATGGTCCTTGGTTACATCATCTGCTTTTACAGCTGAACTGACTCTTAATTCCCCAGTACTTAATACATGTCCACAGATTGCCAATCAAAAAACCTCCTCCTGGATACCATGTAACCAGGGGCGGCTCCTCCATTAGGGCGGAGGAGCGTCGCACCACTGCTTTCTCGCAGTGCGAGAAGCAGAAACATAAAATGGTATTTTAAATACCATTTTATGTTTCTGCTTCTCACGCTGCGAGAAAGCAGAAGGCAGGGTATGCCTGGTTGGGGGCCGGTGGGAGGGTATGCCTGGTTGGGGGCGGGCGGGTGGGCGCGGTCCGGGAGGAGTGGCTTGCCCACTGTTGTGGGCCCTGACTGTTTGGTCGCTACTCTTGGTTTTCTCTATGTAGGCTGCATGCAGCTTACATAGAGAAAATGGCCTCCCTACAGGTGCCCGGCTGGGCGCTGTCCGCACCAATCACAACGCTGCCATTGCAGCGTTGTGATTGGCTGAGGGGAGGGAATATGCATGCTTCCTGTTACTGCTGCTGAACGTGGCCCGGTAAGGTAATTTTTTTTGTTTTTTAACCCAGAGCGACCGCATGTAACAGCACCCAACGCAATCAAACTGCGGAATGGTTCACGGAGGAACTTCTCTGTTTAAAAAGGAGTGCAAAAGGTTAGAGCGCCTTTGAAGGAGGAGCTGTAAGTCAGATGATAAAAATTATCTATCTTGAGGCACTAAAAAACTATCATAAACAAATTAAAAGATCACACGCTGAATTCTATACTCATAAGATTGAATCATCTAAGGGTTCACCTAGGGAGATCTTTCACATTGTCAAATGCCTCACCTCTCTTGAGCGGGTATCAGTTACCACTCTTCCCTCTACTAAATATTGCAATTTAGTGGCTCGATACTTCTCTGATAAAATAGATACTATCTATATTTCCTTTTCCGAATCCGTCAGGAATTTTAAATTTATTCCGCCTGAGAATCTACACCCTGTCGTGTAGTTCCTAGGAATCCGCAGGACCTGCGCGTTTTGGATGACCTAAACTGAGGGCTTCGTGTCCCAACCACTTCCGGACACCCCCACTGAATATGTCAGCCGTTAGACCAGCTAGCTCCTCAGTGCCACTACCATCCCCCTGTATTCTACATTGGTGTAGGTAGTTTCTGGCAACCACCGAACATGACAACCTGATTCCTCGGGATGGTGGTAAACAGTGGTTTCGCTCAGACACGCATGCTTGCTTACTCTCAGAAAACACACAGGATGGCGATTAGGACGTTTCAATAAGAATTTATTGGTCCAGCGACAGCCTCATGTAAAACATATGTGCAGCGACAATCAGGAGACAGAAGCATACAAAAGAGATTGCTAGTACCAATATAGTAAATAGTAGATATATTTCTACCATAGTGCTAATAAGATGAACATAAACAGTTCAGATAAAAACAGTAGCACTTGCATATTCCCAAAATGCGAGCCCTAAGTAATTTGTCTAAATGTACCTAGCCTAGATCTGCATGTGCAGCATGTATATGCGTGTTACTATGTGTATCTGTACCCAAGAAACCCCTAAGGAAGAACCAGCCCCCTCACCTGATGGTTGGGAATGAAGGACCCCGTCTCTGCTTCGAGGATGACATGCCGCAAGGGATGTCAGACCGCTGCATGTCGAAGAATCAGCATGCAGGACCCCGTGTCAGCTTGGAAGGAATTCTCCTCTGATTTGTAGGGGGAATAAGGGTCTTTTATACTAGAGTGGTCACTCCAGGGTTTCTTCTAGAAACAATATGTTTTGAAAACAACCATAAATGTTTTGGAAACAATCATGAATGTTTTTCCAAACAAATGCGATCAGGCACAGCTGGCTGTTGGAGAAGGATGAAGATAGTGGTGACCCGTATACAGAATAATTATACCGTGCCTGAGGACGTGGACATGTCTATGTACGTCAGGTACAGGGATTATGATAGAATACCGAGAGCCTGGTGTCGAAGAGACAGGAGCAAGCTACTAGGTAAAAGGTCACCTGTTTAGAATCGTTATTGTCGGGTGGAAGGGACAATGTATGTAAAATGGGGTATACATGACAGAACTATCCTAAAGGGCATGACACCCACTCCTCATCGAAAGGTCAACAGGGTCAGCTAGGTAATGATAAAGCTAACGCTATTAAAAAGGCATAAAAATCATTAACAATAAAACATACTAAAAGCACTTTAAAAGCCTGAAAAAATGTTCATAAAAGAGGTCATTTTTCCCTCAAATCGTTCAGAAAGGTCCTCTAAACTTGTGTATGTGGTTTAACCCTGGGCGAAGTGCTACGCTACGCTCGCGTAGTTTGCGAAGTTTGCGCTACTTCGCACAACGCGAATTGCACGTAGCACAGTGCAAACACGCGTAGCGTAGCGTAGTGCCGCGGTCATTTTTGCTTGCTCGCGGTCCTCAACGTCAAGTTGGCGACCGTGAGCAAGCAAAATGACATCCCGGCGAGACTTTTTCTCGCTCGCGATCAGCAACATCAAGTTGCCGATCGCGAGCGTGGAAAATAAACCTCCCGGCGAGATTCTCAACGCGGGGAGGTCAGGTTTCTCATTGCGAGTGGTCGCGTATGCTCGCGACCGCTCGCGATGAGAAACTACCAGTCCGCGTTGAGAAAGCTGCCGCTCGAGTAAAAATCTACTCGAGCGGCAGTAAAAGACAGCTCGCACTGTGCAAGTTGCCGTTTTCAATGATTGCACAGTGCGGACAAGCATCCGGCACTGTGCAATCATTGCGAACAGTGCGCTACGCAGTTCGCGTAGTGCTACGCGAAGCTTGCGTAGTGCGAACTGCACTTTGCGTAGCTTTGCGAAGCATTACTTCGCGAACTACGCCCAGCCTTATGTGGTTGTTATTACACTGAGCACCCTGAAAGCCATTATGCTCAGTTAGAGCAGAGAAGGAAAAAAGAAAACAAAGTCAGTTTCGACCTTCAATTTTAGTAAATGTTTAAAAAGTTGCCAAACGGTTCCCAGCACAGGAGAGGCCAGATTGTTTAAGAATCCTGCGCTGAAGACTCAACATCGCTGAATATCGTATCCACAAGAGGCAATCCCTCCAGAACTTCCAGTATCATGTCGAGTGAGCAAAGATGTTCATCTCTGGTTCCCACAGCAGCTGCTATGAAAGAATTAGATGCCTGCAAGCCTGATACCGATGCCTGTACCTCTGGAGCAGAGCCAATTTCCCTTCCAACAGGAGCGGAAGCATCCCTTGGAGGCTCTAGAAATGCCATCATCAACATGGGAATACGCTGTGGACAACTGCGCACGTGGGCCTGCAAAGGCTCCAGGAGCACGTCTATGTCGAGTGGCGCAACCGATGGAAGTGTCAGACACAGATCCAACACGCAGCCAAATCTGCAGAAGAGGCAACAGAACACAGGCAGGACACAGTCTAGCCAGACCGGTCTGAAAAGACAGGAACCAATGCTCACTCAGCTCTCAAAGCTGAAGCGTAGTCAGGTAGAACACCATATGCTCACGACAACGTCGTTCCAGCAGTGTTCTCTCCATGTCTTGAGGTATTGAGACGTCCACTGCAAAGCAATAGGATTAAAATCAGGATGCCCGCTACTGATAGCAGGACCAAAGAAAGCCCTCCAAAAACGCTTCCAACTACGGGGTGTATGAAGGCTGGAATTACTCTGAAGATGGTCTGAAAGGTGGTTAAGAGACCTGATCCAAGTCGCTTAAATAAGTATACGATCCCAAGTCGCTTAAATAAGTATACGATCCCACTCGTATCAGACATGTTAAAGATACGATGAATCATTTCTCCAAAATGGATCAGGAAGTTCGTACGGACCAGGGCCTGTATCTCTGCTGAAGACCTTGCAACCTGGAGATCAAAAGTCTCTCGGGCTGAAGTTAAGGTCACATTTTGTTGAAACAACATGGCTTTTAGTCTGCTCAGCTAATCAAACCGTATACTGGAAAGATTCAATGAAGGCCACAGTGGTGCCTCCCTAACTGTGCGAGCCGGGGGAAACAATACACGCTTACAGCAAACAACCCAAACGTTTACTGTGACTAGATATGCGATGCCTGGCGCCATCCCACAGCAGCCTTGATCACTCAGCATTAAATAACTTCCATTCAAAAGCAATTCAAGAAACGGAAGAATCACTGCAGCTGGGGAGCTTTTCAAGTAGCAAGATAAGTTCACTTTTGACGCATTACACACTTCATGAAGCGACACTTCTTTGCACACTAAAGACCCACTTAAAGCTTTCCCGCAGTCAGTTCCACTTAAGAAAACTTCAGTGTCCTTATTTATGCACCTATATCTATACGGTAACTCTCAGGATTCCTGTATCTACCCTTCACCTAACACTTCATACCTGCCTGCTTGATTGTATCTAAGGCAGTATTGGAACTGAAATGTCGTGATTGGCAGTGTGATATAGCCATGAATTAACCATTCAGTAGACGGTGACTCTGCTACTGTGAAAGGTAACTTCTCTAATTTTTGCAATGAGCAGCATGGTGTACTTTGCATCTCTGCGTGCCATGGTCAATTGTCTGTCGGTCAGATTATAAGCCGAGAACAGATTTGAGCTGTTAATGTACCGCAAATGCACGTGGCTAGAACGCAATGATTGTAGCGTCCAGCTTAAAAGCACAATAGAGCGTAATTAAGATTGCCCATGTTGTAGAATAGACAAATCTTGTTCCATTATGTCAATTGCCGAGGACACAATGTTGCCCAGTGAATAAATGTGTGAAGAAAGTGTGGGAATACCATTGTCTACCACAGCCAGGGCCTTTTCTAGGTTAATCTTATCAATTTCATGTAATCTCTCAGCAGCATTCTGTTGTGAGACTTTCCACAGTTCATTGTAAATGGCATACAAGAAGCGTTTCTTACGAGGTTTCTTGGGATCTAGCAAGAAATCACTGAGATCCATGTTTTCTGAAAGAAGGGACAAGTGTTGTTTCACCTGTTGTAGTGTTGAGGTTTTTATCCATTCTAGGCACAACTTCCCAACACTATAAGAAGTCACTACCCCTGGGTCGTCTGTGTGTACATGGATACTAAACCCTCCGGTGGTACCCCTGAATCTTGAGTGACACCAATTTGTGTTGATAGGGCAAACCAACCATCCCTTCCAATTGTGAGCTGATGAATTGTATGTACCATTCTGTAGTATTGCACCCAGCATCTCCTCACTTACCAGTGTGTCATTTAATAAATCTTCAATAGGTGTGGGTAAGGGGATGCGTGGTGTTTTCAGGTCTTTTAGTTTTGTAAACCCATAGCAGACAGTTTGTTGCACTGTTCTGTTGAGGAATATCATCTGTAACGGTATGAGGCAAGCTCTAAATAAAGCCTCTGTTCCCTGAACCTGCCAATCTTTCGTCCCCAGATGAATTTTGTGTCTATCATGTCCCTCCAATAGTCAAAACCTTGTATAGACAGTTGGGAGATAAAGGGTGCTGAATATATAAGTTTGGTGTTTGTCAGCATCCTTTTCTTCGAAGTTGCATTAGTCTGTACTATCTTATAATAGTATGACATTGGGTCTGAAGTATTGAACCCTGAAAAGTACGCAAATTTTTATGCGAGTGTGGCAGAAATACCTTTTGGTGGTGTCGGGCAATGTTCCCATTGATGGTAAGTGTTTACAGTTTGTGGGACACTAGCTCTGTGCAAAAAGTGATGACCATAATGCTGGTAACAATACAGACTGTCAAAGTCAGGTTGTATCTTCATACAATTCCCTGTAGGAAAATGCAGAAATTTGTTCTAAATCTGAGAGCATAGTATTCACAGTCTCAATGTCCCAATCATCAGAGAGTGTACTCGGGGTAATGTAATCATTCAATGACATTTTTAATATGTGTGGAATTTTCAAGTGTTCAGTAGGACCAAATACATCATATGAAACCCTATCCCAAACTATACCATCTGGTACTGAAACTGCTGTAATGTTCACCAGGGACATGTCTCTCTGTTCACGGTGTGATGACGTATGTGGTTTCAGGACCAAGTTCACATGTTGTACTGTAGAGCATTGTGGGAGGTAATGTCCATTCAGTAGTAGGAAAAAGACAGTTACTATACCAATCCAAATTAACAGGAACAGGATCCCTAATGCAAACCAAAGATGCAACCAAGGGGACACCAAGTACGTCTTTTTCAGCCAGAGATAGAACTGTCGAAATTTCTCTTTTTTGGAAATGGGTGGTGTTTGCTCAGGTTCACTTGGATTTGAAGAAAAGTCATTGAAGTTGATGAAGTAGCCAGACGCAGTTTGATCTATCTTTGGGAGCTCAGCAATGTTTGTAGAACTGGCAGTTGCTTTTTGTGAAGGCACGTTGATGTAAATTTCATTATTGGGCCGAATTGCAATTTGCGTTTCAGTTTCATTTGGATGTTGTTCAATTTCAACCGATGTGATTCGTACTCCATTATTTTCAACTCCGGCATCTTGCGCAGAGGAGTCTTGGAACGTTATTAGTCTTTCCATCTGAACTTCCTGTATAGTAGCGAGAGGAGATCTGCGGTTACTCAGGACTCCACGTGGCCTGCTGTTGAGAATCGGCCACATAGTGTTGTTTGAGCAGATCAATGGAGACAAATATTTTTTCTTTACGGCCGGAAAGAGGCGGAAGAAGTACTGTTCTTGTTCCTTGAACCGCCAGGACAGTTACAGGTGTTCTGTAGGATGACCCAAACTCCTTCTTGTCCATGATCTTTTCTCTGACCAGGTCCTCAACCTTTGGGACCCAGACAGGTCTTGCCAGAACCGGTTTCACTTCCCCAGTGGTGGTGCGTTTTACTTGGGAGTTGCTTTGTAATGCCCGGAATTCATTGACTTCCTGTAAAACAGCCAAACGATCATTCAATTCCAATGGTTTTACATCTGCTACTGTGCTGGCACAATCGAGGTCAGGTACCTACATTCTTGTCCCAAACAGGATCTCATAGGGGGTACGTCCTCCCAACTATTTTCTTGGGATATTGTTTAGTGCCCTCTGGACCCCATATAGGTGATTGACCCAACTACCGCCTGCACCTAATACCCTTGCTGTTAAGGATTGCTTTAGGTCCCGGTTTTTCCTCTCCACCACCGAATTTCCCTCGGGATGGTAGGGGGAGGAGTACTGCAAGGCCACGCCCATACTTTCCATGGCTTCTTAGTAAGCCCGAGAGCTAAACGTAGGGCCACGTCGGAATGTAACGTGCCAATTGCGTATGTCCTGATGAAGACTCACAAATCCTTTATAACAGTTTGAGCGTCAGCCGAGCGGTGAACCAAACCCACAGGAATCTAGAGCATGAATCTATTGCCACCAAGATGTATTTGTCAGCTCCGTATGAATTCAAGGGGCTACAGTTATCCAAATAGACACATGCGAGAAGTCTGTCTGAAATGAGTAATGGTGTTTGTGGTGGCCGTGCTACGGTGGAACCATTCATCTGCTGACAGATGTCGTACTTTAAGACAGGAGCCTCTGTTTGTTTAGACAAACTCGGCCACCAGAATCGTCGCTTCAGTAATGAAACTGTAGCAGTGACTCCTGCGTGTGCAGAGCCCAGACCCTTGTGTGCAGCTAGAATTAAACCTAATCTGCGATCCATGTTTGGTATAACTCTATCCCCCACTCCTGGAATTTGAGCATACGGTGTGTTTTGCACATCTAATTTATAGGAATATTTGAGATGAAAGCCCTTTGGAACGGCAGAGCCATTCCTCGAGGCGTTGACAGCTATCAGTATGTCTCCATCTATCCTCGTGCTAGAACAAGTGATTGCAGCAACGGCAGCAGTTCGCACTGTCACCTTGGCGGCTTCATCAGCCAGTGAAATCCCTTCAATGTGTACACCAACATGCTGAAGACTTAAGGTGTGAATAACTTGAGCCCGTGGCAGGCATGCTTTCAGCTTTGCCACTTGTTCCCATAACAATTTATGTTTAATTGTGCAACCCTTGGAATCTCTAAACCCATTCTGGCTCCAGTAATGAAGATATTCATTATAGGACTGCACACAGTAAAACAAATCGCACACTATCAGTGTGGGGAATTCCCGATCCGTATACTGTAGTGCCAGTAGAAGGGCTTTCAGTTCTGCCAGCTGCACGGTACAATCTCCTAGAGATTGCGTAGTCATATTGTTGGGATGGAATTACCGCCCAGCATACGACCCTTCACTATATCACATGCTGCACTATACTATTGTTTACTTCCCATGGCAGGCTGAGAAGAACCATCAGTATAAATGATTTATTTATTTTTCTCTAGAGGCATGATTTCATTCGGGAGAGAGCATTCTTGTTCGTACTGCAGGAACGCTTGTGTCATTAATGTAGAATTGTATTTGTAATCTACATCTGTTGCAGTGAGAGAATTAGCCCATTGTATCCATCGCGGATGCAGTGCTTTTGCATTTGGAATGCTCGTTTTGGTAACAGCTTCTAAAGTTGGTACCGGGGTTACAACAATAATGCGTCTCCCCTGTGCTAGTGCTCTTTCTCTCACGACAGCAGTCTGTACTGCGGTCAATATTTTTTCAGTTGCCGGAAATCGCATCTCAGCATTTGTGTATAAATGTGATTTGTATGCAATTGGGACTGTCTCACCTTTATATATATATATATATATATATATATATATATATATATATATATATATCCTGAATAACCCGGGACCACCCGGATCACCAAGTTAGTGGTATACACATGTGTGTGCAAATGGTTAGATGCTATCATGTCAGCCTGAACTGAACGTAGAGTATCTGTATTGCTGTTGCATCCACTGATGTGGTGTGAAATCAGGTCTGATTAAGTCGTAGAAAGGTTTTACTCTCTCTGCATAATCTAGAATGGATGTTCTGCCAAAATTTAGAAATCCAAATGGACAAGTTACTTACCTTCGTTAACGATATATCTGTAAGAAACATTAGTAGTGATAGATTCCTTAACTTAGAATATCCCCAGGCGTCAGACTGGATCCGGAAAGTTTTCGTCAGCAGTACCCCTGCGCGTCGGTAGGTGGCGTCGTGCGGCTCCGCGTCCGTCGTTGGCGTTGTGGTCGCCAAGATGACGTCGCGGGCGCTACTTAGACGCCGCCCACGCGCGCTGACGTCAGTTCTGTACACGACTTTCCGCGCCAGGAACGCAGAGCCATGCAAGATACTGACCACTGGTGCATTGAAACTAGGGCCCTGAAAGGGATGACCTTAACCCTAGAAATCAGTTCGCAGAACGGGGAGGATGGGTGGGGCGGTAAGGAATCTATCACTACTAATGTTTCTTACAGATATATTGTTACCGAAGGTAAGTAACTTGTCCATCTGAAAGAAACACATAGTGATAGATTCCTTACCTTAGAATAGATACCCCAGCAATACCAACCCCGGTGGTGGGTCTGCGAACTAAGATCACACCAGAAAGTCACGGAGAACAGAACGGCCAAAGAAGCCGTCTCTCCGGACTTGGCTGTCTAGGCAATAATGCTTGGTAAACGTGTGCAGCGAGGCCCACGTGGCTGCCTGACAGATGTCTTGCAGGGGGACACCACGTCCCAATGCAGTAGTGGCTGCTGTAGCTCTGGTGGAATGAGCACGCAACCCCACCGGAGGTTCTTTTTTAGCCAAAGAGTAACAGGCTTTGATACATAAGACAACCCAGCGGGAGATGGTTCTCTTATGGACCGCCCGACCTTTCTTGGTGCCAATGTAGCCAACAAAAAGCTGGTCGTCCACCCGGAACTGCTGTGTGCGTTTGAGATAAAAAGAGAGCGCACGTTTTGGGTCCAGACGGTGGAGCCGCTCTTCCTCTCTGGAAGGATGCGGAGGCAGAAAGAAGGTGGGCAAGGTAATAGTCTGCCCTATGTGAAAGGCCGTAATCACTTTTGGCAAAAAGGAAGGATGGGGCCTGAGCACAACCTTGTCCAGATGGACTGAAAGGAAAGGAGGCTTACAAGAAAGAGCCTGGAGCTCACTCACCCGCCTGGCGGAAGTGATGGCCACCAGGAAGGCAGTCTTTAACGTTAAAAGACGAAGAGGACAGTTGTGAAGGGGGTCAAAGGGAGCGCACATCAAGTATGTCAGAACCAGATTCAAGTCCCACTGAGGCATCACGAAAGGAATAGGAGGAAAAATGTGTGTAATGCCTTTGAGAAATCTATTTACAACAGGGGACTTGAAAAGAGAGGGCTGATCAGCGAGCCTGAGAAAGGCCGAAATAGCAGAAAGGTAGCCCTTGATAGTGCCCAGAGCAGAGCCCTGCTGGGCCAAAGAAAGAAGGAACAGTAGTACTTCAGAAAGAGGGGCAGAAAGGGGATCCACAGTCTTTGCTGTGCACCATGCCACAAATTTGTTCCACCTGCAGGCGTATACCACTTTAGTAGAGGGACGCCTGGCTGCCAGAATAAGGTCACAAACTTCAAGAGGCAAGTCGAAGGGAATCAACTGCCGCCGCTCAATCTCCACGCAAAGAGGTGGAGGCTGGACAGGTTCGGGTGGAGGACCGTCCCCTGCTGCTGCGACAGAAGATTCTCCCGAAGAGGCAGTCGGATCGGGGGATCGATGCTCATACTGAGTAGCTCGGGATACCATACTCTTCGAGCCCAGTCCGGAGCCACAAGAATGACTTGGGCCCGGTCGCGCCTGATCTTCTTCAGCACTCTGGGCAGAAGTGGTATAGGCGGAAAGGTGTACAACAGACCGCAACTCCACTCGCGACGAAAAGCGTCGCCAAGCGAGTGCCGCCTTGGAAATTCCAACGCGCAGAACTGATGACATTGCGCGTTCTCTTCGGTGGCGAATAGATCTAACCAAGGCTCTCCCCACACCGGAAAGAGACCTTGCGCCACCTCCGAGTGAAGACGCCATTCGTGATCGAGCATGCACCTGCGGCTGAGTTCGTCCGCCCTGGCGTTCAGAGAACCTGCCAGGTGTTGAACCACCAGAGACATGCCCTGATGTTCCAGCCATGTCCAGAGACGCAGAGCCTCCTGACAGAGGGTACACGACCCCACCCCGCCTTGTTTGTTGCAGTACCACATGGCGGTGGTGTTGTCTGTGAACACCTGCACTACTCTCCCCTTGATAGAGGGAAAGAATGCCTTTAGTGCAAGACTGATCGCCCGCAGCTCCAAAAGGTTGATATGGAGCCGGGACTCCGCCGGAGACTAGAGTCCTCTGATCTCCGCCTCTCCCATGTGGCTGCCCCATCCCAGGAGGGACGCATCCGTCACCACTGTGAACTCCGGTTGGGGAAGGGAGCGGGATCTGCCATCGACCCAATGCCGGTTCGTGAGCCACCACTGCAACTGTCGTGCAGTGCCCTCCGAGATCTGGACGTGATCGGACAGGTTTCCCTGATGCTGCGCCCACTGGAACTTCAGGTCCCACTGCAGAGCCCGCATATGCCACCTGGCATGATTGACCAGCAGGATGCAGGAGGCCATGAGGCCCAGCAGCCTCAGAGTCACTCTGACCGAAACCCGGGACAAGGGTTGAAAGATGGGAATCAGAGCCCGAATATCCCGGACTCGCTGTTCGGGAGTATAGACCCGAAACTGCGCCGTGTTCAGAACCGCTCCGATAAAGAGGAGCTTCTGGGAGGGAATCAGGTGCGACTTCGGCACATTGATGGAGAACCCCAGCAAGTGCAGGAGGTCGGACGTAGTCTGGAGGTGGGAGACGACTGTCTGGGGAGAGCCCGCCTTCAACAACCAATCGTCGAGATAGGGGAAGACTGAGACTCCTGATCTGCGCAGATGAGCTGCGACCACCGCCATCACCTTGGTGAACACCCGAGGGGCGCTGGTAAGGCCAAAGGGGAGCACGGTAAACTGAAAGTGCTCGTGGCCTACCTTGAACCGTAGGTAACGCCGGTGGGCTGGCAGGACCGGGATGTGGAAATAGGCGTCCTGCAAGTCCAGCGCCACCATCCAGTCTTGTGGGTCGAGAGCAGACAAGACCTGAGCTAGAGTGAGCATCTTGAACTTCTCTTTGCGGAGGAAGCGATTGACGTTCCGGAGGTCTAAGATAGGACACAGGCCTTTGTCCTTCTTGGGCACCACAAAGTAGTGGGAATAACAACCACGACCTACTTCGTGCGTCGGAACGCGCTCAATGGCCCCCTTGGCCAAGAGGGCTGCAACTTCCTGCTGAAGAAGCACCAAGTGATCCCCCGACATGCGGTGGTATTGAGGCGGCATGGCTGGGGGGTAGTCTCGAAGGGGAGGGAGTAGCCCCTCCGGACTATCTCTAAAACCCACCTGTCCGAAGTGATGGTCCGCCAGTGGGGGAGGTGATGGCGGAGCCTGCCGCCCACTGGCGTTTGATGGGCCTGAAAGTTCGGACTAGGAAGGTTTGGAGGCATTGGTGGCCGGGGTGGTGGTGGACTGACCCGCCCGCTGGCCCCTTTGTCCGCCACGGCGGAACTTGCAGCCGCGCTGGGATGATTGCTGCACCGGCCTGTGGCTCTGTTGCGAACGCTGCGGGGCGCCCCTTGCTGTGCCACGAAAGGAGTGAAAAGCGGAAGGCGGAGGAGGGCGGACTGCCGAGAGTCCCAAGGACTTGGCCGTAGCCCGTGAGTCCTTAAACCTCTCCAACGCGCTGTCCGCTTTGTCACCGAAGAGGCGACGGCCATCAAAGGGCATGTCCATAAGGGTGTTTTGGACATCCCCCGAAAATCCAGTGGTCCTCAACCAGGTGTGATGGCGAACCGCCACCGTCGTTTCAATGGATCTGCCCAGTGAGTCGGCGGTGTCTAGGCCACAACGGATCATGAACTTTGCTGCGTCTCTCCCCTCTGCAACAGCCTGGGCGAGAGCAGGCCGGGCCTCCTCCAGACACTGGGGCAGCATGTTCGCCACTGCATCCCACAGAGAGTGGGAATAACGGCCCAAGAGGCATGCGCTGTTCACGGACCGCAGCGCAGAGCTGGTGGAAGAGAAAATCTTCTTCCCAAACTGATCCAGCTTCTTGGATTCCCTATCCGGTGGAGCGGAAGGGAAGGCGGTTGGGGAAGCAGAGGCTTGGACAACCAAGCTCTCTGGAGTGGGGTGTTGGGAGAGGAAAATGGGGTCACCCGGAGCCCGGCGATGGCGTCGGGCCACGTTCCTATCCACAGGAGCCCCTGTGGTGGGCCTGGACCAAGTGCCCAAAAGAACGTCAGAGAGGGCTTCATTGAAAGGAAGCAGCGGCTCCGCAGAAGTAGCTGCTGGCTGAAGCACCTCTGTCAGGAGGTTAGTCCTGACGGCCACAGTAGGGAGCTCGAGGTGTAGGGCCTCGGCCGCCCTACGCAACACCACTGCATAACTGGCGCCCTCCTCCGTAGCCACAGTAGGAGGAGACAGCATGCCAAGGTCTGGTGAGGTATCCAGACCACTGGCGTCACCCAATTCCTCAGCCCAGTCCTGTTCAGACTCGCAGGCTGCAGCGGGAGGGTCCTCAGACCCCTCCCAGTCCTCCCCTTGCTCCTTAGGCTGTTCATCAGGCCGAAAATAAGGAGCAGGGACATGGGGATAGAAATCCCCAAGCAGGGTCGAGAACGGCATCGATCGACGCCGGCTCGGCGCCGTGTCCACCTCGGGGCTGAAACTGAGGTCGACGTCGTCCCGAGGAGCGGGTGGTGTCAGGATCGGTGCCGGTGGGGTCGACGTCGGTGGAGGCATAACGAGGTCAACCGGCGTCGACCGGGATCCAGGCCTGGATCCAAGGGTGTCCTGCGGCGCCGTGGCCGGAGCCGACAGCGACGCCGGGGCCGGAGCCGCTGGCGAGGAAACGCAAGGACACCCATGCGGGACCGCGGGGCCCGAAGGCGCACCGGCGGGACCCGACGGCCCAAAGAGGCGAGCCATGGCCGACAGGAACACCTGTATCTGGGCCGGAGACGCTGACGACCCCGGGAAGGGCGGGTAGCCGGGTGGCGACTCCATGGACTGCGCTGGAGCCGCGGAGGTGGCACCACCCAAACCCTCAGCCGCGTCGTGCGACCGGCGAGGGGAAGTCGGAGAACGATGGCGTTTCTTCGACTTCTTGTGCTTCGCCTTACCTGACCCCGAGTGCGAAGACTTGGATCCTGACGAATGGTGATGACTCTGCGCACGGTCCCTCGACCTCCCTCTGGACCGGGACCTGGAACGGCGCGGAGCCGACTGCCAGGCTTCCAGCAACTTTCGGGATCGCTCCCGCAAAGTCTTCGGCGCCATGGCCCGGCAGTCGGAGCACGACTTGGGGTCTTGGTCGCGCCCCAGGCAGAAAAGACACACACGGTGTGGGTCCGTCACCGACATCATGCAGTGACAATCCCCGCAGGACTTGAAACCGGGCATCCTACTGCACCAGGAGTCGAAGACTCGAAGAAAAACAGAGACAAAAAGCCTCAAAAAGTCAGTCAAAAATTGATTGGGGGTTCCTGCTCTTCCCGGATCTGCGCTTGCTGGCGCGGAAAAAGAAAGAACTGACGTCAGCGTGCATGGGCGGCGTCTAAGTAGCGCCCGCGACGTCATCTCGGCGACCACGACGCCAACGACGGACGCGGATCCGCACGACACCACCTACCGACGCGCAGGGGTACTGCTGACGAAAACTTTCCGGATCCAGTCTGGCGCCTGGGGATATTCTAAGGTAAGGAATCTATCACTATGTGTTTCTTTCAGATATGGAGTGCAAACCTTTGAGAGTCTTTGAAGGTTGGACCAGCGCGCACTTTTCTAAAAAGTTGGCTGCCAGGCTTTTGCCTTCACTTGATAGCTCATATTCCAAAAATAGGACATTGAGATGGGCAAATTAAATTTGTAGCCCAAATTGGCAAATCCCACAATTATGTTGTTCACCCTGCACACAACACCCATCCCGACCTGGAGATTGCACCCCACATTGCTAGAAGACTCGGTGTTTCGCACCGCTCTCTCCATGGCCATACTCAATTATTTCACTGAAAACGCTGATACTGCCAGCACACGACAAATCGAATGGGACACTTTTAAAACGGTGATCCGAGGGGTGGCGATCAGTACAAAGATAGGAGTGCGCATAGTTTTACTTGACAAACTTAAGGAAACAGAAGATAAGATGGGTATATTGGAAAAGGAGGCAATCACTAGTGTTACAAGCAGGGGTGAGCTACAAGAGATGCATATAAAATACGCTGAACTCCTAGAAGAGCTCTGTATCCTTGATTATCGCTTATACTCCCAAAAACAGAACACGACTGCGGATAGGGTGGGCCCACTGCTTGCCAGGATCATTAAAGATGCGCCACCGGTGTCTCCCATTCTGGAAATAAACACCTTGGCTGGTGATATAGTGTGCACACAGTTGGTCATAAATACAGCCTTTCGTAGGTATTATGAGCACCTGTATGCGCCCTCGGAGGAGGCTGGGGATGACGACTTTGAGGCATTCTTTGAGGGGCTGCAGCTTCCTCAACTACTTAGAGACCACGCGTCTGATCTAAAGAGGCCAGTGACTGCTATGGAAATTAAAGCAGCGATTAAAGAACTACCCCGCAATAAATCACCGGGAAATGATGGACTGCCCATAGAATTCTATGCCACCTACTCTGAATTGTTGGTCCCTCGTCCACAGGAACTGTATAGAGCAGCATTTGAGGGGGGGCTCCTTCCGCTCACCACGCTACAGGCCAAGTGATCTCGCTCCCGAAACCGGGCAGGGACAGTAAAGATATGTCAGGTTACAGACCCCTTTCGCTTCTCAATACCGATTATAAGATACTGAGCAAGTTATTGGCAAACAGGCTATTGCAATATATCCCTAGACTGATACACGCGGATCAGTGTTGCTTTGTTCCGGGAAGAAGTTGTCTTGTGGCTCATGGCCTCCTGGCCTACCTGGCTACGTTGGCACAGGCCTGGCTGCCATGATGACTTTTGCGCACGTTACTCTTGGCCGTTGTTCTGTCGCCCTCTGCTACTGCCAAGTTATTTTACGACTGTCTGCATTTTCTGTTTCTCACCTTTTCTCCTGTTCCCTTTGGGCTCAGTCTGAACAACAGTTACAAGGTCGAATAACACGTCCCTGGTTCTTACTGATTTGGCCCGTCCCTCGCACCTAGACATAACACCATGTACAGCTGCCATGGAGAAATTAGTGTGCTTTTAATAATGCGGTCGCCTGAACTAGATAGCACTTGGAGACGACCTTTCCAGAGAGAAGAGCTGTGATTGTCTGCTGATGTAGCTTTGCATCTAGAGACTGAGGTATGGGGGTTCGCTAGTCAAAGCCCAAAGGTCTTCTATTTTTATAATACACTGGCTACCAGCACGGGGAGGGTGGTAATGTTAGTTAGACATATATCCACTGCTTTATGAGATGCTTTCCCCGTTCGTATTCTATGGAGTAGTAACTATGCTGATTATATTATTCATATGTATTATGCTATTAGTACTGACACGTGTACTGTATATTAGAGCACGTAAGTTGAAATAAACATTTTAACCTATACAGTGTCTCTTCTTACGCATGTTGTGGACAGGTACGAGTGAGTGACGAAAGAGTGTTCTTGCCTCTGCGAGTCCTGAGAGAGAGAGAAACCGTGTTCTGGGTTGTCTAATCATTGGTACATCAGTGCTAATGGGACGCTAAGGCTAGTTGGGTTGGGGTTTTGGGTGCTAAGGTCTATGGTTGGCTCACCACTATATTCCGAGGTCCTATTATCCTGTGCATAGCTCTGTATGTGCAGAAACCCTATAACATGGCGCGACCAACGAGTGGGGCAGCTTACTTGCGAGACGCTTGAGTAGTACTTGTGCTTGTCCACACACCCCTCACGTACGCTTCCGGAAGCGTGTGTGACGGCGATACTTCCTATATTGTAGATTTTGTAGGTTCTTTCAAGCTTGATGTTATTAAAAAAGGTTTCTTAAATATAACCCTTTTTGTGCTGCCTCGTGTAAGATTGTTGAATAGACCCGTTAGTAATGGCGGGTATAGACATAGCGGCGCATAGCCGCACAGCACTCCGGGATCACTTACGGGTGTATGGAGTGCCAGACGCGGGAGTTGAACTAGTCTTTGTGGTTCAAGCCGATCCGGCTTTCCACTTTGAAGTGTTCTACTCTTGGATCACTTTTCCAGCGGTGAACGCGAACGATAATCTGTTCCATGAATATGAACCCACCGTTGTTCCTGCTGTCTATAGACCTTATACTAATCTTGAAGTACCGCTCACGGCTTGGCAACACCGTGTTTGGTTTAATGGCGCCCTCCCACAACCGACTACCACGGTTCGTTTAGGCCCCTTATCAATTGAGGGGGCCACTTGGCCTGTTTTGGCCGGGTACACCCCACATCCGCGTTATATGACAATACCAGTCGCGGAACTGCGCACTATGTATGCGGCCTTGGTGCAGGTGCATCGAGCTTTAGTGCGATATGTTACAGGTAGCCTCCATGTAGCCACTCCTGGAGTTGCCGGCCAACCAGCTGCTGCAGGCGGAGTGACCATAAGTCCTGTCATGGTGAATTCGGTGATGGGCAAACGTCCACAAAATAAGGATGATTTTCCTTATTGGCTTGCAGAAAAGTTTGATCAGTTGGAGGCAGTTTTTCCACATACAACTCCAGTGGATAAACATTGTATTTTAACGATTAGTTTGCCAAAAGACTTAATTCCCGAGTTGACAGCATGTGACAACTGGGGTAAGGTATTCGCAGCAGTATATTCTAAATGCTTTGGTACTCCTTCCATGACGGTTCTCCCCTCTGTAATTAAAAAAGTACAGGACGAACATGGCCCTGAAGCGGCTGTGGAATTAGGGATGAGACTGGTGGGAGTGTTTGAAGTAGTAGCTGAGCTGATCTTTGCGAATGTCAAGGGCGATGCAGTGAACTTTCAAGTAGCTAACGCTTTGGCTCTGGTCCCAGAATTGGACAAGCCTCGCGACTACCGAAAATTATTACCCAGGCTTACAAAACTATTGGTAGAAATAGCCTGGGTAATAAGCCTTTTGCAAAACAGCAAACACAATCGCAAACACAACAACAACAAACCAAATCTCAGTCTGAGAAAGATGAGAAACCAGTCTTCACTAAAAAGAGCTGGAGGCTGGAAAAACAGGGTAAGCAACAAAAGAAGCCGGGGTCGAGAGGCGCATCCCCGGTTTCAGTTTCTTCTGAACGCACTTATGATTTACGCGATAGAGCGAGAATTAAGTCACCGGATAGGTTTCAGATCCCTGATACGCGTTCTCCTCGTTCTTCACAGGCACAGACTGCGTCACAGGCCGGTGGAGGAGACCGCCAGGATAGAGGAAGGGACCGTGAGGCCCCACAGGGACGAGACCAGCCCCGACAACAAGTCAGAGGAAAAGAGGAAGACGCTCAACGTTTTCGACCACAATTTCAGAAGAAGAAAGTTGCCGCTGTAACAGCGAAATATGCCACAGACGGTGAGAACGAGGCTCCTGAATTGGACGTGGGCAGTAACCCTCCTAGACAGCGCCGCGGAAGTTACCATAGTGCGGGAGGCGCTACGTCCTCATATGGAGGCGACAGCAACTGAAACATTCATTACTGTTGAAACAGCAGACACCAGAGTGGCACCCCCTGACAGACTATTTAGTATTGTCATTCAAATTGAAGGTGATATACAGCGTGTAATTAAAGGGATTTTTTGGGAAAATCTGACCTCTTCATATGACATTTTGTTAGCAGAGGCGGATTGGCCACCCCCATTCGTTCTTGCTGCGCGTAAAGGGGAGGAGGTAATCCTTCCGAGCTTTTCTCGACATGTCCCAAAGGACAAAGCGGAGGCTCTTGCAGCAGAGTGGGCTGTGTCCCTGGCTCCAGCGTTATTCCGCAATCACGTGGGTTGGGACGAGGATTCTCCCCCCCATGAAATACCTTTGCGGTCATTACCGCAGCCACAACCCCAATATCCCATAAAACGTGAAGCAAAGGCCCCGTTTCCAAAATTCTTACTCAGTTGGAATATCAGGGAGTAATTGAACCCTGTGTATCACCTATGAACAATCCCCTTTTCGCGGTTTCTAAACCCGATGGCTCGTACCGCTTAGTATTGGATTACCGGCATTTGAACTCGCATTGTCGGACCTTTGCGGTGCAAAATACCCATAGTTCTGCGCTTGTAGACAGTCTTGTTCGTAAAAAATATAAAACGACCCTTGACCTTTCAAATGGATTCTACACGCACAACTTAGCCCCGGAGAGTGGCCAATGGTGCGCTTTTACATCCGGTGGTAAAATGTTCAAATTCAGGTGTCTTCCTATGGGCTACAAGAATAGTCCAGGCGTATTCGCCACTCGTGTTGTCTCTTTGTTGGACGGCATCGATCCAGACGCCTGTTCGTACGTGGATGACATTTATCTGACGGACGACGAATTGTTTCCGCATCTAACCCGAGTAGACCGCATTATTCTTGAATTCGCGGTTCAGGGTTACAAAATTAACTTTGCCAAATCTCATATTGCTGAATTTACCGTTTTGTTCTTGGGCTATGAGCTCAACAATGAAGGTAAGGGTTTAGCCCCCATTTTCTGGAGAAATGTGCACTTCTGTGCCCTCCTACTAATCTGAAGAAACTTCAGTCATTGCTGGGCTTTCTGAACTTCGGACGTACATATATTCCCGAATACGCCCAGCGTATCAAGCCACTGTATGCCTTGATACAACCTACTTTTTCGAAGTCTTGCTGGCTTCCGGAGCAAACCTCCATTCTGCAGTCTTTGCAGACAGACCTTCTTGAGTCCAAATACCTTTTGACGCGTGATAACCACACAAACTTGGTGATTAGAATCATTCCAGGGGCAGTGGGTTTCACGTACTTAACCTTTAATGAAGGTGACACAGTACCCATCGCATACAAGTCACATCTGTACACCTCCGCAGAAATGCGGTTTTCATCTGTGGAGAAAGTTCTAACAGCAGTGCAAATGGCGATCCTGAAGGAGCGCGCACTGGCACAGGGAAAATGCATTTTGGTGGTAACACCATATCCTGCTCTAGAGGCAGTGACCAAAGCAAGTGTACCGAACTCTAAAGCTTTGCACCCCCGTTGGATTCAATGGGCAACATCTTTGACGTCTCCGGATGTCACTTTCATTTTTGACTCTTCTCTTCAGACTCAGGAGTTTTTACAGTATGAATTCTTTCATCCTCCTCCTTTGTCTTTATTGCCGCTTGAGGATTACGACTGTGTGATCTACACCGATGGTTCGGCACAACCGGCCACGGGGTCCAAGCATGCTTATTCAGCCGCATGTGCTATTGTGATACAAAAGGGGATGATGGACGGAACGTTTGAGCCAATCAAACACTCACCCCCGTCCATCGTCAAACGTTCCGTCCATCATCCCCTTTTGTATCGCATGTGCTATTGTGGCAGGTACGTTTGTGAACGGAAAGTTCAAATCCACTGTGGTGCATACACAGACACTCGGGGACAGTACCGCACAATTGGCCGAGTTGCGTGCATTGGTGCTTGCGCTTGAGTTTGTAAATCCTGATGTGACCACTTTAATAGTGTGCGATTCTTACTACTGTGTTCAATCATACAATGACAATCTGTTCTTTTGGTCGCAAAATGACTATAGAGACGCTAAAGGCAACACAATCAAGCATAAAATGCTTTGGGTTAGAGTGGCATAATTACAAAGACGTCTGCCACTCACGCAGGTGGTTCACACCCTAGGCCATCAGCGGGTGGGTGCACACGCTGTTGGTAACAGTTTGGCAGATGAAGCTGCCAGATCAGCAGTACTCACGTGTTCAGTAGCAGCAGTTACTAGATCCATGTCTAAAATAGACACTGATATCTTAGCAGCTATTGCTGCAACAAAAGAAGGAATGAATTTCCCTAGAGGTTTCCCTTCCAAATATTCTTACCAGATAGGTCCCGATCAGGCTCCTTATGTAACAATACCTGACGTTGGTGATCGGCTGATCCCCAACGCGGACCGCAGACTTTCCTTGATGGCAGCGGCCCACGAAGGCATGGCTTCGGCTCATGCTGGTGTGTCTGCGAAAATTTCCATTTTGCAGCAGCGTTACTGGTGGCGTGGTTTATATAAAGATACACGTACTTATGTGCTTTCCTGTGACGTTTGTCAACAGATCAAGCCTTCCACGGTCACACGACCACCGCAGACCTCGCTTGGAATTTCAAACAGACCCTTTGGGTGTGTTTACTTGGATCACTGCGGTCCATTTTCTTCAGACACTGCCTATAAATATATCTTAGTGGCAGTGGACTCGTGCACACGGTTCATCTGGGTCTGGCCACAACAGAGTGCTGACGCTCGAAATGTCATTAGGGATTTGCGTGTCTTTGTGGGAATTTTTGCATGCGGCACCTTCCATTCTGACCAAGGTCCGGCGTTTGCCTCTAAGGCTTACAAGGACGCAATGGGCTCCTTGGGGGTGCGGGTGAAATTTTCGTCTCCGTATAGGCCTGAGGGCAACTCTATCGTTGAACGAATGAACCGTGACTTAAAGCAATCCTTGACAGCTAGAGTTATAGGTACTGGCAGGAACTGGCTGGCCCACTTGTACACCGTTCAGCGTGCACTTAATAATCTCCCTAGAAGGCCTCTCTCTGGGTGGGCGGACCCCTTACGAAATGCTCTTTGGCATACGAATGTTTGTGCCTGACCTTGATGGTCTAGACATGGCGGCGCAATCCGCCAAGTTTGATGTAGATAATCATTCTACTATGTTGCAGGACTTACAAGAAGCCCGAGACAAACTAGCAATTGCACATTTGCCTTCAGCCACAGACCCTGCTCTGCAGATTCCGGTTGCCGGCTGGCTTCCGAAGATTGGCGACCTGGTACGGGAGAAAGTGGAGAACAAAAAGAATTCGGCCCTTCTTTTCGTGCACCGGTTCCAGTCCTGGGCTTGAAGGGAACACGTACAGTCATCTTACCACCGCTTCCCGGTCGCAAGGAAAACAGATACATCTCAGTGGAAAATGTCAAGCTACAACATCTGGCCGGTCCTGAATAGTGTCACACCAGCGGTCTCTTGTCCTGCCATTTATCGGACATGTGTTCGAGGCACGCCTGCACGAACAGTCACTGACTTTACCATGGAGATGGTTGATTTGCCTGAAAATATATTTGAACCCCCTGCATCCCCCTGCATTGACGAGGACGAATATACTTATCCCGCCACAGAGTCGGTGGCACACCAACCAACAACGCCACTGAGCCCGATACGTTATTCCTTTGACTCGGATTCCAACTCATCAACGGTCCCGTCCAAGTTTAGTCTTTTTGTATCCTGGTTTAGAGACAATTTTTTGATTCCACCTTGGACATATATTTGGATGGTACTTTTCTTGTTTTTTTGTTCATGTCCATTGGCTTTGTCACAGTGTTTTTCTACTCATCAATGGTCACTATTTACCTGAACGCTCTGCTGTGAACAGTGTGGCTGGGACTTTGGCTCCACATTCCTCTTCACACATCATGAAGCGTGACCACACATTTGTGAACATTTCAGCGTTTCCAGTTGCTGATGGCATCGTATGGGATGCGGTAAACTTTCAAATCCATGGCCCGACGGAAATTATTAATGTACCAAATGTCCTTCGAGTCTCGATGGGTGATGTAGTAAAAAGTAATATTCATTCTGATGATTGGGATGTGCATGCCGTTGAAGCATTGTTTGCTGATTTAAAATATTATGCTTCCTTTAATGCTGAGGACTTGTATATGAATTCTGCGAATTATGCCGATTTGTATTGCTACCAGCATTGGGGCAATCATTTTCTCCACAAACCAAGTGCACTACGCAGCCCTGTTACTTACACCCAATGGGAACACTGCCCAAACCCCATACCAGGTAGCTCCCAGACTCTTCGAAATAAATTCACCTATTTTACTGATTTCAATCGATCGAACCCTTGGTCCTATTATTTTAAATTAAAAACCCCATTGACTCAAAAAATAATGTTGACCCACACCAAAACCGAGCGCCTTGGCGGTGGGTGGTTATGAGTATTGGAAAGACACAGTGGACTTAAAATCAATATGGGGTTCAAAGCCATGGCAGGTGCAGGGCACCGAGGCTTTGCACCGTGCTTGCCTCATCCCAGCTCAAATTGTGTTTTTAAATGTTTCCATTTATCAGACCACGTGTTGGGGGTTGGCTTCCGTTAAACAACTAAATGCGCCAGCCATTCCATCCTTGTCGAGTTCTCCAAATGATAGTTTGCGTTTTAATATGTCCCTTTTGAGGTTACAGGCTCAGTTCCAAAACAATTCCTTTAACGTTTCTGCACTGATACAGTCACCCTGGTTGGCACGGCCCATATCATCGAATGCATGCCAACTGCGTTTTCATGGCACAGTTCCTGGATACATACAGGACAAGCCTGATCCAAGGTTTACTGAAACTCGTACTGTTACCACGTATTCAGTTGGTAAATTATGTAAACAATGGATACAACATTCGTCTTTAGACTCTGTTAAGAAACATTTGTCCCTCCTATCAGGCACTATTGATTTGTCCGACTTTATCTTGGGACCTCGTGGTCCCCGACCGAAGAGGTTCATTTATGAAGCGTATAATGAACTCTGGAAGCTGTCACAAATGGAAGCTGCTTCCCGCCTTAGGGAAATAGACCAAGCAAATTTGGAAAAAGTGCTTGCTGTTGTTGACAATAGTATAAATACCCTGTCTTCCCGCATTTACACATTAGAGAATATTGTATCCTCTGTTGTTGATATTGTACAAGATGATGTTTCTATTTTGTATCATGGTCAGAATCAATTGCGTTCAGTAATGCAGTTTGCGTGGACTTTGCAAACCCTTAAGTTAGGTAAAGTTCCTTGGAATTTCTTGAACACCACTGCCCTTTTTCTGCCTTTTAATTTGACTGAAAAACAGCAGTTCATGTCCATGAAAGATGCATCTTACACTTTGTTACATATCGAGAAAGTGGATCCTTTACCATTCTCTGTAGCGGAACTAGATTCTGCGGTGTGGCTAGTTCATGGGGTTATCGCTTTACCTTTTTCCCTGTTTGAATTTAGCTCGTGCATGAAACATTATCCTGTGGGCCGTTTCCAGCCTTTGGGTAGTGCTTTCCTGCATGAACTCTGGTCCTTGCCTTTCATGTATAAATGCCTTAGAGAAGGCAAGGAAGTGTTTCTCACGGGGGAGTCTTGTGATTCAACTGTGGGTCATTCGCTTATTTGTAAACATATTAAATTGCACGGGGCTTGTAGCGTTTCAGTTCCGAATCTGGCATGTGTGTTAAAGGGTATTCCTGCTCCTGCTATTTCTCCTACTTTTACTTTGCTTACTAACGGTAGCTATTTGCTTTTAAATACCGAAGACTGTTGTGGCCTACAGGCTGGCATTCCGTATATTGTTACGGTCTCACACAGAGTTGTCTGCTGCAAGAATGTGCTTTTTCCTCCCCCTCACGACATCGTTGATAACTCTATTTGGCCTGCCATTCCTACCATGGAGGCAGATTTCAATAAGTTGAGCAGAATAAAGGCCCTATTATTGAATGAGGAGGTTATGCTCACATCCGCCCGGGAGACATTCATTCTCCAGGTGGCGAGTACCCACAGTGAAATACAGGCCCTTTTGAACACTGACCTCCCCCAACATTTTGGGGAGTTGATTCATCGTATTTTTAACGCATCAAACACTGAGGGTCTGGTGCACTTTTTAAGATTGTGGGGTCTGGCCTGGTGTCCACCTTCCAAACTATTTTCGGTGTGATACCGGCGTTCATACATTCTATTTTTTCTAGCGTCTTTGGTGGTTTCCCATTAATCCTCGCTTTGGCGGCTGGTGTCTTGCTGTTGGTCTGTTTTCTGCGCAATGGCTGCACACCACTGGGCCCTTCTCGATCCCGAACGCCTCCAGCTGCTCCGTGAGCGACTTCTGGTTGGCTTCGATGTTCTGCCCTTGGCAACTATCAGTGTGTCCTACACCCTTTCCTTTCGCTTTGCGTATTTCACTTGCGTGCAACCTGTGATGTCTTGCATCCGCTGTCCGTTCACATGGACCATGGATTATTGCCTCTCCAATTCGTCATTGTCTGTTCCGGATTTTGTTCAGTTGGTGGGTCCCTTAGAGGCCCATGAACGGGACTGTTCCGCTGCTGGCTTTATGATGCGTGCGGCTGCACTGGGGATTTTGGCACAATGGGATATCTGGGCGGCTGCTCAGAATCTCCTACAACAAAGTTATATTGAATATCACGCAAGCTGTCCCGCATTGCTTTTGGATGCTCCATCCTCTGAGGAACATTCCTGCAGCTTTGACCTGTTGGACTGGATGGCGTCTACGTTTTTTGACGATTCCAATGATGTCCTCTTGGACGGTATAGCATTTTTCTGCTCTTCCACGTTTTTGGATTAATTGATTTGCCGTTCACTGTCGGTGGACTGCCTCAATTCTGCTCAGGTGTTTGGAACTCTGTCTTTGTTTTTGTCTTGGCCGATGGACTGTCCAGGGGAGGGTGTCTTGTGGCTCATGGCCTCCTGGCCTACCTGGCTACGTTGGCACAGGCCTGGCTGCCATGATGACTTTTGCGCACGTTACTCTTGGCCGTTGTTCTGTCGCCCTCTGCTACTGCCAAGTTATTTTACGACTGTCTGCATTTTCTGTTTCTCACCTTTTCTCCTGTTCCCTTTGGGCTCAGTCTGAGCAACAGTTACAAGGTCGAATAACACGTCCCTGGTTCTTACTGATTTGGCCCGTCCCTCGCACCTAGACATAACGCCATGTACAGCTGCCATGGAGAAATTAGTGTGCTTTTAATAATGCGGTCGCCCGCTCTAGATAGCACTTGGAGACGACCTTTCCAGAGAGAAGAGCTGTGATTGTCTGCTGATGTAGCTTTGCATCTAGAGACTGAGGTATGGGGGTTCGCTAGTCAAAGCCCAAAGGTCTTCTATTTTTATAATACACTGGCTACCAGCACGGGGAGGGTGGTAATGTTAGTTAGACATATATCCACTGCTTTATGAGATGCTTTCCCCGTTCGTATTCTATGGAGTAGTAACTATGCTGATTATATTATTCATATGTATTATGCTATTAGTACTGACACGTGTACTGTATATTAGGGCACGTAAGTTGAAATAAACATTTTAACCTATACAGTGTCTCTTCTTACGCATGTTGTGGACAGGTACGAGTGAGTGACGAAAGAGTGTTCTTGCCTCTGCGAGTCCTGAGAGAGAGAGAGAAACCGTGTTCTGGGTTGTCTAATCATTGGTACATCAGTGCTAATTGGACGCTAAGGCTAGTTGGGTTGGGGTTTTGGGTGCTAAGGTCTATGGTTGGCTCACCACTATATTCCGAGGTCCTATTATCCTGTGCATAGCTCTGTATGTGCAGAAACCCTATAACAAAGTACAGCTCTCAATATTAGGAGACTTTATCAGATAATGTCTCATACCCCCGAGGATTTCTCAGCCGCGAAGCTGCATTTCCCTGGACCTCCGTCAAGCATTTGACTCCCTGCAATGGAGGTATATGTTGGCTACGCTATCCCAGTTTGGAATCCCGACGGAATTTATACAATGGGTGCACCTGCTATACACGAACCCGACAGCGCGGGTGCGTACTGGGGCTCACATCTCCCAGCAATACCAGATAGCACGTGCACCAGACAGGGCTGCCCACTTTCGCCATTATTATTTATCCTAGCGCTGGAGCCTCTATTGCATAAGCTCCGGGTCTCGGCGAACAATAACGGAATACAAGTTAATGGTGTGCAGCATGTAGTGTCGGCGTATGCGGACGACCTCATTTTATACTTTAATAATCTAGACGATGACTACGAACCAATTCCAACTCTTTTTACCACATACCAGAAACTTTCAGGGCTCTCTATCAATGAAAATAAGTTGTATGTATTTTTCTTTAATGACGCGAGCAGGATTGATCCAATTCACTTTGGTAACTGGACGTTTCAGACTGCGAATGCCACCTTCAAATATCTGGGTGTTCAAATATATAGAGATGTGGAAGATATGTTGGATGGCAACTTGACTAGGGCTATAACAACGCTTAGAAAACAGGTCCGATTTTGGACATCATTGCCCATATCGGTGCCGGGACGCTAAAATGGTAATGTGTGGCCATCGCTAAAATGGTAATGTTACCGAGACTGCTATACTACTTTGTAACCCTGCCTGTTGTAATCCCGCTCCAGACGTTTAAATTACTTGACACTCTTCTCATTGAACTGATATGGGGCCCGGGACGTAGACGCATAGGTCTACCTAAACTACAGCTGCCCTCTAAACAAGGGGGACTGGGAGCCCCGGATATGAGAGCCTACTGTTATGCGGGCCAGCTGCAATGGCTGGCGCACTGGCTTGTAGGCCGCAACCTCGGAGAAATTAATATGCCCCTCCGGGAATGGGAAAGTGGGGAATTGCATGCACTGTTGTTTCCAGGCGGCAAAATCCCTTCGCAGGCGCCACCACTCCTACGAGTGGCCTTGCTATACTGGAAGAGGGCAACGCGGTACACTAAGACAGTGGCGCCATACACACCCAATATACCTCTCCTGGGAATTCCTCTCCCATCAGGAACATTGACTAGTAGACATATTGCAACATGGGAGGAGGCTGGGGTGACTACGATAGGCACGTTTTTTAACAACGGTATCTTAATGGATCATGAGGCATTTGTGAGGGAAACAGGAGTGCCAACTAGATTATTCTTACTCCACGCACATATATCTCACTACATACGACAGATATGGGCTCCAGAAAGAGAGGAGCCGACAACACACACTTTAACACACATGCAATATTTAATGGGCAACGGTAGCCATCTGACGAAATGGTTATACCGGGGAATTCGAGCACACACCTCAGTGTCACTCCGGGTAACCCGGAGCAAATGGGACATGGATCTTGGCCGGGCACTCACAGATAGGGAGTGGGAGACACTACTGGAACACCCACAAAAAGTCTCCAGAAATCCAAAATTTAAGTTTATCCAGCTTATGATAGTTCATAGAGCGTATTTGACTCCACACAAACTAAGCTTAATGTTTCCGGACGTGCCGGACAGTTGCCCCCGATGTCACTCCTCCAATGCCGGATTACTGCACATGATATGGGACTGCCCAAGATTGACCCATTACTGGACGGTAGTGCACAAAATGGTGAACGATGTAGCCCCGACACGGAATATCAAGACGCTGGACTATAGTTTACTAGGCCTAGGGCCGAAAGTAAAAAAGGGTAGCCCTGCAACCAAATTCTCAAACCTAGCACTGATATTAGCTAAAAGGAATGTCACTATGAGATGGAAGGCAGCGAGACCGCCCTACACCTTAGATTGGTATAACGAAGTGGTCAGATGGGGCAGGGCGGAGGGAGCTGAGCTTCAACGGGAAGAACAAAGGGGACTACGCAAGATACCCATTTCGCTAGAATGGCATGCAATATTGGAAGAATTTACAAGCATAGATTTGCAGATATAGGAAGAGAATATAACAATAGATGGTGTGGCCGAGGTCCCAATGATGTGGGTTGTGTGGTATGGGGGGATATAAGTTCTATGTAATGCTTATGTATTGAAACGTTAGTCTGCTATTGTAAATAACTGCCTGATATTACGTTGTACTGTAGACCACTAAGCAAGTACACAATGTCAGATTGAGTCCGGGGTGGGATGGGGGGCAAGTTGGACGATCTTATAGTTCTTGATTTTGTCATTAGATGTATCTTACAATGTATAAGACGAATACTGTGGATTATAAGAACAGTAATGTTACGAAAATCAATAAAATTATGTTTAAAAAAAAAAAAAAAATTTGTTGACCCTGCACAAGTAATTCACCGTCCGTCAGATAGATATCATCTACATAGGACATTGCCTCCTCATCGCATGTTTGTAATATTTCTGACTCTCTTGCCGAGAATAGCCCCGGGCTGATCTTATACCCCTCAAGCAAACAACAATAATTTCGCTGAGTGCCTATGGCAGAGAATGCTGTCAAATATCTTCTGTCTGGAGCTATATTTTGGCAGAAAAATCCATTTGAGATATCTAATGTCATTTTGTATTTCTTCCGCACAATGTTATTCATTAATGCAGCACTGTGTGCATTTTGAACTGCAAATGTCTGTGTGCATGTGTTTAAATGTCAGTGATCTAAAACTAGACAATATGTGTTGTCAGGTTTCATTACTGGAAACAAAGGATTATTCATCGGTGAGGTGCAAGTCTTAATTACACCTAGGTATTCGAGTTGGTCTAGAATTTCTTTGACCTGTCTTTTTGCATCATTTTTTATAGGGTACTGTCTCTGTGGATTTGGAGTAGATTTTAATGTGATTTCATGGTGGGGAGACTCTACGTCCCACCCTACATGGGTGCGGTATAATGCCGGAGCTAGCGCTAGCACCCACTCCTGTGCATATGAATGTTTTAAAGACTCTGGTGTTTGTTTCAATAGGGTATCCCTGATTTTGAAGGATTATATTCCACAGATACCAGAGGTAGGATTAGAGGGTACCTCTTTTTGGGATCCGAAGGGTCCAGATGAATGTCGGAGTGACCCGTCACTGTGGGCACAACTTATACGGCAGGCGGAAGGTCCCATGTCTAGAGAGGGCGGGTGGAGTTCAAATGGGGGAGGGTGGTGTCCTTGAAGCTGGAACTGGAGGTCGATGGTTTGGGTTGGGAGAGTCCCAAATTCGTAGTGGGTGTAGTGATCAAGGTGGGTCCAAAAGTGAGAGAGCTAGGCTTGGGATTGGGGCTATCATGGCCAGTGAGTGTATCTGAGAGCTTCATGTTGTTGTGGCTTTTCCCTGGGGTTGGCGTAGTGGTGGGCAGACAGGTGTGCTCCTAAATAGGGAGTGTGATCGGGAGTGCTGGAGTAGTGGGGGAGTAGTGGGGGGCAAAATCATTTTGGTATAGTAAGGATAGAAGAGATGGGAAGTGGTGGTCAAAAATAGGAAGATGGCAGTCGTTCGCTTGTACTAGTATGTTACCTGTCCTGAAAATAGATATGTAGGCCTCCCCTCTGAAACTCTAAGAGGGAGCAGTGGTTAGATTAGTGCCATTGGGGATTTTGACAGTTTTTGTAACTTGTAGGTGGAGGAGTAAGGCTTTTCTCCATTTTGCTGGGTGTTTAGAGTAGAAAATGCAGTTGGTCTTTTTATTGCCATTGATTGCGTTAAGGTAGGTATCAGCAATTAGTTTTTCTGGCTGTTGTTTCAGTAGGTTGTGTTTAATTTTTCTTCTAGCATTATTTGAGAGATTAATTGGGCATTTCTTGCTCCAGGAGTTGGGGCCGTACCTCTTGAGTGTGGTGCCCTGCGGTCTAGGGGAAGGGCATTGCATCTCCTTCTGAGTTTGTCAGGAAGTCCCATGATCATACATTTCACGGTCTTGTTGAATCTCTCAACCAGACCATTGGTTTGTGGGTGATATTAGGTAAGCAGACATGACGTTACTACCTGTGTCTGAAACCAACTCCTTAGAGAAACCCACTCTAGTAAAAATACTCAAGAAGGCTCTGACAACTGCAGGAGCAGTGACAGTCCTGAGGGGAATTGCTTCAGGACACCTGGTGGCATTATCCACTACTACCAGTATTAATCTGTTTCCAGATGCTCTTTGAGGGTCGAGGGGATCAACAATGTCAATAACTACACTTTCAAAGGGGAACCCAACCACTGGTAGTGGAATTAAGGGGGCTATAGTTTGCTACCTGTCTTGCCACTGGCTTGACGAACAAGTTACTTACCTTCGGTAATGATGTATCTGTAAGAGACATCTTGGTTGGTGGATTGTGTAGGGTAATGGCGCTCCTGGGAAATACGCAGTGAGTATATACTAGTATACAATTATGATTGTGGTGCATAAGGGTGGGGAGAGCCACCCTCCTCTCCAATATGTGGAAAATCACTGATAAACCAAAACAACAGTCCCTTGCACACGCTGACAGTATATATTATGTATCATTGACAATAATAAAAAACACTCTTGTTCCTCCGTTGAAACAGTCACTTCAGTTTAATCTTGAGATCCTTAGCCAACACATGTTTCGTCGCGCTTCATTGTTCTACGCAGCGACTTCTTCAAGGCTAAGAAACAAACAAGTGTATAGAAGTTGGGAGTAAAAGATATCCATCACTAACATCAGATGTCCGTTACCCTTTGTGACAGTATGTTTATCGCAAAGAGCGGCTCAAGTATAGTCCTCGAGCCTGTGGAAACCCATGCTGTTTTACTAAAACATATCACCAATGCTGTCTCTAGACAGACTTTTGCAGTTAAAAGATGATCGCTATTCCAAACAAAAATTGTCAGCAAATTAAAATAAGCCCGTTTCTGGTGACTTATTTAGTGACATCCAATCTCTGAACATTTAGTAGTGACTCTTCTAAAGTGATTTAGGAAACACGGCACCCCCTCAATGTTGCCTAAGATCAAGAAAAAGTATATTTATAATCTAAGAAGTACCTCTAATCTCTTTGTATGGATCCTATGTGGAGAAAAGGTACAAGGGAAGAAAATAACGTGGTATTAAAATAACGAATCCACTAGGACTGGTGAATAGTGATAATTGTGGAAAGATATTGTAGGGAAACCAACTTCAGTTCCGGTTGTATTTCCGACCCGGAATGGGTTCTAGTACTCCAGTGATATTTGCACAGTAAAGGGCAACAGTGATTACTGTGTCCAAGATTTAGTGTATTCCAGAATTCTTTTCTGGGGATAAACGAGAAAGGCAGACAGAAAAGTCCCAGTTACAATTGTGAGTACACCCCACTTAAGTAAGGGCTTGTTATCGCCCCATTCGTAGCTGACAACAGGAAGTTCCACGTACCTTATGTGTGGATCTTGTGTGTATAAGTCATAAATCCATCATGAAGAATGACGACGTGGTATAGTAAAACCACTCTTTGGGGGCTAAGTGAGTCCCTCTTGCCAGCAACCAAGTCTTTGCTGGTGTAAACGCAAACCCTAAACACAATAAAGGGAAGATGGGGATTTTGTTACAATCACTATATATGTCCTCCCCATGTAATACTATTAAGGAGCATACCCCAAGTTAAGGGTGCGCATCTCAGGAGTGTAAAGTATGCCACCGCTGAGTGCTACCGGGTATCCTAACACGGGCGCTTACCTCTGTTCAGTAGCAGGGCTGCCTCCGGCGTGTCCACAGAAGAGTTTGGTCTGCTGTGGTTCCCGCCTAAATACTGGAGAGACCGCAGACATAGTCATAGGACTACACCCGCTTACTCTAACAAATCAAAGAAATGGCGTCGGCCATCTTGAAATGGAGTAAAGTTAATGTTTGAAAGTACCGCTGCCTCCAAAAAGCTAAGTGGATGGTGCAGTCCTGAACCCAAGTTGTATCAAGGATCATATACCAACGTACTGGGGTATCTGCATGGTCACAAATATATTCTGAGGGGCCATTCTGTCTAACGTCCAATTTATAAGTTATGAAACAGATGCATAATAGTATAAAGAAAACTGTCAGCCATCTTGGAACAGTGAAGCTCCACAATCTAAGTTAAATCCTATGTAGTATTGAGTGAATGAGTAATAAAAAGTTATATTGAGGTCGAAACCGATGCTAAACTATGGCAACATTGAAGCAGAGTTGAGGGAATACATTCCAAATCTCGTGAAATTGTGTCCAAAACGCACTAGGACAAGACGTGCAAGCAGGAGTAATCATAGGACGGTATTAGACACTCACAGAACCTACAGACACAGTTCTGTGAATTATCTTGAGAACGTACTTTTTGAGACTTGTAATATATAAATCAATGTCTGAATAAAAGCAAAGTGTTGGAACATACATAACAAATTCATACAATACGAAAGTTTGTTAAGGAAGGTCTACACGTTTGATTCGAAAAGCAGGTTGCCAATCAACTGTTGACATTGCAAGAGTAAAGAAATGTCAGTCAGTATAGAAGAGCCGGATTAGAAGTAAGAATAGGGTTGTAACAAGTACAACATAATTCAATAGTTTGTCATTTCTTAGAACGGTCTACACGTGTAAGCAAGAGAGCAGGTTGACAATTTATTACTTCTAGCATTTACAACGCTAAAAGTTTGAAAGTGAGTCGAAGAAAGGTCGGTCAGCATAGGAGAGCCATGTTGGAGACGGGGATAAAACGGGGGTAGTAACACGCCCACATGAATAGTGTTGTATGCAGTAGCGTAGACATACTATGTCCTGGTGAAATGATGCACAAGAATGGACCACGAGTGCTAGTCCCCCAAAAAGTAATGTAATTCATGGTCTGTATTCAAGCCCATCTCAACACTTCTCAATCGTATAATCCAAGTTGCTTCCCTCCTCCTCAACAAAAGTTCTCTATTGCCACCGCTCACGTGTCTGGGTACGGTGTCAAATCCCAAAAAAATAGAAGGATTTATGGCTGTCCTGAGCTGGACAATCCATTATGTGCATTGCCACAGGGTATCTAGTGTCAGCCTGCTTGACCGCCCTGACGTGCTCTACAATGCGGTCCTTCAGAGCCCTAATAGTGCTGCCAATATATTTTCGTTGGCATTTGCAAACGATTGCGTAAATCACATAGTTGGTCTGACAGTTGATGTTGGTGTTTATCTTGTAAGTGCAGTGATTGGGGCCAGAAAACTCCTTCTTTTTATCTGAGGCCCATCTACACACAGAGCAGCGTCCACACTTGTAGAAACCCAGACCCTGTGACAATAGCCAATTTCTCTGAGTACCCGCTTTCGGGTAGCTGGGACTCAGTAGATTCCTGAGGCTCTTACCCTTACGAAATGTCACCTCTGGTCTAGAAGAGATGAAAGCCTCCAATGTCTTGTCAGCACACAATAGGTGCCAGTGTTTTCGCATGCTCTTGGTGAGTGTCATATTGAGTGCATTGTAATCTGTGACAAGCCGAATAGTTTTAGGATCCCCTTGTTTGCCTCTATCTTGAATTGTTTGTTGTCTTTCTGCTCGTGAAATCCTGCTCAGTGCATTATGTATCGTTCTTTGGCTGTAACCCCTGCGCACAAAGCTGTCCCCCATATTTTTGAGGTAACCCGCAAAGTCACTATCAATGCTGCAATTACATCAAGCTCGTATAAATTCTCCGTAGGGGATAGCATTGATCTGGTGTTTGGAATGCGCGCTAGTGCCATGTAATGTCTGCTTTCAATTTTATTGTTGGAAACAAAAAGTTCCACATCCAAAAAAGTGAGGGAGGTTTTGCTATGGGTGTAGGTGAACCTAATGTTGGCATCATTGCTGTTGAGATGTGTCACAAATCTGGTCAGTTTATCATTGTCGCCTGTCCAGATAAGTAAGCAATCGTCAATGTAATTGCCCCAGAACAGGATAGAGTCATTCCATTCACTGCCCACAGTGCCCCATATCCAGGTCTCCTCCAGCCATCCCATGAACAGATTAGCGTATGATGGGGAAAATTTAGAGCCCATGGCCACTCCAAGTATCTGTCTGTACCATGACCCTTTGAAAAGAAACACATTGTTTTCCAAAATTATTTGTGTCATTTCCAGTAACATGCCCGTGTGTTCCCATAGGCTAGCCGGGCGAGAGTTGAGCGTGCGTCCTAATGCCTGTAAACCCAAGTCATGTTGAATGCTCGTGTAGAGAGCAGTGACGTCCAGTGTGACCAGTGTCATGGTATCGTCCCAGATGATGTCATTCAGCGTGCTGAGAATGTGTTTGGTGTCTCGGATGTAGGACGGTAGATTGGCTACCAAAGGTCGTAGAAATATGTCAACATACTCGGATAGTTTTTCTATGGGTCCACCAATACCCGACACAATTGGTCTGCCTGGCGGGAACGGGAGATTCTTATGTACCTTAGGTAGAGAATATAGGCATGGGTGTCTGGAATGTTCTATCATAAGGTAAGTGTGCTCATTAAAGTCTAGTAGGCATAGATCGTACCAGCCCTTGAGTTTCTGGTTAATGAGACTCGTCAACGTCCAGATGGGATTGGAGGGTAGTTTCTCATAGCAGTCCACCTCACTGAGTTGTGAGATGATTTCACTGTCATAGTCAACCTGGTTCATAAGAACCACATTGCCACCTTTGTCTGCCTCCCATATTGTGATGCTGTCATCTACCATCAGTTGTTGTAGTGCTTTCCTTTCTGTCTGGGTGATATTATCTTTCCATTCCATGTGTGAGTGTCGTGAGTCAGCCGATTTGTCTAAATCTGACATAACCAGTTTGTAAAAAATATCGATGTTATTGCCAGCCGGTAAAGTGGGGGTCCATCTTGATTTGGCCTTTAGCCCACTGTTAATGTTCAAGTCCATTTGGACATCAAGATCACAGAGAAGTCTATCCATAGTCACTTGGTCCCCCTCACATTCAGAGATTGACAACAATAACTTGGTATCTAAAACATCTTGTATGGTCAAATTATCACATGGAAGAGTATTCTGTAGTGTGGTTCTGTCTTTATTGGTACAGGGAACTGTGCAAAGTGTTTCTTTAGTTTAAGGCGTCTCACTAATTTAAACATGTCAACCTTAGCCTTACATAAATCCCCCTTGTCCATAGGACAGAAGCTCAAACCCTTTTGTAATAATGATGTTACTGCCAGGCTAATCAGTTTGTCAGTGAGGTTGATAACTGTGGGATCCTTTATTATTTCTTATTCCAAGACCTAGTTCTCATTCTGTCTTCTTGCCATGTCCCCTCTCTTTCCACGCCTTGTCCACCTGTGATAGGAGTGCGTCGATTCTGTTCTCTGTTCCCTTTCTTTATCCTTAAAACCTCCAGTAAAAAAGGATTATCCCTGCCTCCTATCCCTTCCTGTTCACTCTCACTGGTCACAGGCGTGTCCAGTGAGGTGGAACTGGAACTGATTGAAGTAGTGGGTTCTTTAGTCTCTGTCTGTTGTTTAGGGATAAGATGGTCATACTTCTTGGCAAAGGTAAAGACCCTGCCACTATTGTAATCCTGTTCGTCCCTTTTTAGTTTCTTAGCTTTTCTTAGTTTAACCTCGTTCTGGTGTCTCAATAGTACGCCCTCAAGAATTGCGTAATTCTTTTCAGTTGCCTCTGGTAAATTAAGATTTTTATCTCTGCCTTCAGGGTATCTATGTCTATCAACAGTTTGCTGACTTTTCTCTGAGAATTCTCAATCAGTATACCCATCAGCTTATTTGAGTTTGCTGTTAATTCCCTCTCCCAGGCTACTAGTAAATCATCTTCAAGGTCGTCATAGGTGGGGATAATCTGTGACCTGAGGCCCCTAGGTATTCTACCCAATCTTATATGTTGTTTTAAGGTGGCCCCATCCCACCATTTTGACAATTTGCTCTTCTTCAATCTTTCCAGTCTAATGAATTTACTTCTCAGACCCTCATTTGTAGGTGGGTTTCCACTTTTGGTTGCTAATTCTACAGTCAATACCTTCCCCAGGTAACCAAAGAGTTCCTCGGCTTCCTTGTCCCTGTTCATCATGGCAGACAATTATTTTCAGTGTTTTCTACGTCCCGGGCAGCACCCTATTGACTTCTTGGTCGGTGGATTGTGTAGGGTAATGGCGCTCCTGAGAAATACGCAGTGAGTATATACTAGTGTACAATTATGATAGCGGTGCATAAGGGTGGGGAGAGCAACCCTCCTCCCTAATGTGTGGATAACCACTGATAAACCAAAACAACAGTCCCTTGCACACGCCGACAGTATATATTATGTATCATTGACAATAATAAAAAACACTCTTGTTCCTCCGTTGAAACAGTCACTTCAGTTTAATCTTGAGATCCTTAGCCAACAGATGTTTCGTCACGCTTCATTGTTGTGCGCAGCGACTTCTTCAGGGCTAAGAAACAAACAAGTGTATAGAAGTTGGGAGTAAAAGATATCCATCACTAACAGCAGATGTCCGTTACCCTTTGTGACAGTATGTTTATCGCAAAGAGCGGCTCACGTATAGTCCTCGAGCCTGTGGAAACCCATGCTGTTTTACTAAAACATATCACCATTGCTATCTCTAGACAGACTTGTGCAGTTAAAAGATGATCGCTATTCCAAACAAAAATTGTCAGCAAATGAAAATAAGCCCGTTTCTGGTGACTTATTTAGTGACATCCAATCTCTGAACATTTAGCAGTGACTCTTCTAAAGTGATTTAAGAAACACGGCACCCCCTCAATGTTGCCTCAGATCAAGAAAAAGTATATTTATAATCTAAGAAGTACCTCTCATCTCTTTGTATGGATCCTATATGGAGAAAAGGTACAAGGGAAGAAAATAACGTAGTATTAAAATAATGAATCCACTATGACTGGTGAATAGTGATAATTGTGGAAAGATATTGTAGGGAAACCAACCTCAGTTCCAGTTGTATTTCTGACCCGGAATGGGTTCTAGTACTCCAGTGATATTTTCACAGTAAAGGGCAACAGTGATTACTGTGTCCAAGATTTAGTGTATTCCAGAATTCTTTTCAGGAGATAAACGAGAAAGGCAGACAGAAAAGTCCCAGTTACAATTGTGAGTACACCCCACTTAAGTAAGGGCTTGTTATCACCCCATTCGTAGCTGACAACAGGAAGTTCCACGTACCTTATGTGTGGATCTTGTGTGTATAAGTCATAAATCCATCATGAAGAATGACGATGTGGTATAGTAAAACCACTCTTTGGGGGATAAGTGAGTCCCTCTTGCCAGCAACCAAGTCTTTGCTGGCGTAAACGCAAACCCTAAACACAATAAAGGGAAGATGGGGATTTTGTTACAATCACTATATATGTCCTCCCCATGTAATACTATTAAGGAGCGTACCCCAAGTTAAGTGTGCGCGTCTCTGGAGTGTAAAGTCTGCCACCGCTGAGTGCTACCGGGTATCCTAACACGGGCGCTTACCTCTGTTCAGTAGCAGGGCTGCCTCCGGCGTGTCCGCAGAAGAGTTTGGCCTGCTGAGGTTCCCGCCTAAATACTGGAGAGACCGCAGACATAGTCATAGGACTGCACCCGCTTACTCTAACAAATCAAAGAAATGGTGCGGCCATCTTGAAATGGAGTAAAGTTCATGTTTGAAAGTACTGCTGCCTCCAAAAAGCTAAGTGGATGGTGCAGTCCTGAACCCAAAGTGTATCAAGGATCATATACCAACGTACTGGGGTATCTGCATGGTCACAAATAGATTGTGAGGGGCCATTCTGTCTAACGTCCAATTTATAAGTTATGAAACAGATGCATAATAGTATGAAGAAAACTGTCGGTCATCTTGGAGCAGTGAAGCTCCACAATCTAAGTTAAATCCTATGTAGTATTGAGTGAATGAGCAATAAAAAGTTATATTGAGGTCGAAACCAGTGCAAAACTATGGCAACATTGAAGCAGAGAATAGTCTACACGTGTAAGCAAGAGAGCAGGTTGACAATTTATGACTTCTAGCATTTACAACAGTAAAAGGTTGAAAGTGAGTAGAAGAAAGGTCGGTCAGCATAGGAGACTCATGTTGGAGACGGGGATGGACCCCCTCTTTACCGGCTGGCAATAACATTGATATTTTTTACAAACTGGTTATGTCAGATTTCGACAAATCGGCTGACTCACGACACTCACACATGGGATGGAAAGATAATCTCACACGGACAGAAAGGAAAGCACTACAACAACTGATGGTAGATGACAGTATCACAATACGGGAGGCAGACAAAGGTGGCAACGTGGTTCTCATGAATCAGGTTGACTATGACAGTGAAATCATCTCACAACTCAGTGAGGTGGACTGCTATGAGAAACTACCCTCCAATTCCATCTGGACGTTGACGAGTCTCATTAACCAGAAACTCAAGGGCTGGCACGATCTATGCCTACTAGACTTTAATGAGCACACTTACCTTAGGATAGAACATCCCAGACACCCATGCCTATATACTCTACCTAAGGTACATAAGAATCTCCCGTTCCCGCCAGGCAGACCAATTGTGTCGGGTATTGGTGGACCCACAGAAAAACTATCCGAGTATGTTGACATATTTCTACAACCTTTGGTAGTCAATCTACAGTCCTACATCTGAGACACCAAACACATTCTCAGCACGCTGAATGACATCACCTGGGACGATACCATGACACTGGTCACACTGGACGTCACTGCTCTCTACTCGAGCATTCAACATGACTTGGGTTTACAGGCATTAAGACGCACGCTCAACTCTCGCCCGGCTAGCCTCTGGGAACACACGGGCATGTTACTGGAAATGACACAAATAATTTTGGAAAACAATGTGTTTCTTTTCAAAGGGTCATGGTGCAGACAGATACGTGGAATGGCCATGGGCTCTAAATTTTCCCCATCATACGCTAATCTGTTCATGCGATGGCTGGAGGAGAACTGGATATGGGGCACTGTGGGCAGTGAATGGAATGACTCTATCCTGTTCTTGGGCAGGTACATTGATGATTGCTTACTTATCTGGACAGGCGACAATGATAAACAGACCAGATTTGTGACACATCTCAACAGCAATGATGCCAACATTAGGTTCACCTACACCCATAGCAAAACCTCCCTCACTTTTTTGGATGTGGAACGTTTTGTTTCCAACAATGATATTGAAAGCAGACTATACAGAAAGACTACGGCGTGCAATAGAGCGTTACATGCCACTAGCGCGCATCCCAAACACCCGATCAATGCTATCCCCTATGGGGAATTTATACGAGCTCGACGCAATTGCAGCATTGATAGTGACTTTGCGGGTTGCCTCAAAAATATGGGGGACAGCTTTGTGCGCAGGGGTTACAGCCAAAGAACGATACATAATGCACTGAGCAGGATTTCACAAGCAGAAAGACAACAAGCAATTCAAGATAGAGGCAAACAAGGGGATCCTAAAACTATTCGGCTTGTCACAGATTACAATGCACTCAATATGACACTCACCAAGAGCATGCGAAAACACTGGCACCTGTTGTGTGCTGACAAGACATTGGAGGCTTTCATCTCTTCTAGACCAGAGGTGACATTTCGTAAGGGTAAGAGCCTCAGGAATCTACTGAGTCCCAGCTACCCGAAAGCGGGTACTCAGAGAAATTGGCTATTGTCACAGGGTCTGGGTTTCTACAAGTGTGGACGCTGCTCTGTGTGTAGATGGGCCTCAGATAAAAAGAAGGAGTTTTCTGGCCCCAATCACTGCACTTACAAGATAAACACCAACATCAACTGTCAGACCAACTATGTGATTTACGTAATCGTTTGCAAATGCCAACGAAAGTATATTGGCAGCACTATTAGGTCTCTGAAGGACCGCTTTGTAGAACATGTCAGGGCGGTCAAACAGGCTGACACTAGATACCCTATGGCAATGCACATAATGGATTGTCCAGTTCAGGACAGCCACAAATCCTTCTCTTTTTTTGGATTTGACACCGTACCCAGACATGTGAGGGGTGGCAATAGAGAACTTATGTTGAGGAGGAGGGAAGCAACTTGGATTATGCGATTGAGAGGTGCTGAGATGGGCTTGAATACAGACCATGAATTACATTACTTTTTGGGGGGACTAGCACTTGTTGTCCATTTTTGTGCATCATTTCACCAGGACATAGTATGTCTACGCTACTGCATACGACACTACTCATGTGGGTGCGTCACTACCCCCTTTTTATCCCCGTCTCCAACATGGCTCTCCTATGCTGACCAACCTTTCTTCTACTCACTTTCAACCTTTTATCGTTGTAAATGCTAGAAGTAATAAATTGTCAACCTGCTCTCTTGCTTACACGTGTAGACCGTTCTAAGGAATGACGAACTATTGAATTATGTTATACTTGTTACAACCCTATTCTTACTTCTAATCCGGCTCTTCTATGCTGATTGACATTTCTTTAATCTCACAATGTGAACAGTTGATTGGCAACCTGCTTTTTGAATCAAATGTGTAGACCTTCCTTAACAAACTTTCGTATTGTATGAATTTGTTATGTATGTTCCAACACTTTGCTTTTATTCAGACATTGATTTATATATTACAAGTCTCAAAAAGTATGTTCTCAAGATAATTCACAGAACTGTGTCTGTAGGTTCTGTGAGTGTCTAATGCCGTCTTATGATTACTCCTGCTTGCACGTCTTGTCCTAGAGCGTTTTGGACACAATTTCACGAGATTTGGAATGTATTCTCTCGACTCTGCTTCAATGTTGCCATAGTTTAGCACCGGTTTCGACCACAATATAACTTTTTATTACTCATTCACTCAATATTACATAGGATTTAACTTAGATTGTGGAGCTTCACTGCTCCAAGATGGCCGACAGTTTTCTTCATACTATTATGCATCTGTTTCATAACTTATAAATTGGACGTTAGACAGAATGGCCCCTCACAATCTATTTGTGACCATGCAGATACCCCAGTACGTTGGTATATGATCCTTGTTACACTTTGGGTTCAGGAGTGCACCATCCACTTAGCTTTTTGGAGGCAGCGGTACTTTCAAACATTAACTTTACTCCATTTCAAGATGGCCGACACCATTTCTTTGATTTTTTAGAGTAAGCGGTGTAGTCCTATGACTATGTCTGCGGTCTCTCCAGTATTTAGGCGGGAACATTAGCAGGCCAAACTCTTCTGCGGACACGCCGGAGGCAGCCCTGCTACTGAACAGAGGTAAGCGCCCGTGTTAGGATACCCGGTAGCACTCAGCGGTAGCATACTTTACACTCCAGAGACGCGCACACTTAACTTGGGGTACGCTACTTAATAGTATTACATGGGGAGGACATATATAGTGATTGTAACAAAATCCCCATCTTCCCTTTATTGTGTTTAGGGTTTGCGTTTACGCCACCAAAGACTTGGTTGCTGGCAAGAGGGACTTACTCATCCCCCAAAGAGTGGTTTTACTATACCACGTCGTCATTCTTCATGATGGATTTATGACTTATACTCACAAGATCCCCACACAAGGTATGTGGAACTTCCTGTTGTCAGCTACGAATGGGGCGATAACAAGCCCTTACTTAAGTGGGGTGTTCTCACAATTGTAACTGGGACTTTTCTGTCTGCCTTTCTCGTTTATCCCCAGAAAAGAATTCTGGAATACACTAAATCTTGGACACAGTAATCACTGTTGCCCTTTACTGTGCAAATATCACTGGAGTACTAGAACCCATTCCGGGTCGGAAATAGAACCGGAACTGAGGTTGGTTTCCCTACAATATCTTTCCACAATTATCACTATTCACCAGTCATAGTGGATTCATTATTTTAATACCACGTTATTTTCTTCCCTTGTACCTTTTCTCCATATAGGATCCATACAAAGAGATTAGAGGTACTTCTTAGATTATAAATATACTTTTTCTTGATCTGAGGCAACATTGAGGGGGTGCTGTGTTTCTTAAATCACTTTAGAAGAGTCACTGCTAAATGTTCAGAGATCGGATGTCACTAAATAAGTCACCAGAAACTGGCTTATTTTAATTTGCTGATAATTTTTGTTTGGAATAGCGATCATCTTTTAACTGCACAAGTCTGTCTAGAGACAGCAATGGTGATATGTTTTAGTAAAACAGCATGGGTTTCCACAGGCTCGAGGACTATACTTGAGCCGCTCTTTGCGATAAACATACTGTCACAAAGGGTAACGGACATCTGATGTTAGTGATGGATATCTTTTACTCCCAACTTCTATACACTTGTTTGTTTCTTAGCCCTGAAGAAGTAGCTGCGCACAACAATTAAGCGCGACGAAACATGTGTTGGCTAAGGATCTCAAGATTAAACTGAAGTGACTGTTTCAACGGAGGAACAAGAGTGTTTTTTATTATTGTCAATGATACATAATATATACTGTTGGCGTATGCAAGGGACTGTTGTTTTGGTTTATCTGTAAGAGATATATGTACTTATAGATTCCTTACCTTTAGAATTACCCCCAGGCGTCAGACTGGATCCGGAGATTTTTTCTTTAGCAGTACGCCTGCGCTTCCGTAAGTGGCGTCGGTCGACTCCGTGTCCGGCGTCGGCGTCGAGTTCACCGGGATGATGTTGCGGTGTCTATTTAGACGCCGCCCCTGCGCGCTGATGTCAGTTCTGACACGACTTTCAACGACAGAAGCGCAGAACCATGCAAGACACTGACCACTGGTGCACATAGCTAGGGCCCTGAAAGGGAGTTTCTATCCCTAGAAGTCAGTTCGCAGAACGGGGAGGATGGGTGGGGCGGTAAGGAATCTATAATTACAAATGTCTCTTACAGATACATTGTTACCGAAGGTAAGTAACTTGTTCATCTGAAAGAGACTGTAGTTATAGATTCCTTACCTTTAGAATAGATACCCCAGCAATGCCAACCCCGGAGTCGGGTCTGCAAACTAAGTTCACACCAGAAAGTCCTGGAGAACAGAGCGGCCAAAGTAGCCGTCTCTCCGGACTTGGCTGTCCAGGCAATAATGTTTGGTGAATGTGTGCAGAGATGCCCACGTGGCCGCCTGACAGATGTCAAGGAGTGGGACTCCACGCCCCAAGGCAATAGTAGCTGCCGGTGCCCTGGTGGAGTGGGCACGCAGTCCCACTGGGGCTTCCTTCTTTGCCAAGGAGTAGTAGATTTTAATGCATAGGACAACCCATCGAGAGATGGTGAGTTTTTGCACAGCCCGACCTTTCTTGGCCCCCCACATATCCAACAAAGAGTTGATTGTCCACCCGGAAATCTTTTGTGCGGTCGAGAAAGAAAGACAGCGCACGTCCAGACGGTGGAGTCTCTCCTCCTCCTTGGAAGGGTGCGGAGGTGGTAAGAAAGTGGGTAAAGTGATGGCCTGTCCTATATGGAAAGAGGTAGCCACTTTGGGAAGAAAAGAGGGCCTTGTGCGAAGGACTTCTTCGTCCAGATGAAAAGCAAGAAAAGGAGGTTTTCAAGACAAAGCCTGAAGCACACTCACCCTGCGAGCAGAGGTGATGACAACAAGTAAAGCTGTCTTCAGAGTGAGGAGCTTGAGAGCTCGACAGGAACCACATAGTGGTATATATAAAGGAACCACAAAGTACCAATGGTTTCATTGTAAAATTTATGTTTTTCAATTAATTATCAATTGTTAACTATGTATCTTGAGCAAGAGTGATTGGAGTATTGTATTCTTTCCATTTTCTGGATTTCCATTGCCTCACTTGAGGCGTCCTTTTTCAATTCATCTAGTATCACGGTATAAGATACCACTGTGTTCTGTATTTCAGGTCCCTGTTTCCATATGTATGCAATTCTTTTAATGTGTGATTGTGTTAGTAAGACAGCAGTGCGAATGTGATTTAGGTATGTTTGACTGTTTAGATTGTGTTAGGATGCAACTGGTATGAGGATGTTTTAATTGTTTCTGCCATTATTCATTTTGTTGGGGGAACCATACTTCCAATTGCTTCTGTATGGAGTCTATGGATACAATACATTTATGTTATGATGTCATCTGTGTTGTTTTGAGTCTTATGTATATGTAAAAAAACATTAATAAAATGCAATCAATGTCTTGAAATTGTTACATTTTGAACAAATTAAATATATATTTTTTGTATTATCCTCTCTTCAGCCCGTTTTCTGAATTTATTATGTTTGATACATTGCTGATGTTTGATACATTGCTGATGCTGCTCCCCGTATTAATGATTGACATATAGTCAGCCAGAGACGCTTTGCGCTCGGATTTATACATAGGCAGGTGACAACTTTTCCCTCCCTGTGGAGGGTTTTTGTTTTCAGTGAGGAGCCTGAGAGGACAGTTGTGAAGAGGCTCGAAGGGAGCGCACATAAGATAGGTTAAGACCAGGTTCAAGTCCCACTGGGGCCTTATGAACGGAGAAGGAGGAAAGAGGTGAGTAATGCCCTTTAGAAATCAATTTACAATAGAGAACTTAAAAAGAGAAGGTTGATCAGGAAGGTGAAGAAAGGCAGATATGGCTGAAAGGTAGCCTTTAAGAGTGCCCGGGGCAGAGCCCTGCTGGGCCAAAGAAAGTATATACAAGAGAACCTCCGAAAGAGGGGCAGAAAGGGGATCCACAGCCTTTGCTGTGCACCATGCCACAAATTTGTTCCATCTGCAGGCATATACCGTCTTAGTGGAGGGACGCCTGGCTGCCAAGATGACATTACAGACTTCAGGAGCAAGGTCAAAAGCTGTCAACTGTTGCTGCTCAATCTCCACGCAAGGAAGTGAAGGCTGGACAGATTCGGGTTAAGGACCCTCCCCTGCTGCTGCTACAGAAGATTCTCCCGTAGAGGCAGTCTGATCGGAGGATCGATGGCCATGCTCAAAAGCTCTTGGTACCAGACTCTTTGTGTCCAGTCCAGAGCCGCAATAATGACTTGGGACCGGTCGTGCTTGATCTTCTTCAGCACTCTGGGCAGAAGTGGTACAGGCGGAAAGGCGTACAGGAGACCGCAGTTTCACATGAAACAAAAAGCGTCGCTGAGCGAGTGCCGCCTTGGAAATTCCAACGCAAAGAATTGCTGACATTGCGGGTTCTCTTTGGTGGCAAACAGATCTAACCAAGGCTCTCCCCACCTCTGAAAGAGACCTTGCACCACCTCCGAGTGAAGATGCCATTTGTGATCCACCAAGCACCGGCAGCTGAGTTTGTCCGCCCTGGCGTTCAAAGAACCTGCCAGGTGTTGAACCACCAGGGACATGCCCTGATGTTCCAGCCATTTCCAGAGATGAAGAGCCTCTTGACACAGGGTCCACGACCCCACCCTGCCCTGCTTGTTACAGTACCACATGGCAGTGGTGTTGTCCGTAAACACATGCACCACCTTCCCTTTGAGAGAGTAAAGGAATGTCTTCAGTGCCAGACGAATTGCCCGGAGCTCAAGCAGTTTGATATGGAGCCCAGACTCTGCCAGAGACCAGACGCCTCTGATCTCTGCCTCTCCCAAATGGCCGCCCCATCCCAGGAGTGACGCATTAGTCACCACTGTGAGATCTGGTTGGGGAAGGCAGAGGGATCTGCCTCTGACCCAAGCTAGGTTCGTTAGCCACCACTGCAGTTGTTGCGCAGTCGCCTCTGAGATCTGGACGTAGTTGGAAAGATTCCCCTGATGCTGCGCCCACTGGAACTTCAGGTCCCACTGCAGAGCCCGCATATGACATCTGGCATGATCCACCAGTAGGATGCAGGAGGCAATGAGGCCCAGCAGCCTTAGGGTCATTCTCACCGAAATCCAGGACAGAGGCTGAAACATTGGTATCATAGCCCCAATATCCCGGACTCGCTGCTCGGAAGGATAAGCCCGAAACTGCGCTGTATCTAGAACTGCTCCGATGAAAATGAGCTTCGGAGAGGGAGTCAGGTGTGACTACGGCACGTTGATAGTGAACCCCAGCGAGTGCAGTAGGTCCGCCGTAGTCTGGAGGTGGGAGGCGACAGCCTGGGGCAATCCCGCCTTCAACAGCCAGTCGTCGAGATAGGGGAAGACTGGAACCCCTAATCTGCGCAGATGAGCTGCGACCACCGCCATCACTTCCTTGAACACCCAAGGGTGCTGGTAAGGCCAAAGGGGAGCAGGGTGAACTGAAAATCCTTGTGGCCTACCGTGAACCGTAGGTAATGCCTGTGGGCTGGCAAAACGGGAATATGGAAGAATGTGTCCTGCAAGTCCAACGCTACCATCCAGTCTCCGGGGTCGAGGGCAGACAGGAGCTGAGCCAACGTGAGCATCTTGAACTTCTCCTTCCGGAGGAAGCGGTTGAGGGCACTGAGGTCTAAGATAGGACGCAGGCCTTTGTCCTTCTTGGGTACCAGAAAGTAGTGGGAGTAACAACCATGACTTACTTCTGGCACAGGGACCCTTTTGATAGCTCCCTTGGCCAAGAGAGCTGCAACTTCCTGGCGGAGAAGAGCCACGTGATCCTCTGACATGCGATGGAAAGATGGTGGCATTGAGGGGGGGTAGTCTCAAAGGGGAGGGAGTAGCCCCTTTGGACTGTCTGCAAAAGCCACCTGTGCGACGTGATGTTTTGCCAGTGGGGGAGGTGATGGCGAATCCTGCTGCCCACCGGCCTCTGGTGGCCCAGAAAGGTCAGACTAGAAGGGCTTGGAGGCTGCTGCAGGGGGGTTATGGGTGGACTGGCCCGTCTGCTGTCCGCCAGACCCTTCGTTGCTGGGTCCCACGTCCACAGTCACACAGAGGCTGGGTAGCTTGTGTGTGCCGGTGGCTGGACTGGGTCGAACGTGGTGGAACACCCCTTCCGTAGCCATGAAAGGGGCGAAAAGCAGACTCCGTGGGATGAGAGGTTGCCGCGAGGCCCAAGGATCTGTCCATAGCCCTAGAATCCTTGAAGCGCTCGAGCGCCGAGTCTGCCTTGTCACCGAAAAGGCGACGGCCACCAAAGGGCATGTCCAGTAAGGTGGATTGGTCATCCCCAGAGAAACCAGACGTCCTCAACCAGGCGTAGCACCTCAAGGCTACTGATGGGGAAACCGTTCTGCCCAGAGAGTCGGCGGTATCCAGCCCACATCTGATGGTGAACTTAGCTGCGTCTCTACCCTCTGCCACTGCGTGGGTGAGAACGACCCGGGCCTCCTCCGGGCACTATGGCAGCACTTGCGCAACCATATCCCACACCGTATGGGTATAACGGCCCAAGGGGCATGCCATGTTCACCGACCGCAGCGCTAAGCTGGCGGAAGAAAACATCTTCTTCCCAAGGTGGTCCAGCTTCTTGGATTCCCTATCTGGGGGAGCAGTAGGGAATGCGCCCTTAGAGGACGAGGCTTGGACCACCAAGCTCTCGGAGGTCGGGTGTTGGGAGAGGAAAAGTGGGTCGCCCGGGGTCGGGCGGTGGCGTTGGGCAAACATCCTGTCTACAGGAGCCCCTGGGCTGGGCTTGGACTAAGTGCCCAGAAGGACGTCGGTGAGGGCTTCATTAAAAGGCAGAAGGGGCTCTGAAGAGGCCGCTGCTGGCTGAAGCACCTCCGTCAGGAGGTTAGTCCTGACTGCCTCCGTAGGAAGCTCAAGGCCCAAGGCCTCAGCCGCTCTATGCAACACCACTGCGTATGAAGCTCCCTCCTCAATAGCCACGGTAGGGGGGGAGAGCATACCAAGGTCTGGGGAGGTATCCAAACCACTGGCATCACCCAGTTCCTCTCGCCAGTCTGGCTCTTCAAGCTGGTCAGCCAAAGGGTCCACAGACCCCTCTCAGTCCTCCTCACCCTCCTCACCCTCCTCTGGTTGCCACTCGGTCCTGAAAGGAACACCAGGAATGAACAGAGGCACAAATGTAACTTCCGGCGCCGGTACCAACGTCGATTGATGTCGGTCCGACGCCGTGTCCAAGTCGGGGGTGAGGCTGGGGTCAACGCCGGTCCGGGGCACAACTGGCGCCGGGGGCATCGTCACTGGAATCGGCACCGGGGAAGGTACCGTGAGGTCGACCGTCGTCCAGGCCTGGATCCTCGTGTGCCCTCTGGTGCTGGAGCCGGAGCCGCCGTCACCAAAGGTCCAGGGTCCCCAGCCGAGTCCATGGGGCCCAAAGGTGCGCCGGCGGAGTTGACCTGCCCAAAGATGGCGTGAAGCGCTTCGTAGAAAGCTCAAAGCTGGGCAGGGGACGCTCCGGCTCTGGGAAATGGAGGGAAGCGCGGAGTCGTCCCAGAAGCAGGCTCCGAGGACGGTGCCGGAGAGCGACAACGCTCCGGGTCCCACATTGCGTCAGCCGACGGACGGGGCAAACGGTGCTTCTTCGCCTTCTTCTTGTGCTTCGACTTACCGGAGGAGTGCGAAGACTTGGAAGACGAATGGTGATCGTGGCTCCGCGACCAGTCCCGAGACTGCCGGGCCTCCAAAACTCTTTTGGAACCACTCTCGCAAAGACTTCGGGTTCATGGCCGGACAGTCAGAGCACGACTTCGGGTCGTGGTCGCGCTCTAGGCACCAGAGGCACACGAGGTGCAGATCCGTGACGGACATCAGCTTGTGACACGAGTCACAAGGCTTGAATCCGGTCCGACGATGGGACATCCCTCGTGCACCAGGAGTCGAAGACTCGAAAAAGGAGTCGACAAAAAGTCAAAAAAGTTTAGTCAAAAAATGACTAAGGGGCAAGCTCTCTCCGGATCTGCGCTAGGCTGGAGCGTAAAAAGAAAGAATTGATGTCAGCGCGCAGGGGCGGCATCTAAATAGACACCGCAACATCATCCTGGTGAACACGATGCCGGCAACGGACGCGGAGTCGCCCGACGCCACCTACCGACGCGCAGGGGTACTGCTAAAGAAAAAATCTCTGGATCCAGTCTGACGTGTGGGGGTAATTCTAAAGGTAAGGAATCTACAACTACAGTCTCTTTCAGATAGGTAACACAGGAGCTGCAAAACTCCTTCACTTTCTGGGACATACTTGGCCAGTAGATGTGGTGATCAACCTACTCCAAGTTTTTGTCTGGCCAAGATGACCAGCTAGGGGGATGTCATGTGTTAAGATGTAGGGAGCAGGCTCTCTATATTGTATTTAAAAGGATCACACTGTGCAGAGAGTCTAGCGGGTCCCCAATGTGCTAAAGAGGCTAAAGTAGATAATACTAACACTCTCTTTTGAGGTAGTGTGGGCGAGCAGTTAGGCTTATCAGAGGGTAGTGCTAAGCATTTGTTGAACTTATAGAGGCAATAAATGAGACACACTCAAAGAATAAATCTGAGACCAAATTGGAAAAATAACACTTTTTTATATATGTTTAGAACCACGAACTCAGTTCAAAGGTAAGTACTTTTTGCGTTATCAAATCTTACAAGTAAGTAATACTATTAAAGTTGTGCGCCTTTACACACAATGCAGTCCTATAGCAGGAAAAGTCATAAATGCAATAAATGTAAGTACAGTCAGTTTCAGGGGTTCACCTTCGGGTTTCAGAATAGTAGTGGCCCACGGTCCAAAGTACTACCAGCAATTCTTCGGGAACTGCCCGGATTCCACCAGGAGCAGGGTACTGGTGAGGTTGGTAGCTGGGCGCGCTACGATGAAAGGGAGGCCACCTAAAAACAGGCTGCACAGAGGGACTTGTGGACAAGACTGAGGGCGTCCAAATTGAGGCTTAGGTTGCAAGGCGTCTTGGAGCAAGGGAGCACAGCTGGCTCCTCAGTAGCCAGGCCGGGCGGCTCGGATGCAGAGTTGTTGGGGTGGCTGGACTGAATGTGCAAAGATGCTCTTCTCGGTTAGGGTCGAACAGCTGGCAGGGGCAAAATCAGGACAGGTGGGCCATTCATGAAAGAAGAGAAAGAGCAGCTGGGTCATAGGTCACTGCACCACCACGACTAGTCACTATGTTGTTAACAATATTGCCCACCTCAAATGGTCTGCTGCCTATAGACCATGCATATAACAGTGTTAGATTGGTTGGATGAGAGGCAATATATAGACACAAGTAAATCAGGCAATTCAATACACGAAGCCACAACAAGAGAAAACATCTACATATCAACGATTTCTGGTCTTTTTATTCTCTGCTGTGCTTCAAATGATAGAACCAGCCAACGCGTTTCGCCCAAACATTGGCTTCTTCAGGGCTATAGCAACTGGATGAAGATCATGGTAGAACCTTATCCAGTAAGTGTGCGTAGGGTAGTGTACATCTTACGGTATTAGCCGTGTGTATACGAGGAGCCGTGTCCGGGAAACGTCCTGTGACCAGCAGGATGATTGGAAGCTGGTCACAGGACGTTTCCCGGACACGGCTCCTCGTATACACACGGCTAATACCGTAAGATGTACACTACCCTACGCACACTTACTGGATAAGGTTCTACCATGATCTTCATCCAGTTGCTATAGCCCTGAAGAAGCCCATGTTTGGGCGAAACGCGTTGGCTGGTTCTATCATTTGAAGCACAGCAGAGAATAAAAAGACCAGAAATCGTTGATATGTAGATGTTTTCTCTTGTTGTGGCTTCGTGTATTGAATTGCCTGATTTACTTGTGTCTATATATTGCCTCTCATCCAACCAATCTAACAGGGCCATTCATGAAGTGCGTCTCAGTGATGCTGATATCCCTCAATGGCTGCTCAGTTGTTGTGCAATGAGAATCCTGACTGAACTCACACTGTTGGTGTTTGGTGTATTGGTATTGGTGCTTCCCGGCTCTGGTTGGTCCTGGTGTCTTCACACTCAGTGGGGAGACAGATCTGACCTTCTAGAGCATGAGTACCTCTTACTGGTCATCTGCAGCATCGGTCAGGCCGGAGATTTGCGAAATGCTGGCAGGCTACCCAAGGCTTTGGTAGATCTCCAGCTTGCAGGTTGAGTTACTCTGTCGCGATTGTCAAGAGAGTTTGCGAGTAGACAAGTTCACAGCTCTTCTGCAGTTCTCGCTAGGCAGTGACTCTTCTCCATCCTTCTTCTCTTGATCCTTGAAATCTGAGTTCTTGGGTTCAGGGGTGCCACCTAAATACTAAATTTAGGGGCTTTATGGGGAGTGACAGGGGGTAGCCTATGGGCTACCTACCTTTAGGGTGTCTACACCATCTATGTGACCATTTTCTGTGGGAAGTGAGCATAACCCTGACCCTAGAATGCTAATTCCACCTAAATCTAGATGGAGGAATCTGAAAAGTGGGGTCCACATCAGCTGGTACACCTCAGGGGTGGTTCTGGCTGAATGTGGACACACCTCCTAATCTTACTAATTTTCCCACCTGTCTTGTAGCCATAAAGTAGGGTCAGGACAGGGGGTTGGCATCTCCAATATCTGGAGAGGCTTGGGAAGTATAACAAAAGCGGCAGGGCCTTTAAAGCTTCCGCACTAGAATGCACATCCTGGGAGGAGGTGTTAACAACTCTGCCTAGAGCATGCTTTGTCCTGGCCTCTGAGAGCAAAGGCTCTCACCTCAGGAGTAAGCCTGGGCGGTGAACTCCATTCTGTTCGCGGAGTGTTTCACACTCTGCGCTCTGCGGAGCTGGTGGAGTTCCGAAACTCAGCAGAGCGGAGTTTTTTCCCCGCTCGCCAACGGTAAGTTGGCAAGCGTGAGCGAGGAAAATCCAACACCAGACTGCTTCCCAGCGAGATTTCTCAACACGGGCCGTCACGGATGGTCGCTACCGCTTGCATTGAGAAACCTTCCGTTCACGTTGAGGAAGCTGCCACTCGAGTAGAACTTCTACTTGAGTGGCAGAAAGAAGTTGCATCCTCTTCCGCTGCGCATGATGCCGTTTGCACTGATTTTGCAGCGCGGGACTAATACCCAGCGTTAAAAATCAGTGCAAACAGCGAAAGGTAATGCACTCCATCGCTAGCGGAACTCCGCGCAGCTTGGTGGAGTTTTTTTGTCATGTCACAGAGTTCCGCGAACTCCGCCCAGGCCTACCCAGGAGGTCAGAAATTGATTTAGGGTGGGTGGCTGGTTGAGACCACTCGGTAATCACACTAGTAGTCAGTAGGTTTTCAGGGGGCACCTCTAAGGTGCCCTCTGGGTGCATTTCATAATAAATCAAACACTGGCTTCAGTGTGGGTTTATTAAGATGAGATGTATGGTACCAAACATCTATGGGTACAGTGAAGCTATCATGAAGCAGGGGAACTCGTAATCTGGAGTGTCCAGCCCATGAACTCTTTATGGCTTCCCTGTGCACTTGTGGTATCCAAGAGTGAACTTGGATATCACAGGGACTCATGCAAATATGCCCACATATGGGTATGTTGCACCCTGCCTTAGCGATGTAATGTCTGCTGTAGGGGTGACTTACCTATACCTCATGCAGCACTTAGCAGGCATGGCATACGAGAATGTGTGCCATGTCGACTCTTCACTTTTCTCTGCACCAAGACACGCAGGCTACAATGGCAGTTTGCATGCGCTTGGTGAGGGGTCCCTGAGAGTGGCACAACTCGTGCTGCAGCCCTTAGGACCCTCCTTAGCTCCAAGGCCCTAGGTACCAGGGGTAAAATTTACTGGGGCCTTGCATGGAGACTAAAGTTGTGCCATTTGTGGAACAAAGGTACAGTTTAGAGAAAGAACACTAGTATTGGGGACCTGGTTAGCAGGAACCCAGCACACTTTCAGTCAAATTTGTATCAGATACAAGGCAAAAAACTGAGGGCTACCCACGTCAAAAGGGGCACTTTCGATGTAATACTCACCTTAATTATGTTTTATGCACAATGTATTCATCTTGGTGGAAGTAGTATGTCTCCATGCTTTTGTATCACTGAGCAATTGTTTAATAAAAATACTTTTTTAAAAGAGGACACTTTCCTACGCAACCCCCTCTCAAATGAAGGAGAATGAGACCAACCTTTCCCAAGAAAGTCTTCATTATCTAAGTGGATGAACCTGGAAAGGCCATCTACTTTGGCATGGTCAGTCACAGGTCTGTGTTCCACTGTAAAGTTCATTCCCTGTAGGGAGATGGACCAGCTCAAAAGTTTTGGGTTTTCATCTTTCATCTACATGAGCCATCTGAGAGGTCTGTGGTCAGTTTGGACAAGGAAGTGAGTACCAAACAGGTATGGTCTCAGCTTCTTCAGGGACCAAACCACAGCAAAGGCTTGCCTCTCAATGGCACTCCAACGCTGTTCTCTGGGGAGTAACATCCTGCGAATAAAAGCAACAGGCTGGTCATGGCTATCATCATTGGTTTGGGATAGGACCACTCCTATCCCTTGCTCAGAGGCATCAGTCTGCACAATGAAGTGCCTAGAGTAATCTGGAGCTTTGAGAATGTATGCTGAGCACATTGCCTCTTTTAGGGATTCAAAGCCTTTTTATAACTAACTGTCCAGTTTACATTCTTGGGCATCTTCTTTGAGGTCAGTTTGAGGGGTGTGCCACAATAGTTTCATACTCCTTCACAAACCTCCTGCAATACACAGTCAAGCCAAGGAATGTCCTCACTTGGGTATGAGTGGTTGCAGATTCCCAGTCCAGAATTGTCTGGATTTTGTGCTGTAAAGGTTGAACTTGGCCTCCACCCACAAGGTGGCCCAAGTATACAAAGGTGCTCTGCCCTATCTGGCACTTGCATGCCTTGATAGTTAGACCTGGAGTCTGCAGGGCCTGAAAAACCTTTCCAAGGTGGATCAGATGAGCCTGCCATGTGCAGCTATAGACCGCAGTATCATCTAGAAATGATGCACTAAAAGCTTCCAGCCCAGCCAGGACTTGGTTCACCAACCTTTTGAAGGTGGCAAGGGCATTCTTTAAATCAAAGGGCATAACAGTAAACTGATAATACCCATCTGGGGTCGAGAATGATGTTTTCTTTTTGGCTCCTGGGGCCATGCCAATCTGCCAGTACCCTGATGTTAAGTCAAAGGTACTGGGAAACTGAGCTGCCCCAATTTGTCTATCAACTCATCACCTCTGGGTATGGAGTGTGCATCTGTCTTGGTGACAGCATTGAGACCTCTGTAGTCCACACAAAATATCATTTTTTGGTTTCCCACCCTTGGAGTGAGGTTTGGGGACTAAGAACACTGGGCTGGCCCGGGGACTGTCAGAGGGTTCAATAAACCCTAACTCCAACATCTTGCTGACTTCAGCTTTGATGCTCTCCTTAACAAGGTCAGACTATTGATAGATCGTGTTTTTGACAGGCATGCTGTCACCAGTGTCCACATCATGGGTACACCAGTGTGTCTAGGGTTAAAGAGAAGAGCTCAGCATACTGCTCCAGGACTTGCCTGCAGTCAGCTTGCTGTTGGGCAGAGAGGGTGTCTAAGTAGACAACTCCATCCACTGACCCATCTTTAGGGCTGCTGGAGAGGAGGTCAGGGAGAGGTTCACTTTATGCTTCCTGATGCTCATCAGTGACCCTCAGCATAGTCAGTTCAACCCTGTCATGGAAATGTTTCAGGTGATTAACATAGATGACCCTTTTGGGGTTCCTGCTAGTGCCCAGGTCCACCAGATAGGTGACTTCATGTTTCCTTTCAAGAATTAGGGTAGGGACCACTCCACTTGTCCTGGTGGTCCCTAGGTACCGCAGGCTCAAACACCCATACCCTCTGCCCTGGTTGGAACTCCACCACTGCAGCCTTTTGGTCATTCCATTGCTTTTGAAGCTCTTGGCTGGCCTCTAGGCTTTTGGTTGCTTTACCCTTGTACTCAGCCATCCTGGAATGTAGGCCTAGCGCATAGTCCACAATACCTTGCAGAGAGGTTTCTCCCACCCTTGCTTAACCATACAGAGTGGTCCCCTTACGGGATGGCCAAACAGAAGTTCGAAGGGGGGAAGTTCTGTGGCACTTCTCTGTAAGCAAAAAGCAGGCATCGCAAAAGGAAACCCCATCTCCTTCTGAGTTTTTCAGGGAGCCCCATGATCATGCCTTTGATGGTCTTGTTGAATCTCTCAACAAGGCTGTAGGAAGCTGTCTCTCTAGATAGTGCACTAAAAAGATTTACACTGTGTAGAGAGTCCAGTGGGTTCCCAATTGGCTTACAGAGGCTAAAGTAGATAATACTAATGAACAAGTTACTTACCTTCGGTAACACATTATCTGGTAGAGATATCTAGCTGCAGATTCCTTACCTGAGAATTTCCCAGGTGTCAGACTGGATCCAGAATTTTTTTTGCATGAGCAGTATCCCTGCGCATCATCGGGTTGCTCCATTTGGCTCCACATGAGGCAGCCGGCGTTGGTCGTGACATCCCGGTCACCTATATAGGCGCCACCCAAGCGCAGAGCCATGAAGTGAACTGACTAGTGTGTGTCATAACTAGGACCCTGAAAGAGAGCAACCCTAGCCCTATAAATGAGCCCGCAGAGCAGGGAGGCATAGGTGGGTCTGTAATGAATCTGCAGCTAGATATTGCCTCTACCAGATAATGCGTTACCAAAGGTAACTAACTTGTTCATCTGATAGAGACTTCTAGCTGCAGATTCTTTACCTTTGAATAGACACCCAAGCCTTACCATCCTAGTGGCGGTCTGTGGACAGATTTTCTAGACTAAAAAGTCCTGCAGGACCGAACAGGTGAAATGCCCGTCCCTATGGACCTGACTGTCCAGGCAGTAGTGTTTCGCAAACGTGTGCAATGAAGCCCACATTGCACCCTGGCAGATGTCCAGGACTGGCACTCCACGAGTCAACGCCGTGGTCGCAGCCTTCCCCCTGGTAGAATGGGCTGATAAGCATTCCGGAGGCTGCTTCCTACCCAGGGCGTAGCAGATTTTAATCCAGATACTGACCCAGTGCAAAATGGTTTACTAATGCACTGCCCAAACCTTTTTAGCTCCCACGTAACCCACAAAGAGTTGGTCGTCCAGCAGGAACTCTTTTGTGCGGTCTAGGTAGAGTGACAATGCTCTTTTTGGGTCCAGACAATGGAGATGCTCATCTTCCTTAGAGGGATGCAGTGGAGCATAAAAGGCGGGCAGCATGACCCAGATGGGATGGAGTCATCACTTTAGGGAGGAATGAGGCACGGGTGCGAAGCATCACCTTATCCAAGACTGTCATGAGGTAGGGAGGCTTGGATGATAAAGCCTGAAATTCACTCACCCTCTGGGCAGATGATATCGCCACTAGAAAGGCTGTCCTGATGGTAAGGGCCAGAGAGCACACATGAGATATGTGAGAACCAGATTGAGATCCTACTGTGGCATGATAAAGGACATAGGTGGAAACATATGTACAAGCCCTTTTAAGAACATATTTACAATAGGGGATTTGAACAAGGAGGGTTGGTCAGGTAGCCGTATGAAAGTGGACAGAGCAGAAAGATGACCCTTGAGAGTACCCAAATCAGAGCCCTCCTGGCCAAGAGTAAGAATAAAAAGAAGAATATTAGATAGAGAAGCAGAAAGAGGGTCAATAGATCTTTCTGCACAATATTTTACAAATGTTTTCCAATGGCAGGCCATATTAGTGGAGGCTGCCTGGCCGCCAAGATTACATTACATACTTCGGGAGGAAGGTCGAAAGCTATTAACTGTCGCCACTCAGTCTCCACGCAAGGAGGCAGAGAGTTGACAGGTTCAGTTGGAGGACCCTACCCTGCTGCTGCAACAGAAGATTCTCCCGAAGAGGCAGCCTGATCGGAGGATCAATGCTCATTCGCAGAAGCTCTGGATACCAGACTCCCCGTGCCCAGTCTGGAGCCACAAGAATGACTTGGGCCCGGTCGTTCTTGATCTTCTTGAGATCTCTGGGCAGAAGTGGTATGGGCGGAAAGGTGTACAGTAGGCCTGAGCTCCACTTGTGACAAAAAGCAAAATAGCTGTAGGAAGCTGGCTCTGTATATACTATACCAACGCAAGGTATAGGGTGCACAGTGTCCAGTGGATCCCCAGAGGCTTTACAGAGGCTAAAGTAGATAATACTAACGCTCTCCATTGTGGTAGTGTGTGCGAGCAGCTAGGCTTGTTAGAGGGCTGTGTTAAGCATTTGTTGTACACACTCAGGCTAGAAATTATTACACACACTCAATGACTAAATCCGAGACCAATGTTTTATAAAAATATTGCTTAGTTGCAGGCAAGTACAGTTTTCAAACTGGCAATATTTTACAATGCAGTAAATGAATACTTAGTGCAGGATGTTAGTCCAGCAAGATCGATACAGTTTTTAGAAATAGCAATACTTTGCAGATCAAGAAAAATACACACTGCAATATTTCAAATGAGCAATATTATCCTATGGGATGAAAACAAGAATGCAATTTAACAGGTAAGTACTTTACTCACAAACCCAGTCTTCGGGGTTTTAGGTCAACACAGGGGATGGTTCAAGTGAGCACCAAGACTGCACTACCAGTGGCACTGGGACGGCCGGGAGCAGAGGTCAAATTCGGGGTTGCGTGCCTGATGTTAACCCATGGAGAGGGGGCACTTAAAGTTGTGCCAATTACAGGCAAGTAAAGCAGAATTGGAGGTCAATCTACGGAAGCTAAGACAAGCACTAGGGGGCCATGAGGCAGCACCAACATACACCCTGAGCGGCACAGAGGAGGCCGGGTGCAGAGTGCCAACACAGCGTTGAGCGCCGAATACAAATCAATGAAGGACGACGGTCTTGAACAAAGGATGCAGGCTCGGACCAGGAAGCTGGACAAAGGGAACCGCTGGCTGGGCAGGTAGGTTTGGATGTTGAGGAACACCTGGGCACCATCGATCAGGCTCCCCAAGGCCTGGGGACCGCAGGTGCAGGGTTGTCCTTGGATGTCGGAAAGGCCTTATCGCGGTCAGGGAGTCCTTCGTGTTGAGGCTGCAAGCGTAGTCGTGGAGTCCAGAAGGGGTCAGCCCATGGTGGACTCAGGCTCTGGGTCGCTGAGGAACCTTGCTGGGACCGGTGGGCCACTTAGACTTAGGCCGGAGGCTTCGGGTGCAGTGGTGGATCTGGAAGTGGGGTTTTGCGTTTCTGCAGGTCACAGAGGCACTTCTTGGAGTTTCTTGTTGAACAGGGCTGCTGTCCTCTGTATTTCTGGTCTTTGTTGAAGGCAGCAGTCCTTCCAGAGGTTTTTAGAGGCTGCTGGGCTGCAGGCCAAGTCGTCGGTTTTAGCAGGGTCTTCTAGGGTTACAGACAGGCCGGAAGGGCTAAGGCCAAATCAGTGGGTGTCTTCTGTCTTCCTCTGGTGCCTGACTCTTCTTTGTCCTCTTCCTTCATAGGTCATGAGGAACTGAGGATTAAGGTTCAGGCGTGCCCCATAAATACTCACTTTAGGGCATTACAGGAGCTGGAAGGTAGTAGCCAATGGGTTACTTACCTTTAGGGTGTCTAAACCCTTTGCATGTCCACTCCCTTTGGGGAGGGGACATACCCCTTATCCTATTGGCTATATGGAGGATTGTCAAAGGAGGGGGTCACTTCAGCTCAGGGCACCTTAGGGGTAGTCCTGACTGAGAGGGACACACTTCTCCTTTTCCTGCCGATCTTGCCACCAAAAAGCAGGGCTTGGTCAGGGAGCGGCCATCTCCACTAGCTGGGGAGGCCCTGGTCAGCATAACAAAGGGCAGGAATCCTTTGAGGCTCACCGCACTTCAATGCTGTTCCTGCTTGGGGGTAGGTGTGAAGCACCTCCACCCAGACCAGGCTTTGTTTCTGACCCACGAGAGCAAAAGGCTCCCACCTCAGAGGGTCAGAAACATGTCTAGAAGTGGCAGGCTGGTGCATCCCAGTCAGGCACACACTAGTGGTTTGGTAGGTCTTCAGGGGGCACTTCTGAGGTGCCCTCTGAGTACATTTATTAATGAATCTAACACTGGCATCAGTGCGGGCTCATTCATCTGAGATGTTTGGTATCAAACTTCTTGGGATTCGGTGAAGCCATCATGGAACTGTGGAACTTATATTGACAAGCTCCCAGCCCATGTACTCAGTATGGCTTCACTACACACTTATAATGTCTAAGAATGATGGACTTAGACACTATAGGGGCATATCTGCTCATGCAGCTATACCCTCCCTTAGGGCTGTAAGGCCTGCTGTAGGGGTGACTTACCTATGCCTCTTGCAGTGCTTGTAGGAAGCTGGCTCTGTATATACTATACCAAAGGGAGGTACGCACAGAGTCCAGTGGATCCCCAGAGGTATAGGAGAGGCTAAATTAAATAATCACTAACAGCTCTCTTTTTGATAGTGTGGTCGAGCAGTCAGGAGGGAGTGTTAAGCATTTATTGTACTCATACAATCAAGACAGATGGCACACACTCAGAGACAGAATCCAGACCAATTATGTAAGTATAACAAGCATTTGCAATGCAATCTGTCTCGCATTTGTGAAAGTTAGAGCTTTTGGCATTGTAAATGACAATGTTTTTTACTTTTGTTTTTTTGTTTGCAGTGGAGTGATTATATTTGCATAGCGCTCTTGCCATTCATATGACTTTGCAGCACCGGAGAACCAGAAAATGGGAAATAGGTTACGAGGTAGGGGAGGTGAAAAATAAATGACACCAATGGAAAAAGGAATTTTTAAAAATGGGAAGGAGTTGCTTTAAAGGGTCAGGGATAATGTATGACAGGCGAGGACGTGATACCGGAGCATAATATGTGTGTGAGAGACAGAGAGAGTGAAAGAGGGTTAAGAGAGAAGGGTGTGTTATGGGGCATAGCTATGTTCTAGACTCTATCACCGTCACCGTGCGCTCTTGGATGCCAGCAGCAGATAAAAGGTGGGTGCTTACGGCCAACCTGTGACACGATATTTAAATATGCGAACCACAAAGTGAGGGTGGTCCCGTCCTGGGTTAGTGTAAAAAATGAAAGTGTAAATCTGTTAAAGAAGAGCTTTAATACCAGCATGCGCACATGTGGTACTTTTTGGTTTGCATAGACATAGCTATTGTTTAGAAAGCAAGAAACAGTAATGCTTTAACGCTGAATGTTATGATTTCAAGGAGACAATTTGACAGTGCACTGTGACAGTGATACGACCTGCAGAGAAGGTGACTTAGCTGCAGAACGGACATGTAAAGAAGGTATTCAGATAAGACGCCCAGGGGAGGTGGGAGGGCCGGGGCCTGGGAGTAACACTGGAGAGCTTTACAAAAATGGTGCTGTTGCTAAATACACGGACCAACCTTCTGTCGTAGTTTAATCAGTAAAAATAAAACAAAAGGTTTGAGACACTCCCACAAGCATATAACTTTGACCTTTGTCTGAAAACAAATAGCTGAAGATCACACAGTCAGTGCACCCACCATCCTCGAATTATAAGAAAAAGAAGGCTTTTTCGTAAGCTATAACCTCACTTGCACAAGCTCTAAACTCTGAGAAACATTCTGGTATCTTCCTTCGTAGGCTTTTCTGTATTCTGCATTTAGATCATGGATAAAAACTCTTTTATTCATCTTCTTTTCCAGTTGTCTGCTCCATCGTTATTGGTGTTTGTAATTTCGGTTTTGACAATCCACGTTCCTCTGATTACGTTACCATGTGGCGAAGGGGTGTGTATGTTGAAGATGGATGGGTGGGCCGTGCCTGCGCTTTGGCTTGACAGTTATAGCACGCATTTAAACAGCTGATTTGTATGTAAATAAAGAACATATGTGCTCGTGCCTGTTTTTAGGTCGAGCGTCAGCGCATGCGCTGTCTGCAAGACCTGTTGCAGTCAGTATATGGCGTGTAATCCCGCCTGCTACTTACCATAGGCTCGCTGCTGCATCAGTTCTGTCTGCTGGCTCCTTATTGGTTGGTGCTCCCGATACATCACTTCCGTTGTATTGCAAGGAGCACAGACCAACTACAGCTTTGTAACGCTGTAAGTTTTAATTTGTTCTGTTTAGGGACTACTTCATTTACTTTGTAGTGTGTCACCACAGCGCCTAGCACGGCTCGCGGTTTAGTGTTTTTTTTTTCCTATTCTTTTGTTATCGCCATGGCGCCCCATGCACTTAACTTAAATATGCACCGGAGCAGGGCTTTATATTTTCGCACGGCGCCCGCTTATTTTATTTTCATTGTTTCCTGGCTCTCTCTATTCACCCACCTGACTTCACTACAATGAGAATTGCCGTACACCTAACTTAAATATGCACGGGCGCCGCAAAATATATTTTAGCACCGAGCCCGCTTATTTTATTTTAATTGTTTCCTGTCTCACATCTATTCACCTACGTGACTTTACTGCAATGGGAATTGCCATACACTTAAATATGCACGGGTGCTGCGCATTATATTTTAGCACGGCGCCCGCTTATTTTATTTTAATTGTTTCCTGCCTCACATCTATTCACCCAAATGACTTTACTACAATGAGAATCTCGAGCGGCATCTGAAATTTTAAGCTAAGTAATGAGGCACGTTCGTAGGTGTTTAACACTTCCTGTTTAGCAACGTTCACAGGTGGCTATAACTGCTTTTACTGACATTTTCAAGACAAAAGTGTCGAGTGAATACATTTGTATTTGCGAAACTAAAACCCTGTTTTTGGCCTGGCAGTTATCCTTTAGTGGACGGATTGTTATTATAAGCCCGCCTGAGACAGCCCCTCGCCTGAGAGAAGAGTGACTTTCAGGTGAGAAAAGGCAGAGCCATTACCGAATATTATTCAAATCATTGAAGTTTACTCCTATGGATAGGAAACAGGCGGCTGATGGGACAGTGACGGCTATTAAAGCTGGCACTGGCTGCCTCCTGCACAGACATGCTGCCTTTATATCTTGCTGCTCTGATGCCGTTTTGAAATCATTTGGAGACACCCTGGTGTAGTGTCCTGGGACGGTCTTCACTTTTCTGCATACCTGCGACAGGTCCGCAGAAAAGTGAAGACCGTCCCAAGAACTGGACGCGACCAGCGAGATGTCCATGTGGCGCAAACATGAGACATGTGGCAGGACGCCACATCCAAGTGAGGACCTGGTCGGAAGGAGGAAAAGAGAGTGGCAGGACGCCACTCCGTGAAGGAAGAAAGAACAGTGGCACAACGCCACAGGGCAGACAACAACCACCACAGCGCGCAGGAGAAAAGGGAGCAGAGCGACAGGACAGAGGACTCGTACCACCACAAGATGAGCGCACCCAGAGACACCAGACAGCCATCAAGCCGGACCGACGTCCCTGGAGACAGCCCAATCGGAGAACCAAATGTAAGCCGTAGCCAGCGCGAACCGCGTCTCTCTCCAACGCTTCCCAGTGCGACCGTCCAGTCCCAAGCATCGGCAGTCCAAGTCGGACGGCATCCCTGCCCCTCACCGCAGATGCCACGGGTGAAGAACAGCCTCAGCAATACGAAGACACGGGCTGCGAAGTCCCTCCAGTCCTCCTCACTCCACAAGGTCACCTAAAGCCAGAGATCGCCACCTGTTTGCCCAACTGAAAGACAATAACCATGTTCATCATCCAGGTGCATCATCACCAAGAACATCGGAGGAGCATCGCACCACCCGAGTGGATCCAAACACTCAAGACAGCCAGAGTTCAACGAGGCACTCCTGGCGCTGTGGGATGCTAGCCACCCAGGAACCTTCTGTGTGCCCCCGTAAACCTGAAGCCTGCCGAAGAAGAGCATACCCGACCATTGGACCATCCACCCTTGGGGTTACATGAACCTTGGCCGTGGCCCTGTTGGGAGTTCCGCAGCGACCCCTCAGCGCGGCATACGAAAGGCCTGCACAGCCCACGCGGTCACGTGGCAATCCAGGGGCAAGGGCCTCAACGGAGTTTCCTGTGAGAGGGGATTCCCGATCGGAGAGATGAGTCGGCAGCAGCTCCTCGACAGTCATCGGGAAGCATGGAGGTCGCAGACGAAGAGTGGTCGCCTAAAGGTCATCAAGCACCGTCGCCTCCAAGGGAGGGCCTCATCCACCAAGGTCCTCCTCCATAGCTGCAGGTTTGCCGTCCACCGGAACCTAAGCGCCTGCAAGATCTCTGAAGTGGACTCCACCACCGCTCCAGATGCAACGCTAGTTGAACTTTGTACACAGACTCCAACAACGCGAGACCAGGCCGGCCTGAACGTCATCGCAGCGGTGGACCAACGCTTCCTGGCCGTGTGGTCCAAAGCTCCAGCCCCGCCCAGCAGATGGCCTGAAGAGACTCATTGGTGCTGTGTATTGTTTATTTGTTTTCCTTACAGGTTGGACTTTTGTTTGTTTCTTGTCATCAAAGTTTGGGAGTGATGTAGTGTCCTGCTGGACACGTTCTAGTGTTCAGCCTTGTGCTGCAACCAATCAATCAATCAATCAATCAAATGCTTTATTTCGATTGCTAGAATCATAAAAGCAACAGACAAGAAAACACAGACAAACATATAAAAAATGAAAAGAAAAAAAAAAAATATAATATATACAATATATCACAACGCTGTTAATACATGATTTAACGGAATTGTCAGGACAGGTAAAAAAACACTAATAATGATTTTAAGACCTAAACATTTCTAAAATTTTTTACAAGGTTAAAAGCTTCTTTTTTTTTTTTGTAAGACCTTGTAGAAAAATGGATAAGAGGATAAACATTGGGCACACAACCAGAATTAAAATACAAAACATGGAAGTTTAGAGCAGTTGTACAGAGATAACTAGGGAGATGTACAAAATCCACCACAGATAGGGAAGTATAACTCAGGGCAAGGCATTCCACAAAACACGAGCATCTTCACAGTGCACATGAGTAGGTAAACTCTAGGTGTTGTTACGGTACTTAAGTAGTAAGAAATAGCTGCCATAAAGGAATTTTTAGCCCTCAGCAAGCGTGCTAGAGTACTTCAGTGCTTTGTTTCTAATAATCCAGGCTCGGCTCAAAATTTCGCCACCCCACACGAAAAAGCACACCTGGATCCGTTTTAGAATACGCAAAGCAGTCCTATAGTCGCGTGTACCCATAATTTTACAAATCGGTTTTAGCCAGCTAGACCTGACAATGGAATAAGCCGGGCAAGCAAACAGAAAGTGGGACATGCTTTCCAACGGGGCTCTACAGCAGGGACATGCCTCACTTTGATATTTGTAAGAGTGCCATTTTGAAGTGGTTGCGTGGATTGGTAGTGTACCCAGCCTGAATTGAATGTATAGCTGTCTGTCACGTGGAATCTGGATGATATCCAAGTAAGGCTCTAAACCTCTGCGCTGTTTGTGGCAAAAGAACTCTTCTGTCAGGCTACCCAATTCTGGGTTAGTCAGCACTTTACTATCAACCCAGTTCCAATAAATACTCTTTAGCTCTACCTTGCTGGGTGGTACGTGAGTTTCCCATGCTTCCGTGAGACCCAACTCAGACAGTAACCTTCTAACGTTGGATATCCACTTAACCCTGTGCCCCGTGTCTAAGTTGATCACCTCTGTTAGGGCCGCAGCGTAGTTTGCAAGCTCAGGGGTACGGATCGTACGCGCCCAAAAGAGAAGAGGGCGCAGTTTAGCAATATCCCTGAGTGGCCGTCTGCCCATGTCAAACATCAAGGGAGTTAATGGAGTATTACTAGGAAGCATCACCAAATCCCTCAGGAACTTATTTTCGGACCTGCCAATGTCTTCAATATTTTCGAAGCCCCATATCTCAGCCCCGTACAAAGCAGCGGCAACGGCTTTTGCATCATATATTACAAGTGCCGGAGCTACCGGTCTACTATAAGAGGCCCGGTGTTCTTTACTAAGAGCCCCAGCAACACGTTTGTGGTTCAATAGCATCTTGGCTAAGTGCGGCTTCCAATGCATTTTGTCAGAGAGGCGGATGCCCAAATAATCAAACACATTTACCCTCTCTAGTCGGGTGTTATTTAAAATTAAGTTATTTTTGAATGTCTTGTGGGGATTAAAAGCCATAAATTTTGTCTTATCTGTATTGACGACCAAATCCCGGGAGTCACAGAATAGCTGATATCGAGTAAGGAGTTTTTGTAACCCGGACGGGGTTTTCGACACCAGAAGGGTGTCGTCAGCAAACAACAGTGTAGGGACTTTCTCGCCCGCCAGGGTAGGTGCGTCTGCCGGGATCTCTTGAAGGAATTTCACCACCCCATTAATGTATAAACTGCTGCAACCACACTTTACACCCACCCATCACAGGCGTCACCAGTCAGGTGACCCTGCTAATAAAAGGGGCCGGGCGCACGTGCCCTGGGCCAGTTCCAGAATCATATCCACGGTGTCTGTGTCACTCATTATAGTAGCATGTGGGCCCAGGGCCCACAACACTACAATGGCGACGAGCGGGTCTGACCCTGCATGCACGCTGGCTGCAGCTCCGTCGTGCCTCGAGGGGGAAAGGCAGGTTGAGGCACCCCGCACCGGTTTCCTGTAAAGCATGCCTCTGTACCCCGTAGGCCTGCACACGCTCGGCCAGAAGGAAAGAAAGGGGTGAAGTGCCGCCCCAACACCGAGCGACCTCCACGGCACCTACGTCACCTGCATGAGACGAGGAAACCACGCCACCAGTGTCTGCACCAACGACAATGGAGCGAGCAGCCTCGGTCCTTCATCGGGGTGAGAAACATGCAGCCGCCGATTACCAGATGACCCCGCCAGCAGAGGAACAAGACTAAGTTGTGCCGGTACGGCAAGCCCCTAGCACTGAAGGCGCCTGCCCGCACACACACACACACAACACTACACCTGGTAGAAAGGCAAGTGTTTTGTAGATACGTTAATAAGAACGCGCGCATCAGCAGACGCAATCTTTTAGGAAGGAGGAAGTCAATAGTTGTATTTCACCCGTATGGTAGTTCTGATTGTTGTAACCCTTTTGTTCTCATCCTGGAGTTTCTAGAGGTTTTTAGCATTGGTTGGCTGGGTCTTCTCTGGGTAGTCAAGTTTACCTATTCACCTGCGGTCAACTTGAAGCTGGATTGCATGTGCTGTATTTTTTCAGTTTTTATTGATCCGGAGTTGTTGTTGTGAATGACATAATTTAATTGCCTTTATTTTGACAACTATTCTTCAAGCCTTCTACAAGTTTAGTTGTAAAACTGTTTAGAATGAACCAATTGGTTGCCACCAGTCTATTTCGCATTGAGATGTGTGTATTTTGCATAATTTAATCTATTGTTTGGTTGTCATTGAATGAAAAAGTCGCAAGTCATGGATAGGCTTCCGGTTTACAGAAACGTTTATTGGAGATAGCGCCAACTACTGGGGCACTGTGTGTGTGTTTGTTTTTTAGAGAAGAAAAGTTGCCTATACACACCTGAGACTTTCTATTGTAGAGCAAGGATACAATGTAATTATAAGAAGTTGTATTTTCCGAGTCTCTCTTTGAGCCGTGATAGTATTTCATGATTTATTGTGTTGAAGATTGTACAACCAGAAGTGGTAAGTTTCCCTTGTCAGTGTTGGTGATCTCTAGTGTAGAGTTTGCGGGCGCTAGGCCCACATACTCGTGATAAGGAATACACAGACACAGATAGTTGGGGTAGATAACTGGCCCAGAGCACGTGCGCTCGGCCCCTTTTATTGTCAGGGTCACCTGACCGGTGACGCCTGTGGTGGGTGGGTGTACAGTGTATGATACAGAAGGGGAAACACTAGAATGCTGATCGGACGATCACTACATCCCTCCCAAACTTTAATAAAGGTCAAAACAAATGAAGTCCGAACCTGTGGGAGAGAATACAATTTAAAAACAAACACAACACAATAATAACGACTTCCACGTGGTCTCTTCCGCTGCTGGCCTACCGCCTACGAGGGTATCCTTGCAGCCGGGACCACTAGTTCTCCTTGGCACGATGTCAGGGTGCCCTGTGGATGTAGTCTTTCTTGGACTTGCGACGTGGAAGTGTGATCTACAGTCTCTTTCTTCCCATTCCACATCCAGTGAAAGTGCAGATGGAATGATGGTGGATCAGTTATGTGTTACTTTCCACTGTACAGTCCTGGTTGAAGTATTTCCTCCATCTGGTGATCATCTCCAACGGGATTTGCAGTTGCAGGGCGTCCCTCTCACGGATGCCCCTCTCTCGTGGGTGTCCCCTCTCACCGGACCACCCGGAGGCCCTTTGCTGCCAGGCTTCCACTGGACCGGTGGACTTCCGCCTTGTCGCTCCAACCACGTTGGAGGAGTCGCTACGGGTCACCTCTGTGTGTCCTAAGTTCCATCTGAAAGGGTGTTGTTGGCACTTGCTCCGTTGCATGCTACCTTTGTCCTCCCAGGACTTCCAGAGCGAGCTTCAACAGTCCATCTCCCGTGTCGGGACCCGCTGCCACCGGTGTCCCAGAGGCCTCTGCCCCTTGGATATCCACGGTCCTGTGTCCGTTCCATCCCAGAGGTGGTTGTTACAAACGGACCGGCTTGCTCGCCTCTGTCGTCCCCGGGTGATCTTGGGATTCGCAAGTAGATGTGTACTCTCCATGATGTTGATGTTCTCCAGGTGCTGTGTTTGGATGTTCCTGCACCTTCGCACTTTCCCTTCGGGTGTTTCCCTTCTGGTGTGTGAGTTGACCTGTCACGCACACCTCTTTCCTCTCTCTTCTGCTTTCTTCCTTCGCCATGGCGTCGTGCCACTCAAACATCTGTCTTCTCTTCCTTTGCGACGCAGTCCGGTCTTCTCTCATGTCTGTTCGCCCTAACCAGGTTTCTCCGTGTAGCGTGCACTCCACACGTTTCCCCCTGGTCTTGTCCAAACACTAGGACACTGTCTTCACTACGATCTGTGACTGGACCTGATGTCGCGACCTTCTTTCATTCGTTTACTTCTGACTTCAAGTTAATGTCGTTAGACTTCTCGTCCGTCTCTTTCTGGTCCTCTTCGTGGACTTCTCTTGGGGTCCTCTTCTTCATGGACATCTCCTCGGCCGTTCTCTTCACGGACCTCTTCTCCATTCTTCTTGTCAGATCTCTTCCTTCTCTCTGACCTTTTCGCAGGTCACGTCACTCTCTGACCTCTTATAGGTCGGTGTCATTCTTGCGACCATCTGGTAGGTCAGCTTCTTCCTCTTTGCGACCATCTGGCAGGTCGGCTACTTTCTCCTTGTGACCAACTGACTGGTCAGCTTCTTCCTCCTTGCGACCATCTGGCTGGTCGGCTTCTTCCTCCTTGCGACCATCTGGCTGGTCGGCTTCTTCCTCCTTGCGACCATCTGGCTGGTCGGCTTCTTCCTCCTTGCGACCATCTGGCTGGTCGGCTTCTTCCTCCTTGTGACCAACTGACTGGTCAGCTTCTTCCTCCTTGCGACCATCTGGCTGGTCGGCTTCTTCCTCCTTGCGACCATCTGGCTGGTCGGCTTCTTCCTCCTTGTGACCAATTGACTGGTCAGCTTCTTCCTCGCGACCATCTGGCTGGTCGGCTTCTTCCTCCTTGCGGGTCTTCGTGCTTGTGGTGTTCTGCGCAACCACTTCTCTCCGCAGTCGCACCGCTTCAGCGCGCTTCTGATTGCGCCCTTCTGTCCCTTCAGTGACTTGCTGCTTTGGGCTATCGTCTTGGCCTCTGCCCAGTGTCCGCGTGCAGTGCTTCACTGTTCCGTACCGTCTGTGGTACCTCTTCGGTGCAGCTTTTTCTCCTAGCGCTCCTCCTTCTGGTGGCAGTGGCGACCCTTCGCCACAGGGCGCGCATGCTGCGCCCTTCCTCCTGGTCCCTTGGAGCCTTGCTGCTTTCTTTTCTCCCTTTGCATGACCGTCTTGGGGTTTCTCTGACACCTTAGTCACTACCCCTTCGTGTTCTTGCATTAGTCTCTGTGTATGTGTACCTGCCTTATTGTACATCTGTGTGGTATTTTTCTCTCGTGATACCACTCTATTCCTCATCTCTTCTCCTGGAGAGGAACTGGTTGCTTCTCCCCTGGCACTGGTCTCAGGCAGGCTACAGCAATTGGTTGTCCATTCCCTGCAGGCCTGTCTATGCCGGAGACTGGTCTTTCCCCCATGCGCGGTACCGCAAATAACCACTAGGTGGCAGTGTTGCCTCACTGGAAACGTGGGCCCAGGCCGTTTTCGAGCAACCGATGCCTCACGCTTTCTCCCCTCTTCTCTCGGAGTGCCGGGATTGTCTCGTGACCTCGGCTGCTCCTAGTCACTTCCCCCACACGTCAGAGGCACTCGCAACAAGGTAGGTGCCTTCCTCATTTATTTTTCCTTTCTCGATGCTACGTTTGATTTCTTTTTTTTTTCACCTGTGCACCTCCGACGGGCACCTCTCCGCTGCAGTCATTTCTGCCCGACAGCCCTCATGCACTTTTGGCTCTTGTCATCGAAGGCCGCCTGGGCTTATACTATCCCTGCATTGCTCCGATAGGCCTCAGCAGCTCTACACACGCTGCGGGCCTCTCTCTGCAACTGATAGAGCGAAATGTTCTTGTGAATTGTAGGGGTGCATCATAATCACTGATAGGCCGCACCCACTTGTATTCAGACATATATTCGTATATTCAGTTTCATATTCATGTATGTTTAGTAAAGAATGAATAGTTCGCTGAGACAAAGTGAACCCAGTAGCATAATGGTGTTAGGATATTGATGTACTGTAATGCTTATTGAATTGTGTGAACATAATGCATAGAGAAATTAGTTCGTGGATGTAATGTAATTGCAGTAGTTTAAACGTGCACCATATTAATGTTGCACATGTAATTCATTGTTTGCATATGAAGTGTAATGAAAATGCTTATAGGGAAACATATGATGTGTGTTTAAAAGTTATATGTAAAGGCCTGACTACATATATGCTTAGGAAGGCCTGGTTTATTCTTATGTTAGCTTATTTTTGTAGGCAGTGAAAAGATTCTCTTGGTAAGGCTCTCTGGGCACAAACGGTAGATTTAATTTGCACAGTAGAAGGTTTCTGTTGAAAGTATCTTTTGTTGCAGGTGCAAGGACACATGTCTCGTTAGTAAAGACTAACTCTTTGTTTTCAAAAGTTAGAAAGATGGGAGGCATGGTACGGGGAGTGCAATGGAATTTAGGGATGATACTTTCAGAGGAGAAGGCGCCTGGGACTCAAGGTCAACGAAACCGTCCAGGATGAAGTCACCGTTTCAATGGAAAAGCACAAGAAAGAAGACCTGGCCAAGAGGGCGTTAACAAGGCGTGTACCTTTGTAGTATGGTTTTGTATTAGGGATAGTGCCCTGAGGGAGGAGGCCAGAGAAGCGGTAGGGGAGACCTGAGAGAAGGACAGAGCTGAGCTTAGGTACTATGTGATTGCACTTCTTAGGAAGTCTTCACAGCTGACACCTTTTATTCTTTCTTGCCTGGGAAAATCGCTATGCAGGGATGTCACTTAGCGTTAGTGTAGGGACAGCAATTGATTTTAAGCTTGTTTAGGCCCATGAAGAGCAACTTAGAAATAGGAGCAATCATAGTCTGGTTGATCCTCCTAGAACTTTCTATTCTTCTTATCCTGAGTCGGATGAGACTCCTGCGTAGATTATTATTTGTATTAGTGCCCATCTATTTCTTTAACCTCGTGTTGAGGTGCTTGCACGTTCAGTTATTTTTGGCGATAATAAATTCTCAAACTTGAATTCGGAGTCCGTGGTCCTTTCAGACAAAATGAATGTTGATATCTAACCTGATGACATTCTCTCCTTTACACTATTCAACAGGTAAAAAGATCTTGGCGGCCAGAAGGTTCTTATAGATAATTAGATAAGAATCGGCGTTATCAGTTGGTAGCAGAGTAGGATGGTTACCTTTGATGGTAAGGGGAGATCTAGAGCAAGATAGGAGACTAAGTTGCCCCATAGAGCCCGAGTGAAGCTGATCCAGAGGACTGCGGGAAAAGGATGTCGGAGGTCGTGGAAAACTGACGGAGAGTGACGGTGCGGCGGAAGTAGCAGTTCGTAGTAGAGTGAGTATGAAAAGAGTGATGGTTGATAGATTGCGGTGTTATATTGTTGTGTGATGTCTTGCGGAGTTGGAACAAAAGTTGTGTGATTGAGAAACGGACCGTGAGCGCGCGCGGGACCGGGAGATTTATTGTGGTGTAGAATACACCCAGAGTTGAGAACGTTGACCAGAGTTGTGGGGGTCACGAGACGTCATTGACAGACCCACAGAAGATAGGGACACATGTGTGAGTGTGTGAATAACCAACGCAGGTCGTAGGTTATTGTGTGCAGAACATCGAGTGATTGAATCCTATCGAGTGTATTAGAGGCGATTGTCCGGTCGTTCGTGGACAGACGGTCGCCAGATTGAGGTCAACAAGCTCAAGAGACTGATCGGTCATTGGTAAGACTGACGGTCAGAGAGGTAATTGTTCGGTAGGACGGACATTATTTCAGAGTATAATTGGGACGAATGCGAGTGAGAACAAGTGAATTAGAAAGGAGGGGAACTGCTGCGAGCGGAGGAAAAGTGACGTCAGACAAGAGCCGCGCTGCGATAGGCCGGTTGGTGTGAACCGCGCTGGGATTGGAGGATTGGAATCAGGAAGTAAAAGCGGACATTTTGAGTGCAAATACAAAGTTGATTCATCATGAAATGTTTTAAAGCTTTAAGGGAACTTTGCAGAGGTGATAGACATGTGGTTGTTCGGGAGGGAGAGAAGCTCCTCCCGAGGACACACCAGCACATTATATGGCAAAGAATGTAGGATTGCATACTATAATTTGGCTTGAGAATTGGCATAAAATGACAGAAGCAGAAGGAGAATTGTCGTTCCCTCGATATGGTACTTTCAGGTTAGAGGTGCTGTACCAGCTCAAGAGTGTAATGGCTTCATTACGACCACTACCTAGACCAACACAGTTTGAGGCACTACATGCGTGGATAAGGGCAGCGTATGATAGGAAGAAGGACAGATGCCAAGAAAGGGTGAAGAAATCGGTCAGGGCATTTCAAGATGCAAAATGGGATGCCTTGGAGAAAAGGTGGAGAGCAGACACGATCGAAGGAGATAAGTTATACCCACTGCTGATACAAAATGGAAAGATTACAAGAATCGATGAGGATGACAGTGATCTAGATGACAGTTTGTTGGATAGGATGTTGGCAGAGAGGCCACCACCATTTAACCCAGATTCAGAAGAGGGAAAGACAACCCCAGCAGTGGCAATAGTTGATGAGAGCCAGAACCAGACTAGCATGAGAGTAGTGGGAAGAATTTCCACAGGAACGGAGGGGCTACGGCGTCTATGATAACACAGCCTCCTGCGGGGAACACAAGATTACCGGACTCCTTGACAGTACCGGTTACCATTGGCCCTATAGTACCGGTATATGACCCAGACCGAGTGAGAGAAGGGAGCTCCGTGCCGATGAGAAGGGAAGAAGGAAACAGTGAGAGTGGGAATGGGTTTGGAGTAAGGGTGGTTCATTTCCCAAGACCAATAGACACAAGTACGCCGTTACTGGCTACTGCGGACTCTTCATGTGGGCGAGAAGAGGAGAGACCGGAAAGACCGAGGTCTTTACGGGAATCTAAGTCAGCTTTGAGGAGTGGACACCAACAGTAACGAATCAAGAGGATAGGATGCAAAGAGATAGGGCACAAAATGTCTCGGAAGACAGACCAGGTTCCAGGAATATGGAAGGGAATAGGTCACAAGGACAGAATAGTGACTGTGATGAGCGGGACGGCTCAGGTTGTCGAGACGTACTGAGGAGTGCAGTACAGGCAAGGTTGCTAGACGTAGTGAGGCTGAAAGCAGAGGTAGACGAAATGATCAGTGGGGGTCTGCCTTTGGAAAGGATAGAAATTTATGGATCAGATGAGCTGCTGTTTGTAGCAAAAGATGTGACTCGAAAAGCAAGAATGGCACATGATAGATTGAAGGAATTGGCCAAAAGATATGAGGTGGACCTGAATAAAACTAAAGCGTTACAGGGACCACATAGATTGCATTACAGTGATCAGGAGTTAGAGGAGAAAAGAATCACAGGGTTAAAGACGCACACCAGAGACCTGATCATAGGAATGAGAATATGGATTTTGTTGGACAAATGGGAAGAAAGGTGGTCCAAAAAGAAACCAGTAAAGAGAGCAGAAGGAAACGCCGCCGCCAGGAGGGGGGCGACGGGTGTAGGAAATTTTCCTTTACGGGAAGTACAGAATGGAGGGTACGTGCATGTGCCGTGGAATAGAGGTGATTTGGCTGCATTTACAAATGATTTTCCTCGGCTGAGGGAAAAACCGGTGGAGTGGTACAAGCAGGTTGAGCGGTTTGTGAAAATTTCAAAAGTATTGTGGATTGATTTGAACACTTTGTTTGACATAGTGGTACCAGGAGATTTGTGGACGGCATGTAAAGTCGCTATTGAATGGCCGACTTCGGAACCGAAAAGAGAGGCGGTTACAAATGGTCCATCACCTGATGTCATGAAAAAGTATGAGCAGGTGATTACATGGTTGAAGTCAAAGATTTCACCTCAGGATATAGATTGGGTTAAGATAGATCGGACTGTACAGGAACCCAAGGAAACGGTGCATGAGTATTACGAAAGACTTCTGCAAGTTTTTAAACAGTATAGTGGGTTGGATGTTTTGGACCCTAAGGATATGGGACAGTTTGTCTCAAAGTTTGTAACAGGTCTGAGAGGGGAAATCAGCCTCATGATACAGCACCATTTGATCTGCTGGCAGAACAAGCCACTAGATGAAATTTTGCGGTACGCGAGATACTGTAGTGATGAGGTGGATTCGAAACACCGAAAGCTAAAAGACAAACTAATGCTTGTCCAGATGCAGACAGCACAGAGTCAGCCTGGTGGAGGGACCTTAGGAAGAAAGCAAGGAAATTTCCAGGGAAACCAGAATGGGCAGGTACAGGGAAAGGGAAAACCAGTAGACCCCAAGACAGGAGTGGACGTGGCCACACTAAAGAAGACCACTGCGTGTCATCTTTGTCGCCAGGTCGGACATTGGAAACGCGAGTGTCCTTTGAACCCAGCTAATCAGGTACAGGAAGAGGAAGAGGGGCTCAGGTACCCGCGCAGGAGGTAGTTAACACAATAACGAGACCTAGGACGATGAAAGGGGGGTTTACAATTCTCACGCTCAGATTCCCCAAGCTCCAAGGTTTTCACAAGGAACACGAACGTACCAACAGATGCCCCTGTTCGAACGCTATGATGAGGATAGCTCAGACCCTTTATCCTGACGGTGCCTGAGAGGGGAGGAAGACTGCACACTTGGAGCGGTCTTGGAGGTGGACCAGAGAGGACCTTTTGTGGAGGCAGAGATTGAGGGCAATCCTGCAACACTTTTGGTTGATACTGGAGCTACCCGGTCTACTGTAAGATCTGCAGTAGTCCCTAACCTACCCCTCTCGGGACAATCAATCCAGGTTGTCGGAGTAGCGAACAAGAAGATGAGCAGCCCATTGACAGAACCGATCTTAGTAAAGATAGGTACTTTCCAAACTAGACATCAGTTTGTAGTGTGTGATACGAGTCCAGTTTGTCTTTTGGGAAGAGATCTGTTGTGCAAATTGAACTGCACGATTTATTGCACACCACGGGGAGTGGAGGTCCAGACGATAGATGACGATGCGGACTTTAAAATTACCAATCAGCTTCTGTGTATAGATCTGTACCCAATGGTGACTGTGGAAGAACTTCCACATGATCTGAGAGACGCAGTGTCGCCTGTGGTGTGGGATTTCGCAGGCGATGAAATAGGTTTAATCAGAGGGGTTGAACCAGTGCGGATTGAGGTGAAACAGAATGTTGATTTCCCCAGAACACCTCAATACAACCTGTCGACAGAAACGATTGCAGGAATAAAACCTGTGATCGAGACTTTCATTGAGAAGGGTATTTTAAAAGAGATCAGAGGTAGTCCCTGTAATTCGCCCATAATGGGACTACAGAAACCGAGCGGGAAATACAGGATCGTGCAAGACCTGCGAAAGGTCAACATGATAGTTGTCCCTTGTTGTCCAGTGGTACCGAATCCTTCAGTAATACTGTTCCAGATCCCATGTGAAGCCGAGTGGTTTACGGTTATCGATTTGTGTCAAGCCTTCTTTTCGATACCGCTCCACGAGGAAAGCCAATTTCTTTTTGCGTTTAGGCTAGAAAATCGCGTGTTAACATGGTGTCGTATCCCTCAAGGGTATACGGAAAGTCCATCGATCTTTAACCAGATCCTGAAGAAGAACCTTGAGAGTCTTGTGTTGCCGCAGAACTCAGTTCTCGTGCAATACATAGATGACTTGCTCATTGCCTCAGAAACAGAAGATGCTTGCAGAATTGATACTGTAGCACTGTTGAACCACTTAGGAGAGAACGGACATAAGGTGTCCCCGAACAAGCTGCAATACTGTTTGCAGGAAGTACAGTATTTGGGACACAGATTGGAAAAAGGCAAGAGGAAGGTGTCACCAGATCGAATTGAGGCAATAATGAGCATGGCAGTACCTACTACACAGAGGGAAGTTAGGATGTTTCTGGGAATGGTTGGCTATTGTCGACAGTGGATTCCTAGTTTCTCCTTGAGAGCAAAGCCTCTGCAGAGGCTTACACACAAGGATGTGAGTGATCCGGTACCATGGGACGAGGAGTGCTTGGTGTCATTCCTGAAGCTGAGAGATGATTTGTGCAGGGCTCCCGCACTGGGAATGCCTGATTACAACAAGGCCTTTTCATTGTTTTGTTACGAGAGAGGAGGATGTGCATTAGCAGTGTTAGCTCAAAACCATGGAGGTGTCCGTAGACCAGTTGCCTATTTTTCAGCTACTTTAGATCCAGTAGCTTCTGCGTTGCCCGGATGTCTAAGATCCGTTGCTGCAACAGGTGTCAGCATTGAAAGATGTGAAAGCATTGTAATGGGACATCCATTGACTGTACATGTGCCACATTCGGTTGAGTTATTAATGACCAGGACCAAGACCCAGCACCTAACGAACAATAGGTTAACGAGGTACGAGCAAGTCATACTTGCCGCAGAGAATGTGACTCTGAAAAGGTGCTCCAACTTGAACCCTGCGACATTGATGCCTATACCGAACACAGATGATGAAGATTGTGAGGACCATGATTGTCTCGATGTGACCGAACTTTGCACCAAACCGAGACCTGACATTGTCGATGAGCCATTGGCCGACCCAGATGAAATTTTCTTTGTCGATGGTTCATGCTTAAGAGACAGTGTGGGGCAATTGAGAGCAGCGTTTGCTGTATGTACCATTTCAGGAGTGGTCGACGCTGCTTGCCTAGAAGGAGTACGCTCCGCGCAGGTAGCTGAGATCATTGCCTTGACCCGTGCCTGTTTGGCCGCTGATCGATTCGAATCACGATTTACACAGACAGCCAATACGGCTTTGGCGTGGTGCATGACTTCGGGCAGTTATGGTCTCAGAGGGGATTTTTGACATCATCTGGCTCACCCATTCGTAATGGAGAATATGTAAGACAATTGTTAGAAGCATTGCAGCATCCGAAAGAAATTGCTGTTGTAAAGTGTTCAGCCCATGGGAAGGGGGAGGACTTTGTATCCTTGGGTAATAACTACGCAGATGAGGTAGCCCGCTTCTGCGCAGAACAAGGATGCATATTTACAGGAAGAGAGATAGAAGAGAGCCAAGAGGGAACCGATCTCAGCATGATGTTGACCATGGCAGACACTTGGGAAGAGCTTAAGAGATTGCAAGATGAAGTCTCAACCAAGGAAAGAGAGGGCTGGATCAAAGCTGGGTGCGAGAGAGGAGAAGTGGATGTGTGGGTATCCAACGATGGGAGAGCTGTGTTGCCGGAAGAATTGTTGAGTCCGATGGCTAGATTGATACATGGACAGGCACACCTGGGTAGAAGACGCAATGATGAGGGTGTTCAGACAGACGTGGTATAACCCACGGTTCCGAGCAATGGCTGAGACGGTATGTCAGAGGTGTGTTACATGTCAACAGATGAATGCTGGAAAGAAAACTGTAGTTACACTGAGTCATATTGGAAGGTCAGGAGGGCCCTTCAATAGACTACAGCTGGATTTCGTGGAGATGCCTAGGTGCAATGGCTTGAGGTACATTCTAGTGATAGTATGTATATTCTCACGGTGGGTGGAGGCATACCCCACACGAAGGTGTGACACTCTGACAGTGGCTAAATTACTGTTGAGGGAGCTCATCCCTAGATTCGGGATCCCGACCTCTTTGGAATCAGATAGAGGTGGGCACTTCCATAGCGAAATCATGAAGTTACTTTGTGCAGCATTGAACATTGACCAGAGACTCCACTGTAGCTACAGACCAGAGGCTTCTGGGATGGTGGAACAAGTTAATGGAACTTTGAAAGCCCGGATGGCAAAAATGTGTTCTTCAACATCCCTGAAATGGCCCGACGCCTTGCCACTGGTGCTCATGAGCATGCGAAGTGTCCCAGACAGAAAGACCGGGTTGTCCCCATGAAATATTAATGGGGAGGGCAATGAGACTGCCAGCAGTACCAGCTACAGCCTTGATAAGCATCACTGATGATTTGATTCTCGATTACTGTAAAGGACTCTCTGATGTGGTCCGTTCTGTATCCCAGCAGGTGCAAGCAGCTGTGGTTCCAGCCTCGAGTGATCTGTGCCACGACTTGTGTCCCGGTGACTGGGTGCTCGTCCGGAAGCACGTGAGGAAGAGTTGCTTGGATGCCCGTTGGCGTGGCCCGTATCAGGTGATACTTATCACGAACACAGCAGTAAAGTGTGGAGGATTGCCGAACTGGGTGCATGCTTCCCATACCCGCAGAGTTCCAGCACCCTTGGAAGAAACAGCTCCTCTCGCAAATGAAAATCCAGCTGATGTGGCAGGGCCACATGAGAGGACAAGCCAAGCTGTAAGGGTCGCTGACACAGCTGGTGGTGCACTAGAGCAAGCAGAAGGGGGTTTCCACATCTCGAACCCTGACTCAGGCACCGAAGAAAGAGAAGGTGCAGTGGGCGGAGAAGAGTCAAATGCAGCAGAAAGAGGAAGTAGTGCACTGGGTATAGAAGGGGAAGGCAGACGAACGAACAGAAGTGCTGAAAGTTGGCCTGAAAGACAGAGGCGACTGAACCTGAGGTTAGCACCTGAGAGAGACCTTGCTCCAGTGTCCGAAGTATCTGAAACCGAAGCAAGCGACGAAGACCAAGCACAAGACAGTCGGCGAAGGTCCAAGAGAACAAGAGTGCCTTGTCGCAGATACTCTACCCCTGAGTGGACTTACACTGTGTTTGATGCAGGGGTGGTGAATACAGGGAGACTGAGGTCAGTGGAAGTGTTCAGTCGGAGCCCGAAACTGGTGGTGAAGGTGGTGCTGCGGATGCCAGGGTGTCGAGATAGACGGAACACTGACACTCACGATTCCGAATCCCCACTTCTGAGTGAAGTCCGGAACTTGCTTTTGCATCGGGTCGAATTCCCGCCTTTCGGAGCTGAGCCGTTTTCACACGAAGTGCTGGTTTTGCGTCTTGAACTTTTGTATCACGTTCTGGTCGTGCTCAATGAGGATCTCATTATGGATCAGTAATGAACTGTAAATAAAAGTCTAAAAGAAGAAGATAACCTAGGTCCGAGTGGAAGAAGAATAAACTTAGGGACTTTCCACAAGAAGAGGAACGAAAACTAGGGAAGTCTTTTTCTGGACTGTGTAAATAAGTTGTGATCAGAAAGGGAAAGCCCGGAGATTTCATGGTTGCTCGAGCTGGTTAAGCAAGTCACAAATAAAGGACAGAGACTTTTCTGAGTTCTTTGCGATAACCAAGACTTTTGAGAACTTTCGAAATCATGGAGCCGGGAAATCCCAATCGTAGAGCAAAGTGGATTATAGGCATCCTTATAAGTAGTGTGATAATTTCTATAATCATAGTAGTTGTAGTCTCATATACTGGTTCGCACGAGCCAGAAGTAGAGGAGGTGACAGGGACACCTACACCTATCACACCTAGTCAGAAGGGGGTAGACAGGGCAGCTGATAGGGCTATGATATTAGAAGAAAGTCGTAGATTACATGTAGATTTGTCTAAGGGTGATTTTAAGCTTAATGCGTATGCTAAGTTGTTGTATGAGTATGTTGACGTGATGGATGCGAAAGATTGTTATGTGTGTATGCAGTTGCCTACTTCGGTGGATGAGGGTATTAGGTATCATCATCTTCCACTGACTTATGGTATTTCTTGTAGTCTTTTGCTTAGTTTGTTTTATGAGAGAGAACAGTTCGAGTATTTCTTTTCCAATTTCGACGCAGTGCTTCCTGAAGTCCCAGCTTACAAGCATTTGAATAAGTATGACTATTATAAGACCGAGGACAGACTGAGGAAGTACTTCATACCGAGTTTGGAATTGGATACAGCATTCGCACATAGACACAATCTGACTTGCTTGATGTCGGATGTAGAGAGAAAGTTTGTAGATCAGGTTGAAGATAGGTATAGAAAGCTGACTGAATCCCGAGACTTAGGGCATCACAGGACAGATTGGACAGAGGAAGAACGGTTGCATAAGACCAAGGAAGCTATGGTCCTATAGCGTTAGATAAGGAGCAGAGGGGTAAGTTGTGTATAAGGCGTTATCAGACTTACTACGAAAAGGTTCCAGTGGGACAGAGTACTTGTGATCATGTTTTCACCATGGCAGATGTGGCAAAAGATTTTCTCCAAGGTCCTGTACAAGTGATACCTACGGTGTATTACATATGTGGGAAGAATGCTTACGTGAGGTTGCCTGCAAATTGGTATGGAACATGTTATTTGTCAATAATATTTCCAAAGATTTACCATACAGAAGACTTAAATCTTCTGGAGGGTGGAGAGCATTCAAGAACGAGAAGAGCTGCAAGTGCAGGAATCGTTGTGGGGGATATCTTTGGAGCTATGATACCTAGTCTAGGAGTAGTCTTGAATGATGTGAAGATCCGGAGGTTAGCGACTGTGGTGGATGAATTTTCGATGAACACAGCAAAGTCGTTGGTGTTGGTGGAAGGAGAGATGTTGTCGATAAGGGGAATGGTTTTGCAGAATCGCCTTGCTTTGGATGTCCTATTGGCAAAAGAGGGCGGAGTCTGTAAAATGCTGAAGGTTCAAGAGTGCTGCACTTATATACCAGACCGTAGCAAGGATCTGGAGAAATATATAAGTAACATCACTATGGTCCACACAAAGATAGCGGATTTGACCGAAGAAGGGGCCTGGGAAAAGGTCGGGAAGGGTTTTGGTCAAGTGGGAGGTTGGTTTGCAAACCTAGGAAAGGGATTCCTTGGGTACTTCCTGAGACCACTCCTTATTTTGGTGGTTTGTGTGGCTGGCTTGTGGATTATTATCAAGGCCTACAAGTGGTATCGAGCAGGCAGAGTCAAAGAGAGCTTTGAGGGAAAATGACATGAGATTGGCAAGACTGCAGGACAATCAGTATAAAAGGCTCAAGAGCATGGAGAACTTCAGATCAGGGAAGATGGGAACAAGTTCTGTTTAGGTCGGTTCCTTCTCCAAGGGAGTAGAATGAGATGTGATGACAGGAGTCATCAAAGGGGGAACTGATAGAGCGAAATGTTCTTGTGAATTGTAGGGGTGCATCATAATCACTGATAGGCCGCACCCACTTGTATTCAGACATATATTCGTATATTCAGTTTCATATTCATGTATGTTTAGTAAAGAATGAATAGTTCGCTGAGACAAAGTGAACCCAGTAGCATAATGGTGTTAGGATATTGATGTACTGTAATGCTTATTGAATTGTGTGAACATAATGCATAGAGAAATTAGTTCGTGGATGTAATGTAATTGCAGTAGTTTAAACGTGCACCATATTAATGTTGCACATGTAATTCATTGTTTGCATATGAAGTGTAATGAAAATGCTTATAGGGAAACATATGATGTGTGTTTAAAAGTTATATGTAAAGGCCTGACTACATATATGCTTAGGGAAGGCCTGGTTTATTCTTATGTTAGCTTATTTTTGTAGGCAGTGAAAAGATTCTCTTGGTAAGGCTCTCTGGGCACAAACGGTAGATTTAATTTGCACAGTAGAAGGTTTCTGTTGAAAGTATCTTTTGTTGCAGGTGCAAGGACACATGTCTCGTTAGTAAAGACTAACTCTTTGTTTTCAAAAGTTAGAAAGATGGGAGGCATGGTACGGGGAGTGCAATGGAATTTAGGGATGATACTTTCAGAGGAGAAGGCGCCTGGACTCAAGGTCAACGAAACCGTCCAGGATGAAGTCACCGTTTCAATGGAAAAGCACAAGAAAGAAGACCTGGCCAAGAGGGCGTTAACAAGGCGTGTACCTTTGTAGTATGGTTTTGTATTAGGGATAGTGCCCTGAGGGAGGAGGCCAGAGAAGCGGTAGGGGAGACCTGAGAGAAGGACAGAGCTGAGCTTAGGTACTATGTGATTGCACTTCTTAGGAAGTCTTCACAGCTGACACCTTTATTCTTTCTTGCCTGGGAAAATCGCTATGCAGGGATGTCACTTAGCGTTAGTGTAGGGACAGCAATTGATTTTAAGCTTGTTTAGGCCCATGAAGAGCAACTTAGAAATAGGAGCAATCATAGTCTGGTTGATCCTCCTAGAACTTTCTATTCTTCTTATCCTGAGTCGGATGAGACTCCTGCGTAGATTATTATTTGTATTAGTGCCCATCTATTTCTTTAACCTCGTGTTGAGGTGCTTGCACGTTCAGTTATTTTTGGCGATAATAAATTCTCAAACTTGAATTCGGAGTCCGTGGTCCTTTCAGACAAAATGAATGTTGATATCTAACCTGATGACATTCTCTCCTTTACACTATTCAACAGGTAAAAAGATCTTGGCGGCCAGAAGGTTCTTATAGATAATTAGATAAGAATCGGCGTTATCACTGCCACTTCACTTTCGCGGCCGCTCCTGCCGCTTCCTTCAATTTCGTGTCCCCTGGCTGCACTGGGACCTCGCAGCATGCTGGCACAGGCTAATTCCTTTTCGTGCCTGCCGGCCACTCGCGCCCTAGCCCTGAGGGCGGGGCACTCCCGTCGACGGCTGCTCCTCACTCACACGCTGCCGGGGGGCTCTCTCATCGGCTGCCGGGCAGCCACATACACGGTGGCTTCCCAGGGCACATGCAGACGGCCGGACACCACCGGAGGACTCCACTTTCCCCGGCGTAAGTTGTCACTGCCAGCTGGGCTCTCCCTCTGCCACACGCGCTTTGGGACCGGTACCTCGTCCCGCTTCTCTGGGCACTTTCACCGCCTCATTCAGTCGCTGACCAGACGCTGTCTCCTCTCTTGCTCTACCCGCCCGCAGCAGCCTCTCAGTTTACACGCTGCGCGGGGCGGGGAGGGTGGCGCTGCTGCCGGAGCCTGCTTGCTCGGTCCTGGGCAAGCGTTAGGTTTCCTCGCGGGGACGGGGAGTAGGTAGCTACTCCACTCTCCCTCCTCTTTGCAGTAGGCTCACCTTCTGCCCTCAATGCGGGGAGGGCTCCCGCGGACCTCCGGCTGTTCGGGGTCTCTCTTCCTTTCGCGCCACAGCCCCTCAATAACTCACCGGGCTCGCCGTCTGCCTGGCGGGTTGTCGCGGCCGCCGATGCGGGTGGGCTCCGTTCGGCTCCTCAGTTGGGCCTCAGTATGCTGGTGGCAGGGGCATGCCACCGGCTCTCGGACTCACCACGTGGTCACTCATCCGCGCCACGCAGTTCCTTGTGCAGGCGGGTGCATATCCTCACGGGCACATCGGGTGCGGGGTGGGCTCCCGATCACCCTCTTCACAGCGTTCGGGCCCGGGGCTCTTCATCTGCCCCGCGGGCCATTAGGCGGGCGGAGCGCCCACTCGCAGGGGGGGGTGCCCTCACCACGGGCAGCTCTCTCTCTCCCCCTTTCCACAGATACTGGGCTGCTGCACGCATGGGCACAGCCTCCTCATCGCCAATGTAGAGTTGGCGGGCGCTAGGCCCACATACTCGTGATAAGGAATACACAGACACAGATAGTTGGGGTAGATAACTGGCCCAGAGCACGTGCGCTCGGCCCCTTTTATTGTCAGGGTCACCTGACCGGTGACGCCTGTGGTGGGTGGGTGTACAGTGTATGATACAGAAGGGGAAACACTAGAATGCTGATCGGACGATCACTACATCTAGGAGTCTGGTTTGGGTTGGCCAGCATGGTCTGAAATCAGTTTGAAATGCTATCAGTAAACTTTTGGTTGATGTATTGCATGGTTACAACTATTTTCATTGCTGTTTTTCGAAATATTGGTTAATCAGGTACTGCTTGGTATTTTGGTCGCTTGCATCTAGGGTGTCTTTAAGTGGACACTATGGTGCTGTTTGTGAATATCTACAGCCATTTTGACTATTCTCACTGGGAACTTACCTGGGGCGTTGGATGGCTTTGATAGCCTTATTATTCCCAAACTAATGATCTCAGAGGCCTGTCTCACAGATAAAGAACTCTCTCTGCACTATAAACCTACCCCCAAACTTGAAAGGTGTTCCACTTCTCCCAGAGAAACACCAGGCAAAGTGCTTACTATGGCTTGAAAAGCCACAGTGCTCATCATGCAAATCTGTGACCAATGCAGCACGAGGACCATCTTCAAGGCTACCTGTGCTGGCCCTGGCAGACTTCAGAATTGTCTTATCTAGAAGCACCTTATTTTGGGAATTCCTTTGAATTGAGAAAAAGCAGAAGACTAGGGATGGGTAAAAATGTGACGTTTTCGTGAAATGCACTTGCCAGGATCTGGTGTAGAAATTACATGTGAGTACATATGCATTCAGAAGTCATGTGGTGCCCCAGCAGAAGATAGGTACGAGAAGACAGTGTATCTTAGCTTCAGTTTACTGTTCCTGCAAGACATGTTCTCCTCAAGCCTTGCACTCGCAGGCGAAAATCACACGATATTTCACACCAGAGAAACCTTCCAAACTTTTTCAAAATTCACAAGGCTAAGTTTGTGACTGATCTGCATTTCCTACTAGGTTCTTTTAAAATTAATTTAAGGTGCATTATGAAGCCCTTATCTCTCATGCTGGATGCAAAACATAATATATAGATGTCTCATAACTTGGGATCAAAGAGAATTTCTTTTTGATTTTCTGATTTGGGAGTTTTGCCCAAAATCTACAAAACTTGTGAAAATCATAGTAAAATTTGTCATCAGCGCCACTGTCCAAAATTGTCAGAACCTTTTTTTTAGGAGAAATTTAGGTAGATGCAAACATTTTTCAGTTGCTTTTGTGGGACAAAATGTAGATATTGCCTTTAAGGAGAAAACTTTTACCTGCTTCACAGCCACATTATAGCAAACACACCAACGAAAAGATGAGTTGGCCATGTGCATTAGCCAATTAACTGTAAGCTGATAATAAATAATTAACTTCTTATATGCTCAGCCTAGTGACCTGACACAGTCTCAAGCCAGTCACGAGTTTGACAAGCACTATCCTGAAGTCGAAGAGTTAACCATTTCAGAAAGTTTAGAGGGGCTAAAAGTTTATATAGGGGCTGAGGGCTTTTCAGTAAGGCTCAGACCTTAACAGAGGTCAAAAGTCTAGAGTAGCAAAGGCAGATAGGTTTCCTTACACTAATTCCAAATATATATTGTTTTCTTTACACTCTGCTGCTGTGCTGGCAGGACACGTAATGTCAGTGGTGATGGTGTTCAGTGCAGGTCATTAACATTTCTGAATATTTGAATAGTATTACATTTGGATTGTTTATTTCAGCTTTAAATATTTCCTTTCTGTATTGTCCAGGGTGTAGAGAGCCATCCGGGCTCTCTCCTACAATGTATCGATTCGCATACACGCACGCACCTCTCGGGGCGGGCTCGTCCCGAGAGTATAAATAAACGGCGGAAGACCGCTCGGGGTCTTCGCGCCAACATAGCGATCAACCAGGTGTCTGAGTCTTCATTACTGTGTGTCCCCGCTGCGGCCTAGAGCCTTCGGGTGACACATCACACTGGCGACGAGGCCGGTTGGACCGGCACGCGTGCACGCCCCCTGTTGCAGCGGCCGCTGCACTCGCCCTACCTGCGGTGGCGTTTTCTGCCTGATTCAGCGCGGCGCCCGCCCACGCGTCTCCTGGCCCGAAGGGAGCGCGTTCAGCTGGCGGCGCCCGTGCGGAAGCAAGGCGTCGGTGTCGACTGTTCCTGCATGCGCCCGCCCACGCGTCTCCCCAGTCAGAGGGAGCGCGTTCAGCCGGCGGCGCAGAGGCAGCGAGGGGGAAGGTGAGTGCGGCCCTCCGCGCTACTGTAGGACAGGCCACGCCCCTCGACACTCCCCGGCAGTGTTCTCCGGCCCAAGACACGTGCGCCACTGCCTGGAGAGGCGATAGAAGGCCCAGCGCGTCGGGGGACAATAAATCAAAAAAAAAAAAAAAAAAAAAAAAAGGGGGAAGAGACATTTCCCTAATGGTTATGGACAAATAACCAGGTGGCCCAGGACAGGAGAAGAGTCCAGACTAAGGCGCAAGAGGCCCCAGCCTGCTACTTCACCGGGCCACAGCGAATACCCTGCCCCTAGCACGGGGCCAAGGACCAAGAGAGGGGGAGGATGAGCAATACCCAGTCGGCCGGCGCGACGGCTGGCGCCCAAGCGCAGGACGCAGACCAGGCTGCGCTGCACCCCAGGAGTCACCACACCGCCATCGCCCCTTTGCCGCCGTTCAGCGAGGCGTCGGACCCAGCGACGGCCGCACCACGATGGAAGGCGTGGGTAGGAAGGCTGAACCTATACTTTAAAGGGACCAGGGAGACAGATGGAACAGTCAAGAGGTCGCTCCTCATTTACTACGGCGGGCCCGAAATTTACGACCTTTTCGAAACACTCCCAAACAAAGGGGAAGAAGATGACTACGAAGCGGCGGTGAGGGCGCTAGATAGGCACTTCGATCCGCAGCTGAATCCAGACTTTGAAAAATTCAAATTCCGGAGAGCCTCACAGACAGATTCAGAATCTGTGGACATGTTCTATTCCAGGCTGCGCAAGCTGGCCAGCACGTGTGCATTCACAGCTCCGCAAGGGGAGATCAGAGACCAGATCATCCTGAGCTGTCGCTCGAAGCTCCTGCGAAAACTCATCCTGCGACAACCAGGGATCTCACTGGATGAGATCCTGGTGTTAGCCCGCTCGCACGAATTGTCAGATGTCCGGGCAGAAGCAATGGAGGCGGCCCTCCACACGCCCGTGTCGGCTCCAAGTGCCCCAAGATACCCGGTTATCAAGGAGGAAAGAGTGGACGCGGTACAGAGGAGACCAGCCCAGGCCCGGCAAGCGCAACCGATGCCACGAGGAGGCAAATGTGGATACTGTGGAGACGAACATGCCACTACAGCGGTCTGTGGGGCGAAAGGAAAACGTGCTCCCGATGTGGGAGGCTGAACCACTACGCGAGGGCTTGCAGGGGTGGACGGTTCCGACAGGGCCCGGCAAGGTCAAGGAACATGTCTCAGCGAATACAACAGGTGTCCCTAGAGGACTCGCCCCGCGTGATGACGCCAGGCAAGTGTGGGACGAGGAAGAAGATGACGTATTCGTGGTGTCCTATGTCAGTAGAACAGACAGGCGACGGAGACCTCCCCGATGTGCTCGGTGACGGTGGAGGGCACGGACGTGCAGGCCCTGATTGACACGGGTGCCTCGGTTAACGTCATGGACGCGGAACAATACGACTGCCTGTCACCAAGGCCCGCACTGGAGCCGACAGCAGCGAGAATCTACGTATATGGGGGAACCGATCCGCTCCCGCTGAAGGGGGTCATCCAGGCCAGTGTCAGTAGTGGCACGTACACCACGAACACCCGGTTCCACATAACGGAGGGAAGAAAGGGGACCCTGCTCAGTTGTCACACTGCAGAGGATCTAGGACTGGTATTCTTCGTGCACCAAATACATGAGTCGCATGCTGAGACCATACTGAAAGACTTCCCCGCCCTCTTCACAGGCCTGGGGAAACTGAAAGGGAAGAAGTTCCGGCTACATATCGACCAGACAGTGAGGCCGGTGGCCCTCCGACATCGGAGAGTGCCGTTTAATCTGAGGCCGCAAGTCGAAGAGGAACTGAGAAAACTGGAAGAACTGGACGTGATCGAAAAAGTCTCGGGTCCCACCCCGTGGGTATCGCCGCTGGTGGTGGCCCCAAAGCCCAAACAACCGGGGGCCATACGTCTCTGCGTGGACATGCGCTTACCCAACGTGGCCGTGAAGAGGGAAAGGCACATCACCCCAACGATGGACGACATTGTGGCCGACCTCAATGGGGCCAAATGGTTCTCCAAATTGGACCTCAACGCTGGGTATCATCAGCTGGAGTTAGAACCGGAGAGCCGGTACATTACCACGTTTTCCACCCACGTTGGTCTGCGACGATACAAGAGACTAAGCTTCGGGATATCCTCAGCAGCTGAGGTTTTTCAGAACGCGGTGAGAGAGGTGTTGTCAGGACTGTCAGGGGTAATCAACCTGAGTGACGATATCCTTGTCTTCTCGAGCACACTGGAAGACCACCACAAGCATCTCCGAGCCACGTTGAAAAGGTTAGAAGACTCAGGCCTGACGCTACACAAGGCGAAGTGTTCCTTCTATCAGGACACCGTGGAGTTCTTTGGCTACATATTCACGAGAGAGGGGCTCCGGGTGGATCCGAAGAAGGCGACGGCAATCCGGGTAGCCAGCACGCCGAAAACCCAACGGAAGTGAGAAGTTTCCTGGGCATGGCAACGTATTGTGGGCGTTTCATCCCGAACCTCGCAACGTTGTCAGAGCCGCTTCGGGTTTTGACGAAACAAGGGCAACCATGGGAATGGTCGAGTGTGGCGAACAAGGCCTTCAATGACATCAAGGAAAGGCTGCAAGATAAAACAATCATGGCGTATTTCCATCCGAGGAGCCGCACAGAACTAGTTGTGGACGCTAGCCCCACAGGTCTAGGAGCGGTGCTCCTACAGGAACAGGATCCGGAAGTGTGGAAACCGGTGGCCTATGCCAGCAAGGCCCTCACGGATACTGAAACCCGGTATGCCCAGATCGAGAGGGAGGCTCTCGCCATCAAGTGGGCGTGCAAACATTTTCATCTGTACCTGTGTGGACAGGATTTTAAAGTAGTGACGGATCACAAGCCCTTGATTCCGCTGTTCGCTGGCTCGTCACGGCTGGCACCCCCGAGGATTGAGCGATGGGCCGTGCAATTACAGGCATATCAGTTTAAGGTCGTGTACCGACCCGGAGCCCACAACCCCGCTGACTACCTGTCCCGTCACCCGGACCCTGCATCGCCCAGGAAGCAGGCCAGTGAAGAAATGAGCACTGAAGAATTCGTGAGGATGGTTTCTCAGCAGGCATGCCCGAAGGCCATGACCCTGGAAGAGGTCGGGCGGGCCACGGTGGGGGACGGAACACTATCAAGGGTGAAGGAAGCGCTCGCAAAGAACATGTGGGTTCGCTTCATGGATGGAAGTCGCCTGTTACGCCCGGAGGTTAGACATGACCGACAGCAGCTCTGGAGAGTGCGGCACGAGTTAAGCGTGGGAGAACATGGTGTGATCCTAAGGGGACATTTGGTCGTGATACCGGAGGACCTGCAACAACACGTTCTCGAGCTCGCCCACGTTGGACATCAGGGCATGGCCAAGACGAAAGCTCGTTTGCGCCAAAGGGTGTGGTTCGCAGCCATGGATGCGAAGGTGGATGAAATGGTCCGAAGCTGCCATGAATGCACGATCACAGGGAGAGACCCCCGCCGGCGCCGGTGATCACCGAGGACCCGGTCACTGTTCCATGGACCCATGTCAGTCTCGACTTTGGAAGCTTCCCAGATGGCCGCCAGATGCTGGTTCTAGTCGACACGTTCTCGAAATTCCCAGTGGTAGAAATTGTGGAGTCAACCGCGTTTTCCCACGTGAGAAGAGCGTTGGACCGGACCTTTGCCATGTTCGGGCTGCCGGAGGAACTGAGGTCGGATAACGGGCCCCCATTTCAGGGCAGGGAGTTTCAGGAATATCTGAAAAACAAGGAAATCCGTCACCGGAAGATCACTCCGCTCTGGCCCCAAGCCAACGGGGAGGTGGAGCGGCTGATGAGGACGCTCAACAGGGCCCTGCGAATATCTGTGGAACAAGAGAGAGATGCGGAAGCAGCGTTGGACCAATTCCTCGGAGTGTATCGATCAACGCCGCACAGTACCACCCGGTGTGCGCCCTCCCACTTGATGTTTCAGAGACCACCGAGGGACGGCATACCCGTTGACCCGACATGGACTCCACCGAGGCGAGACGACGATGCCGTCCAAGCCCGCCGAGAAACTACAAACCGAAAAGCCAGCGAAGTCCGGGGGCTCATGATTCCAACATCCAAGTCGGAGATAAGGTGGTAGTCAAAGATCGACACCCTGGGTGGAAGTTTCGAACTCCGTTCGAGCCCGAAACATGGACTGTCACCGGAAGGCAAGGAACGATGGTGACAGCCCGCAAAGGACACAGCCAAGTCACCCGAAATGTGTCGTGTTTCAAACGAGTGATCAGGGGTGGTCAATGTGGTGAGGATGGTGATGATGAGGCTGAGAATCCCGGCGGGCCCTCCCCGGCATCTTCTGAAGTCAGTGACCACATCCCAGAAAGAGAGCTCTCGGGGACCCGAGAAGCCGTCACCCAACCAGGTTTGGCCATGTCGGAACACCATGGTGGCTCACCAGGGGGTGCCGTGGAGACTGCCGGAAACGAGGCCGTGGCCCGGAGTCAGCGATACCACCTCAGGGCTAACCCGGTCCCGAGCCAAAAGTTTAAGGACTTTCTGTGTCTATCCCCATGAACGTTAATGACTTTGGTGACGTCAACCAAAAGAAGGAAGGGATGTAGAGAGCCATCCGGGCTCTCTCCTACAATGTATCGATTCGCATACACGCACGCACCTCTCGGGGCGGGCTCGTCCCGAGAGTATAAATAAACGGCGGAAGACCGCTCGGGGTCTTCGCGCCAACATAGCGATCAACCAGGTGTCTGAGTCTTCATTACTGTGTGTCCCCGCTGCGGCCTAGAGCCTTCGGGTGACACATCACACAGGGTGGATTGATATAAAGTGTTTTTAGTTTTCCAAATTGTATTTATGTTTTAAATTCTTGTTGGAAACACTATGAGGAATAGCTCTTCACTTGTGTCCTTAAGTTTCTCCAAAACCAGGGGCATATTAGCAAGACCCACGTTAAAATTATCGCCGTTTAGCGGCAGGAAACTGCCGCTAAAGCGGCGATAATGGGCTTGCTAATATGCGTTATAGAATTCCAATAGAAGCCCAGGTTAGATGTGCAGGACATCTAACCTGGCTTCTATTGAATTCCATAACGCATATTAGCAAGCCCATTATCGCCGTTTTAGCGGCAGTTTCCTGCCGCTAAAACGGCGATAATTTTAACGTGGGTCTTGCTAATATGCCCCCAGGGGCTGTTTTAGGCGGCTTTTAATTTCTCTATCAGGGATGCAGGTAGGGCTTCACTTGTTAGTCATGTTGTACATCACATTTACTTATGTAAAAACAAAGGCCGTCTTGTGCGTCTGTGCGATAACGTTAGTGCCTTTGCAATCTGTTTAGAAATTGTTTCCACCTCATCTGAGCGCGATTCTGCTTATTCTTGCGAGTAGCTAGGGAAGCGGGAATACAACATCAAGCTCCCTGTACTGAAGGTTGCGGATCTGCAGTACATTCCCGCATCTCTGTTCCAAAGTACTGTATGCCCCTCCCTCCGGCCCCTACTTGTGGGCTGCGTTCCTTCCGCGCCTTGATGAATTCATTTGAACACAGCCAGCATGGATGACTGAAAGGAGTCTGTGGGAATGGCGCTTCCTCAGGCAGTGAAAGAGCGTGAAGCCTCCCATTGCATTAGTAATCCAGGAAAGACACAGGGGCATATTAGCAAGACCCACGTTAAAATTATCGCCGTTTTAGCGGCAGGAAACTGCCGCTAAAACGGCGATAATGGGCTTGCTAATATGCGTTATGGAATTCCAATAGAAGCCCAGGTTAGATGTCCTGCACATCTAACCTGGGCTTCTATTGGAATTCTATAACGCATATTAGCAAGCCCATTATCGCCGTTTTAGCGGCAGTTTCCTGCCGCTAAAACGGCGATAATTTTATCGCCGGTCTTGCTAATATGCCCCACAATTCTTGAGCCCGCTCTCTAAGTGTTCCATGTCAGGCCATCAATCACGCTTGATTAAAGTTAATCCATTACAACAATACACGCAGGATCCTGGCGCTAGAAACAATATGCTACAGCCAATAGAACTGGAGGAAAAGTAAGTGGCCCGCACATGGAACCATGCCCCCATCCCTTCTACCTCTCTGCTCTCCTCTCTTTGTGCACTTTACTACCAGAGCTCTTCAGGCCAACCCTTGCACCTTTTAATAGCATAAAGATAAGACTTCAGGCTAACGTTTGCCAGATGGGCCAGTGGCTATCAAGCCAAAAATTACAAGCACCAGTACACTTTTATTCAAGTAAACATCTGCACATTACAGTACAAATAAAAGGAAAATCACCGTGTATCTCACAAAACAGTGACTCATCTCTGCTGTTTTTTTTTTTTTTTTACATTATTTTACAATCTGCACCTGTCAACCCATTCGTTGCTAGTCTACTTGTTTGTGGCCAAACCATTCTCACCCAACATCCCATACCCTGATGCTAAGTTTTGCACTTTGTGGCAACCCCAGCTCAAGTGCTGTCAGGGCCCCTCTCTCCTCTGTTTTTTTTCCTGCTGGACCTTCTTCTTTGCACTTTCTGTAATCTATCAACTCCCTCCATCCTGTCACCTCTCACTCCTGATGCAACACCTCATTTGCACTCTTTTAAAAAAAAAATTTTAATGCAGATTTATATAGCGCGAACTCGACCCGAAGGTATTGGAGCGCTTTACACGAGCACCGGTTACGTTACACAAGGACACATTCAGGCACGGGGAGATTGAGTGATTTGCCCAAAATCACAGGATGTGGACGCGACCCCGAGGCTCGAACCTTGGTTTCCAGCACCAAAGTCAGCAATCTAGCCGACGGACCACATCCTCTCCGCTCACTCCTGCTGCAACACCTCGTTTGCACTCTCTCTGTAATCCATCCCCTCCCCCCCTCCTGTCACCGCTCACTCCTACTGCAACACCTCGTTTGCACTATCTCTGTAATCCATCCCCTCCCTCCCTCCTGCCACCGCTCACTCCTGCTGCAACACCTCGTTTGCACTCTCTCTGTGATCCACCCCCTCCCTACCTCCTGTCACCGCTCACTCCTGCTGCAACACCTCGTTTGCACTCTCTGTAATCCATCCACTCCCTCCCTCCTGTCACCGCTCACTCCTGCTGCAACACCTCGTTTGCACTCTCTGTAATCCATCCCCTCCCTCCCTCCTGTCCCCGCTCACTCCTGCTGCAACACCTCGTTTGCACTCGCTCTGTAATCCATCCCCCCCTCCATCCTGCAACCGCTCACTCCTGCTGCACCACCTCGTTTGCACTCGCTCTGTAATCCATCCCCTCCCTCCATCCTGCCACCGCTCACTCCTGCTGCAACACCTCGTTTGCACTCTCTCTGTAATCCATCCCCTCCCTCCATCCTGCCACCGCTCACTCCTGCTGCAACACCTCGTTTGCACTCTCTCTGTAATCGATCCCCTCCCTCCCTCCCTCCTGCCACCGCTCACTCCTGCTGCAACACCTCGTTTGCACTCTCTCTGTAATCCATCCCCTCCCTCCATCCTGTCACCTCTCACTCTTTTTAAAAGCAAAAGGAAGACCAGCAGTAACCTATGCACAAATCAATTAAAATAAGGCCTTCTGAGAAAAAGTTGTTTACCCTTATATATTATACACACTTCTCCCCTATAACTCTGAGCCTTGACAAAGCCTGTGGCCTGCGTGCCAGCAAATGGGGAAATGTTTTAGCTGCTCAAGAATAGGTCTCGCATTTGATAAAGTTAGAGCTGTTGACATTGAAAATGAAAATGTTTTTTAATTTTGCTTTTTTTATACCAATGGCAATATTGCTATGCAAATATGATTACTCCACTGCAAAAAAAAATAAGAATCATTGTCACTTTCAACGCCAACAGCTCTAACTTTAACACATGCGAGACCTATTACATTGCAAATGCTTGTTTGTTTAGGCAAGCAGATTAAAGTGTTTGGCCAATGTTTTTCAACAATGCTTTTGAAAGGTTTCATAACAGCCAGAACGCATTGTACAGGGTCAATTATTTCGGCCCCCAGACAATTCCACCCTTTCAAATTTCATTGTGCTCAGTGGCTGAATACACCAGTGCAAGATGGCCGTGGCATATGCTCTCACAGCTGACAAACGTCCTGTCACTTTATTCGTACTCCATTGTCCAATTAATCCCTTCTGCCCCTATAGCTGTACCTGGCGGTGTGGTGATGGATTCTTCCCATAAATGAAGCTGCATACACTGTAAGGCCGGTTATAAGTATCTTTTATTATCGGAGGGAGAGCGCGGGGCATACGCTACTATCCGTGCCCCGTACACACTGGCGCGTGCCTATCCCACAAGGCATCGCGCTACCTCACGTGGTGGTTAGAAGGCTAGACCGCGACACCACATATCTTCCCCCTTAACAACACCCAAATAAGTAACTCAGCTATGCGTATACACTTACATAATATAGGTGGCGCCTAAACAAGGGCTGCGCAAGAACAACAGATAGCTATTATTATCACAGAGCATAAAGGGGGGCGGGGAAGGGAGAGGAGAAGGATAAGGGAGAGAGAGAGAGTTATAACATCACAGTGGCGTGAGTGTCAGGAGGTAGGTAGGTAGTTACATATCAAATTCGCTGTATCTCTTAGGCAACACCACAACTCTGCCCTTGCGGGTGCGTGTGAGTGGTACCCGTGACTCATGTGCTTCTCTTGTGTGGGAACTGGCATCCCCGGTACTCCCCTCCGGGCCCCTGTCGTGTGAAGTGGAAGTCCCTTGCATGGTGACTGGGTTGCGAATGTCATTGGTATCTTGGGGTGTAGTGTGTTGTGTGGTCTCAGAGTTATTCATCTCCCCTGTGGTCCCAGCATCACCCCCAGTCTTCCTCATCGTGCCGTTTCTCGGTGTGCTTGTGGCCAACCCGTCTACATCATTGTCAGGTTCCCAACCAGTATATCCGGTGCTTGTAGCGGAATCGTCCTTGTTCCATCTGATAACTTTGTTGCACTTGGCCATTCTACTTTGATACCATACCTTGCCGTCGCTCAGCAAGGCGGAGCGCGAGTAAGTTTCTCTGACTTGTAAAGGCCTGCTGAACTTGCTGTCTCCTTTCTTGCCTAGGTGGCCAAGTTTCACCCTGACCCAATCCCCCGTTGCTAAGGAGACCTCTCGCACTCTGTGCTTCTTGTCATAGCTGTCCGTGTACATTTTCTGTGCCTTCTCCAAGTTGCTTCTGACTACTGCTGGGGACCATTTGCTCTGTAGTTTGAGGTTCATCCAAACAGTGTTGTCCCGTGTGAATGGTTCCTGGCCTCGTAGGATCTTGAATGGGCTGTAGCCAGTCAAGGTGGGTGTGATGCGGTATGCCCATACCGTGTTTCTGATTTCTGTCTCCCAGCTCTTACCCGCACTGATGGCTGCTTGAACGGAACCCATGAGCACCCGGTTGAACCGTTCTGCTAGGCCGTTACCTGCAGGGTGGTACATTGGAGTGTGTTTGGTTGTGACTCCGTTTCTCCTGATAAAGGCATTCCACTTCTCCAAACTAAATTGGGGACCATTGTCACACGTGATGACTTTTGGAATCCCTTCTCTTAAGAATGTATTGGTGAGAAAGGCAATGACGGCATCCGTGTCCACTTTCTCGCACACTTCTACCTCCGGCCACTTGGAGTATCTGTCGACCAGGACAATGGCGTATTTGGGTATACCCCACGAGTCTAGAATAGGGCCCAAAATGTCAATCGTCAACTCCTCCCAGGGGTTGTTGGGAGTGGTGAACTTTCCCAGAGGCGGTCTTAGCATGGTCATTGACTTGTCCGCATTGCTGCAATGCGCGCATGCTCTCACGTACTTCTCCACCTCGTTGTCAATGGCGAACCACCAGTACAACTGTTTAATTCTCCTCTTCGACTTCACAATTCCCAAGTGACCTTTATGCATTATGCTGAGGAGGCGATCTATTAACTGTCTTGGGGGAATGACTTTGTCTCCACGTAGCAAAAATATGGCATCGTCGCTAATGGATAGTTCGTCTCGCACCTCCCAAAATTTCCTGAGGTCGTCACTCACGTGCCTCTTCTCGGGCCATCCTTGTGTAACTAGCTTTTTTACGCACGAGAGTTGTGGATCTGTTTCGTAGGCTGTCTCCCAATACTGTGCGCTGATAACGTTCTCCTGGTCCGTCGTGAACGCTACCGTGTACTCGTCCCATTCCGTGTGTGCCGGTGCCCCTTCCATGGCAGCTGACCGGCTGAGGTAATCTGCCACCTTGTTCTTCTTCCCAGGTAGGTACTCAACATCGTAGACAAAATCCAACAGTCTAAGGGTCATCTTGGCGATGCGCGGAGTAGCACTAGCATGACCATTGGACGTGAGAACTTTAACTAACCCTGGGTGTAGTTTGCATAGTAGCACTACGCGTATCTACACGAAGTACACTTTGAACTACGCTCAGCTACGCAAATTAGTAGTGTGTAGCTGTGTGCTTGTCTGCACTGTGCAATAATTGCACACGGCATCTTGCACAGTGCAAGATATGATAAAATAAGTATCTCTGTCTTTATATGCTAAAATGCATATAGTCATTTCACAAAAGTGAAAACGATAAATTAACAAGCAGTGAGAGAGGTGATGATTTTGGGATCCTCCCTAACCTAGGGAGAGAACCAAGCAGATGCCTTGAAAACAAAAGCACATCTTGTTGAACGATTCGGTGGTGGTCCCATCCTCTTAGGACCACCCCAAGCACAGTTATTGGCAAAAATACAATCCCAACCAAAGGCCCTGCAAAGCATTATGGGACGAGATTAGCAAATGAAAAAGCTTCATGAAAGGGTTTCAATGCTTTTGCATTTGACTCGTGAGGGACATCTAGTAACGACTAGTGGAACTGCAGCTTGATGTAATAATAATTTCAATGCTTTTGCATTTGACTCGTGAGGGACATCTAGTAACGACTAGTTGAACTGCAGCTCTTTGTAGAATTATTTTGATATTGGACACTATAATATTCACTGCCCACTGCTAATCTCGTCCCATAATGCTTTGCAGGACCTTTGGTTGGGATTGTACTTTTGCCCATAACTGTGCTTGGGGTGGTCCTAGGAGGAAGGGACCACCACTGAATCGTTCAGCATGATATGCTCTTTGTGTTCAAGGCATCTGCTTGGTCCTCCCCCTAGGTTAGGGGGGACCCCAAAATCATCACCTCTCTCATTGCCTAATATTGTCATTCTATAAGTTCACTTTTGTGAATTCGTTATATGCTTTTTAGCATATAAAATTGCTTTATCAAAGCATTTGTAGGTGTTGATGATTTTGCTGCTACGCTACGTGTTAGCGTAGTACTATGCCCAGGGTTAACTTTAACCAACGGTTTGTGGTCTGTTTTGAGGGTAGCCTTAGAGATACTGGTGAAATTTCTCCATGGCCCAAATGGATGCTAGCATCTCCTTCTCTATGATGCTGAACTTCTCCTCGTTGGGGGCGAGGGAACGGGAGGCGAAACTTATGGTGGTTTCCATGCTATCTGTGGACATCTGGGACAGGACAGCCCCTAAGCCCTTCTCTCTGGCGTCCGTGGTCAATATGCTGGGAGCGGAGCTGTCTAATCCATGCAGGGGAATGGCATCGCAAATGTCCTTCTTGACATTCTCGAATTCCTCGTTAGACTCGGACATCCAGCTGAAGGCATTCTTCTCCTTTAAGATTTGACGTAAATGGTGCGTTTTAGTGGCAAAATTCCGGACGAATTTGCTGTAGAACTTAGCCAATCCTAGGAATGAGCGGACCTCGTCCTTGTTTCGAGGCGTGGGTGCAGACCTGATGGCCTCTACGTTGGGGCTTTCTTCGGAGAAATCCCTCTGCCACTAATTTTGTGCCCCAAGTATGTGACGGAGCGTAGACCAAACCTGCATTTCTCCAGTTCTGCAGTGAGGCTGTTGGTCGACAGTGTCCGTAGCACCGCTGTCAGTTTTTGTCGTGCTCCGCTTTGGTTTTCCCCATGACGAGTATGTTGTCTTGGAAATATAAGACTCCGCTGATGTCTTTGAACAATTTGTGCATTAACTTCTGAAAGACCGCGGCCGCCAGGCCAAATGGCATTCGCCGAAATCTGTAGCATCCAAATGGAGTGATGAATGACGTTAACTTCCTGCAGGAGGGGTGGAGCGATATTTGGTGGTACGCCGCTGTGAGGTCTATCGTGGAGAACCAGTTGACCCCCTTGGTCTGAGCTAACATTTCGTTGATTCTTGGTAATGGAAATTTATCCACGATTATGTTTTTGTTCAGTTCCCTGAGGTATATGCAGAGACGCACCTTCCCACTTGGTTTCCGTGCCACGACCAAGGGCGCCAGCCATTCTGCGCTTTCGATAGGTTCGATTATGCCGTTGTATTCCAGGCGCTTCAGTTCCATCTGCACCGCTTCTCTGCAGTTGAACGGAATATTCCGGACTTTATGGCTGACTGGTACGGCTCCGTCCTTCAGTAGTATTCTGTGCGTGAATTTGGAAAGCTTTCCGATGGTCCCGCCCAACACTAATGGGAATTTTTCTTTCAGTTTGACCTCTTCAGATGCGGGTGGGTTGTTTGTCATAAGTACTTGTGTTTCCCCGCTGGGGTTGAGCTGGATGCCTAACGCCCCTTGGTCGGCCCACCCCAGGACGGAAGGCCCCTTTTCCGCAACGTACAGTTTGCCTAAGGAATTCCTCCCTTTGAATTCAAATCTAAGTTGGCGGAAGCCTACCATGCGAATTTTCTCTCCCGTGAAGGTGACTGGGTGTACATAGGTGGGGTGTAGATGACTCCCTATAGTGCGAACAAAGTCTCTTTCCCAGACATTTCGTTGAATTATGGTGTATGGGGACCCTGAGTCCGCTACCATGGATACCTGGACACCCCCAATGGTCAACATACAGGAAGGCTTTCTACTGCTGTTGCAATCAATACCCATGATTTGGTCGTCAATGCATAAAATACAGTCATCATCAACATCACCCTCCCCACCTTCTGTTTCTGAATCATACATAACACATTTGACCGTGGCATTGCTGGGTTTCCTTCTGCAGACTTTACCAAAGTGTTCCATTACCCCACAAAACGAACATTTGACTCGGAAAGCAGGGCACCGTCTGTCATTTGCCATGTGAGTCTGACTCCCATATCTGTAGCAACTACCCCTTTGGTCACTAGGGGATTTGTTGGGTCCTGTATATTTCTTCACCGGCTTCCTACTATTTCTGGTCCCAGCGCTGGGAGGAGGTTTGTCACTTGGCGCTTTCGTGTCACTCACTTTGCACACAGTAGGTTTGCTCTCACTGTCTCTCTTTGCAGCTACTGCGCATCTTTTGGACAGTTCTGCTTTCTTTACAATTGCTATGATTTCGTTCAGGGGTGCATCCCCACTAACCCACAACTTCTCCTGTACATTAGTGTTGACTGTGTGCATTATGATCTGATCTCATACTAGATCGTCATGAAGGTGGCCAAATTTGCAATTCACTGCCAGTCTTTTCAGCGCAGCCACATAGTCTTCCACTGTCTCCGTGTCGTTTTGCTTCCTCTGAAAAAAATGGTATCTGTCTATGGCAGTGCAAACGACTGGTTGGTAATGACTGTCCAAGTCTTCCAACGCGTGCTGGAATACATCTGCATCATTGGGACCCCTAGGCTTTTTTACCATGCTCTCGTACACTCTCAAGCCTTCCGGCCCCAGATTGTGCAATAGAATTTTCTTCCTGCGTTTACTTGAGAAGGCCTCTTCCCCTTCATCCTCCAGGGCAGACAGATAATTGAGGAAGTAGCCCTTCCAATCAGCCCATTTCATGACTGGCTCGCCTGGCTTCGACAGGGACGGGGTTTGTAAGCGAGAAGGTCTGTGCACACATCGTGGCTAGCAGGTGGACGTAGGAATGGGAAACACCTGAAAAGAGGAGGGGTGGCAGTGAGCTGACTGCCACCGTAGACAGGGGTGGCACTATATGAATGAGAAAGGTCTCAGTTTACCCCCAAGCTTAGTGTTGCAGGGGAAATACCTGTGTGTCCAAGAATGCCACGCATAGCAAGCCAGGCCAACCTGGTCTTGAGGGCCTTGTAGATGCAGGGAGTGTGTGCTTCACAGTGAGGACTTCCAAACACGCCGCAATGAGCCAGTACAGGGATCCGCAGCCTGAAGAAGCAAGGCGTGGGTGCCCGGCCGTGTAATGTGTCCACGTGGAATTTAATGAGGGCACTTGATTTCCGCCTACGCATGGACGCACCGCAGGCACCTCATTTATGGCCGCCGACTCGTGGCGCACTCCCGTGGGGCCTGGGAAATGGGCGCGCTCCTGCACTGGAGCGTGAAACCTTCCTGGAATGCGGCAGACAGTGAGGCCGGTGTGCGCGTGCAGGAGGGAATGAGGAGACGTCCCCCGCAGCCGGCTGCCTCACCGCTGCACTCCCCCTCCGACTGACCTGAACTGAGGTCCGTGGCGTGCGTCGGCGTTGTGCTCGTTTTAAGTGTTGGAGCGTGGGCGGCAGCAAGTCGAGGTTCTTCCACCTCGTTGCCAGTTTGTGGTGATGGATTCTTCCCATAAATGAAGCTGCATAAACTGCAAGTGCGGTTATAAGTATCTTTTATTATCGGAGGGAGAGCGCGGGGCATACGCTACTATCCGTGCCCCGTACACACTGGCGCACGCCTATCCCACAAGGCATCGCGCAACCTCACGTGGTGGTTAGAAGGCTAAACCGCGACACTACAGGCGGCCGCGACGTACGTTCAATTTGAACAGACTTCAAATAATAAGTTAAGTGTTTATAGAGGAAGCACTGTTATGAGTGGAAGGAAGCTCAGCAATTGGTTGCCGCCGCAGTCACTAAGCAAAGAGGCTATAACAAACGAAGCAGTACATGAAGTTAACCTCTTTACATAAAAAGTATTCACGTCATTACCTCCTCGTCCGTCTTCCCGTTCCATTCTTTAACAGTGAGCAGCTTGTCTGCTCCCCAGAAGCCCTATACCTAGCAGAGCTTTAACACTTCCCCCAATATGGCGCCACCTAGCTGGTGAGCATAAAGGGGGAAGTGCGTCAACACAACATCCTGTTCGTTTTTTTCTGACTTTGTCAGTTTCCGGATGCCTAGCGGAGCGGGTGGTCGGGTAAATGTTTTTGCCTTTCCTTTTTTGTTTTACTTGCGGCCTGCTGTAGCGGCCGCATTTATGCCTTCTTTTTTCCCTTCGCTCTCAGCTTTGGGATGTGTTCCTTTGAAATGTCTTCTTTTCACTGTCAGGAGGATATTTTCCTTCCTGTTTTTTTCCCTGACCCCTCCTCCCCGGAGGAGGTGGTTCTGCATTCATTGGATGTGTTGAGGGCTCTCCGCATTTATCTGGATCGGACCAGTGCTTTTTAGAAGGTTGATTCCTTGTTTGTTACGTACGGGCTCTCTGGGCAGGGCCTTCGTCCTTCCTTGTCCACCTTGACTCATTGGGTGAAGTGTGCTGTTATTTTGGCTTATGAGTCCGCTCACTGTCCTCTCCCTTCTTCTGTCCAGGGTAGGTCCACCCGGGTGTCTCCTCCTCCTGGGCCATGTTTAAGGGTGCCTCCTTGCGTGACATTTGTAATGCTGTCACGTGGGCCTCTCCCCATACCTTTGTTTCCCACTACCGTCTTCAGTTGGGGAATGCAGCCTCGCTCATGTTTTGTCTGCTGTACATGGTTTGTGATTTGTACTGCTTTCCTTATTATTAAATGGACCTGTTTTGTTGCATTTCCTGGTCTTTTTTCTTACAATCACCGTACGTTTGGGTATGGGCTCACTGTTAAGGAATGAGACGGGAAGACGGACGAGGAGGTAATGCCCGGTTACTCACCGGTAATCTTCATTACTCCGAGTCCTGCTCTTCCCCTTCCATTCCTGAGTCCTTCCCTCCCTTCCCGTTTTTCTTTTCAGGTGATTGTTTTTCTTCTCTGGGTTTCTTTGGTATTCTCAGGATGTTGTGTTGACGCAGTTCCCCCTTTATGCTCACCAGCTAGGTGGCGCCATATTGGGGGAAGTGTTAAAGCTCTGCTAGGTATAGGGTTTCTGGGGAGCAGACAAGCTGCTTACTGTTAAGGAATGGAACGGGAAGACCAGGACTCGGAGTAAAGAACATTACCGGTGAGTAACCAGGCATTGTTAGTCACCAATATTTGAAATTAATATTTTTGAAACACTGCCAACTATGTATATGCATGTTTATTTTGATATGTTTGCGAAAACTGGAGAGAGCACATTGAGAGGAACAATATTAGCAGTTACTCTTTGTTTATTGAAAGCTTGCTGGTGGTTTCACATTAAACATTTTTTGTTTACTTTCTTATGGTAAGCAGAGGCCGGGACTAGGGCGTGATGCGTGCGCAGTGGGCATTGCTAATCGGGGCAAGGGGCCTGAATCGGTGCACCTTGCAGGTCAGGAGAGTAGCTGCAGCTGAATGTTGTGCTTCACCGAGGAACGTCGGAGACATGTTATTGCGCAGTCATGGGGTGCAACATGTTCTGCCTGACGCTAGAAGTGGGGGGGCCTGAAGATTTCGGACCTAACACAGGTACTTGCTCGTGTGGAGGGAGAGAATAGAATAAGGTAGACCTGCCACCGTAACTCCCAGCAGATGTTTAGTGGTGGTGTCTCGTGCCATGGGGGGGTGAGGGGTGGGTGAGGAGTGTGCAGTTATATGCCTTCGGTGAATGTGGGCATACCTTGATGTTTGCACTCCGCTGCATTTGTGTCAGAGGGTGGGACGCAGCGACGGGCATGCCATATCATTAAGGGAAACACTGTGTTTGTGTTGAAGGGTGGTGGGAGGGCGTAAGCAAGGACGGGTGCCTTTTTAAAAAAAAAGTTAAGTAAAACCACAGGGAAAGAGAGTAAGCGTAAGGAGACTGTGCTTGGCCGGTGCTCCTTAGCCTTGACTGAAAGTGAGGTTTCGGCTGCGTGGACGACTTGGGAGGCAGCAAAGAAGAGCGACGCGGAGTGGACGAATGGTAAGTAGTAGGTGGGAATAAAGTCGTTTTGTAGACTGCAATAGGTCTTGCAGATATCGCATGCGTGCTGCCAAGGCTCGACCTAAAAATTGGGATGTGATCATGTTTTGCGCTTTCTGGCCACACCTCTGACCCCGCCCACTGACCCAATCCTCAGGTTATTCTTGCCCTCTAATTCTCCGCCCATAGTTCCCCTACTTTTTTTACCCCCCATTTCAACCACTGATTAAACGAAACAGGTAAAACCTAAAATTCCTACATACACTATCGCCAGGCGTTGCGTCACCCCAGCCTTATAGTCTGCTTTGTATACAAGTAGATGCCCGTTGACCAGGCGTAGAAAGAACAGCACTAGCCGCCGTTCAACCTGCCGCTTTACCTTCAGCTGTCCGACAAACTTCATGTACTGCAGCAAGTGCTTCTTGCCGCACACAAGAGTTAGCAGACACTGCGGTGCACGTTCGGGAGCAGCCAACAGTGAACTCACGGAGGGAGGTTTACTGGCAGCCAGAAACACAATGGTGGTAAGACCCAACGAAACGCGCAAAAACGTCTCGAATTCACGCAAGCGCAGTACAGGACCCTCTACCTCGACCGGACACCTTTTGGAGAGGGGGCTGTACAACAGTGAAGTGTGTGACACCACAAGCAACATCCGAAGGGAGCACACGTGTAATTTTAATTGCTTCGGAGCTTCTGTAAGATGCTAAATTGAAAAGTTAAACTCTGGGTCAGGGGTGCAACTGGATTCAAACTTTGAAAGGGGTAGGGGGGCTTAACAACATCTGTAACAATGGGTATGAAGCCATGTTCAGAACCTGGGTCAGAATCGCTTGCTGGGCACCCTTCGATGTATTGATATGCTGCAAAATATGGGACTCATCTGTTTTTTGAAAATATACCCAATGGTGCCTTTTGAAGCACACTGTGCCAATAATATTGGTCTCAATTGTATATCCTTTAGTGGCGTTTCATAGTTGCTAAGTTTCTCAGGTCCATGCATCCAAAATCCAACCAAAGCTGAAAGGCCGATCCTCGCAGTGTGCGCCCGTCTCCCAAATGTGCAAGACGATGGATCCTAAAATGCCAACTCCCAAAGAAAGATGGCCGCGCACCCCCCGGGTGCCAACCAATGCACCCTCAACCCGTTCTGCCCCCAAAGCAGCCACCCGCGATAGCTGGTCAAATCACCAACCGTCCAACAACAAAACCACACCCCGCAAAAGTCGACAGGGGAAACCCAAAGGTGTCTGCTGGTTCCATGACCCACACACATTCTCGCTTGTATGAGCCGCCGGTCAAAAGAGTGCCCTGAGCCATAGCCGCACTCACCGCCCAGTCCTAATTGGCACACTGACCGGCCTGAAACCCGGGCGGGCAAGGAACTGGAGCAAGAAAGAAAGGGAGAACAGCAGTTGAGAGAGGTAGCCGCGGGCGATATTTAGTACAAAAATATTTGCAATGCAATAGGTCTGGCATTGCAAACAAGCAGCCGCCATTGTCCCGGCTGCTACAAAAATGAAAGCACGCATGGTGCACTAAACGTAAGCAAAGCACGTTGTGCTTAAAGTAGGAGAGACTCAATAAAGAAAATAGCGCTTACAAGACTAAATAACACGTGTACCATGTAACAACTGAAGTAAAGGGGCCAATAGCCATGGGAGGTTTCAAATGAAGACAAGAAGGTACTAAGGAGGGACTAACACGCCTATTTACCAATCAGAAGCTAACATTTAGAAAGGACAACGACACAGGCCAATAACAAATATGGGCGGGGAAGTGGGCGGGGCTTCTCTCCCGTATTGAACTACAACAGATCATCTCCAGAGCAGCGCTTGCATGCTGGGTCAGGCTCAACCTAAAAAAGGAATACTTTTTAATTATTATTTATTTTTGCATTTTCAAATACAGTACAACATAACAAAAAAATGCCATGTATTTCGATTCGAAAACTTTATTCGGTATGCATAAAACAACCATATAAGTATACATACGTCGAGACTAAAAACAGATAACATCTGATGTGCAACGTGGGTCCAAAATTGATCACATACATTAAAACTAAGTGCATTACATATAAAAAGATCAAGTAAGACGGAGCAGATGGCGCATGGTCTGTGACATGGGGCCAAAATTAATCACATTTAAAACACATAAAATGTTATAAAAAAGGCAACACAAATTCAGAAAAGACTTCAGAGGGTCTTTACTATATCGATACATAAATACTTTTGCGTACATTAAAAGCATTTATAATAAAAAGTGCCACGTTAAGACAAACCCTAGCGTTGTTGAGTTCGGACAGATATTTTATTGCAGCCAGGTGTGAACCACTACCATAAGCAAGAAAAAGTGGTTTTAAATAAAAATTTCTAAAACCTGAATAAAACCCGCAAAACAGCATAAAGTGCACGGTGCTCTGTCTGCTCTGTCCATCACATGGGCAGGGGGTCGTGGCTGAAGGGCACATTTTCATGTTAGGGAAAGCCACTAAATGGTGGACAATTCCCAATCTAAATCTAACTAATACAAAACGATGCATAAGATTGGGAATATATATTAAATAATCTTGACAGCCCACATTAGAGGTAAGTGTTAAATAACATTTTACAATTGATTTCCTGCGTTCGCAGACAAGTCGGGTTTCCCTCCTGTGGTACATAAAAATTTATTTAATGAATGACTTCCTTATTAATGATACCTAGGGGGGGATTAATCCGTACTGAGATCCTAAATAATTTGCTGTACTGTGAACTAATATAACTTAGCCAAGGGATCTTCATGGCATTATCCAAAGTAAAACAGTCTAAAATTATTGATTTAGTAAAATTAGTTTCCTCCTTAGACCGTATGGAGTGCCAGAGCAATAATGGGCGAGATGCAGCTATATCTGTGAGATACTGTAGCCCCACTTCCTTGTGTATAATCTCTGAAGAAGCAGAGGTGGGTAAGCTGAGAAGGCATTTAAGGAAACCATTTTCCTCAGTCTGCAATGTAGAGCTATCATGATAACCCCAAATACCGGCCCCATAAGTTGCAATCGAAAAAACCCTTGCCCTATATATTGTTGTCATCTCCTTTACAGGCCTGGATCCCAACTTTGCGAAAAACCTAAAAATACCATGGGTGCTTCTGGCCATTTTGCTCCTGACATTAGTAATTTCACGGGTCCACGACCCGTTACCTGAAAAGGTAATGCCCAGGTAGCAAAAGAGTCAACCGGGGTCACGGGCAATTTATCCATATAGAATATTCTGCTTTGTTTGGCCCGATATCAATATCTCATCTCAAATAATTAGACTATAAAAAAGGTATACTTTTGTTTTATATCTAGAACCAAGTAGGACTTGGTCCAGGTAAGTGAAATATACTTCCAAATGCAAAACTTTAGAAGGAAATGCAGTTGTGAATGGATTTGCAATCGTTACAGGTTTGTATGTGCTTTTCAAACAGTTTAAAATACATAGAAATTACTTTTGATTACTCTTTAATTACTTTTCAGTTACTTTGACTACTTAGGGTGATATGCCAAGATATCACATAAGGGGACTTACAACTTACAGGTAGGTGCGACAATTTTGGGTTTAAGGCAAAGCTACTTTGTTTTCCCGACAAAGATTTTGGCACAAAAATCATAAAATTGGTTCCTATAGGAAAAAGAGTGTTAGCGGTTTACAGGTATGCACTAGGGCGGCCGGGTGCAGGGTACAGGGGCCCAATGTTAGCAAATAGGGCTAAGGAGGCCTTCGGTAAGGGGCTGCTTATGAGCAGGCCACTCTGGTGTGAGAGCAAAGCTCCTGGGGTTAGGATCAGAACTGCAGGCACAGGAGCTGCACTACCAGCAGCACAGAGGCGGTTCGATGCAGAATGCCAAGAAGACTTCGGGAGCCCTGTGGTTTGCAATCGAGATCTCCACTTTGGAAAAGATGCTGCAGGCTCATTCAAGGAAGCTTCCTGAAAGCGACCACTGGCAGGAGAGGTAAGTTGGGCTCTGGGGGATGCCTGGACACCGTTGGTTGGGCCACCCAAGGCCGTGGGGCAGCATGTGCAGGGGTGTCTTCAGGTGTTGGATCTTCTTACCAGCTCCGTTCGTGGTCATTGGGACCCTTCAGGTTGAGGCTGCAGGCATCGGCTTGAAGCTCGAGGTAGGTCGGGGATCACCAGATCCCAGGTCAGGATCGCTGGGGAGACCTCCTCATGATGTGGGCCATTCAAAGTCGGGCCGTGGGCGTCGGGTGCAGAGTGGTGCAGAATCGTAGAGTCGCCGTAAACCGGATTCTGTGGGGAGTCTTTGCTTGAGCAAATCTGGTGCTCACAGGAGATGAGTGCAGGACAGGTCCTCCGGGTTCTGGGGGGCTTCTGGACACCCCGGGGTTTCTGCTGTAGGGAGGTCGGGACAGTCCGGTAGGGCTGGGCCAAAGCAGTTGGTGTCATTTTCTTCCTGGGTCAGCACAGCTCTTCGGTCCTTCTTCTTTCTTCCTCGAATCTGAGGAAGCAAGGTTCAGGGTTACCCCTAAATACAAAATGTAGGGGCATTTACAGGGGTGTGCAGGTCGGGACCAATAGGTCCCTTCCTTGGAGTGAGTACACCCCATATTATGCCACCCTCCAGCGGTAGGGGGCATGAGTCTCTTTCTAATTGGCTGGGTCCCCTCATCTTCAAGATGGGGGGGACTGAGATGTGTGCATCACCTCGCCCCCCCACCTGAGGGGTGGGGTTGGGAAAGGTGGGCACACCTCTCCTCCTATCTTGGTTTTTGCACCAAATCTCCCACCCAAAGTAGGGGCCAGAACCAATCGGGAGCCTGTTACTGCGGGCAGCAGAAGGCAGGAACAGCTTACAAAGGTTGTAGGCCTTTGAAGCTTCCCCTATGTGGACCCAGCCCATCCTGGGGGAGGAGGCATGACACCTCTGCCTAGGATGGGCCTTCTTTCTGGACCCAGAGAGCAGAAGCCCTCAATCCAGGGATCCAGAAACCTGTCTGGTGGTGGCAAATGGCGGGCAGCCATTCAGAAACCACACCAGGGCTGGTCCAACGCTACCAACCAGTCTTCCTGGTCTAGGGCAGACAAGACCTGAGCTAATATGAATATCTTGAATTTCTTCTTTTTCAGGAAGAGATTGACGGTCCGGAGGTCCAGAACAGGACTTAGACCTTTGTTCTTTTTTGGTATTAGAAAGCAGTGGGAGTAACAACCGCTGCCTACTACTGAAATCGGAACCTTTTCTATAGCTCCCTTGGCCAGGAGTAACTTCCTCTCAGGGTAATAATAGATGGTCCTCCTCCAGCCATTCTTGAGTTGGCCGTAAAGGAGGAGGAAAAGAAAGGCAAGATAATAGGCATCCTAAATGATCTGAAAGACCTCTTTGTCCGACGTTATGGACCTCCATTGGAGGAGATGATGTCGAATTCTCCCTCCAACTTGAGTGGTATGGCCTTGCAGAGCCAACTCGGAATGCTTGGAGGCTGCAGCTGTCAGGGGCTGGGTGGCAGATGACTTCTGGTTACCATTCCCACGAGATCGGAATGTACCTGGTCCACGTCTTCGAATAACTTGGGGTGTCTGCGCAGGACATGGCTGGGATATGGCTGACGCTGTTGATAACCCCTTCAATTGCCACGAAAGTGGCGAAAGGTAGAAGTATCTAGCCGTAGCAGCAGATTCCTTAATGCACTCCAAAGCCGAGTCTGTATTCTCACCAAAGAGACAAATCCCGTCAAAGGGCATGTCCATGAGGTTATTCTGGACATCACCCAAGAAGCCAGATGTTCTCAGCCAGGGGTGGTGCCATAAGGCCACAGTCGACAAAACTTCTGTACCCAACTAGTTAGTCATATCTAAGCCACACCTAATGGTGAACTTTGCTATATCTCTCCCATCTTTTGCTGCCTGGGAGAGCAAGGCCCAGGCCTCCTCTGGGACCCGTGGCAGCCCTTGCGCAACAGTTTCCAATATGGTGTGTGAGAAATGGCCCAATAAGCATGCGGTGTTCACTGACCGCAATGCAAGGAAGGAAAACATCTTCTTCCCAACTGCGTGCAGGTTCTTGGATTCCCTATCCGGGGAAGCGGAAGAGAACGCACCATGGGACGTTGAAGCCTGAACCACCAAGCTCTCTGGGGTGGGGTGTTGACTGAGGAAACTTGGATCACCCGGTACAGGGCGATGGCAGTGTGCTATTGTCTTGTTCACAGGAGCCCCTGTGCTAAGCTTGGACCACGTGCCTAGAAGAACATCTGTCAGTGCTTCATTAAAGGGCAAAAGGGGTTCATACGAGGAAGCCCCAGGTTAAAGCACCTTGGTCAAGATATTTGTCTTGACCTGCACTGAGGGTAACTCCAGGTCAAGGACCTCCGCTGACCACCTTAACCCCATGGCGTAAGATCCCCCTCCTCCATAGCCACATTAGATGGAGAGAGCATACCAGTATCTGGAGAGGTGTCCAGTCCAGTGGCCTCCTCAAGTTCCTCATACCAGTCCAATTGCTCAGTAGAAGTGTCCAACTGGTTTTCGAAATGGTCCAGAGACACCTCCCATTCTTCTCCCAAACCTGAAACTTCTTCAAAATGAACAAGCAACAACATAGAACCGCTGAACTCCGTTGGCGCCAGAGTCGATTTCGATCTGACTCCGAGTCGTTGGGTATCAGAATGGGGCTGGCGCCGCCGATGGGCGCCAGCAGCGCCGGAAGCATCGAATTCGCGGAAGGTCACGTTGGCATGACCGGCGCCATCCCGGAATCGGATTCATGAGACCCCACTGGTGCTGAGGCCAGAGCTGTCAACGGGGGGCCTCTCCCGACCCCGCTGGATGTCTAGTGCCTGGCCACGAGGAGCTTCATGGATCACTTCTGCAAGGCCTTCAGAGCCATGGCCCGGCAGTCAGAGCACGACGCTGAGTTGTGGTCGCGCTCGAGACACCACAAGCAGACCATATGGGGGTCGCTTACCAACATGGCACAGTGACAGGCGCTACAAAAGGGGATGATGGACGGAACGTTTGAGCCAATCAAACACTCACCCCCAGTCAACTGATCTGGGTTTAATCCATCATCATTCTTTAGCTCACTCCACCACCCCAGTTCAGACATGGCCATATGCAAATCAGTCTGACCCTGTGCCTCATGGGAACAGTCCAGCCCGAACTGCCAAGCCATGTCTTCCCTGGACCGGAAACAAGCATCCTAGGACCGGTTTCTGGCATTTCAGCCGTCATCAGCCAGGCTTGCTTGAATCCAGTGGCAAAGTGAGCAAGGTACCCACGTCTGGGCATACCCCCGCCAACTTAGGGCGACCAAAGCGATACAAAAGTGGATGATGGCCGGAATGCTTGAGCCAATCAAACACTCACCCCCAGTCAACTGATCTGGGTTTAATCCATCATCATTCTTTAGCTCACTCCACCACCCCAGTTCAGACATGGCCATATGCAAATCAGTCTGACCCTGTGCCTCATGGGAACAGTCCAGCCCGAACTGCCAAGCCATGTCTTCCCTGGACCGGAAACAAGCATCCTAGGACCGGTTTCTGGCATTTCAGCCGTCATCAGCCAGGCTTGCTTGAATCCAGTGGCAAAGTGAGCAAGGGACCCACGTCTGGGCATACCCCCGCACAATGCAATCCTATGAGAGGAAAAGTCAGAGATTCTCAAGGTAGGTACTGTCGGTTTTAAGGGTTTGCCTTTAGGGTTCGGAGTTTTTGTGGTCCAAGGTCCAAAGTACTACCAGCAGTTCTTCGGGAACCGCCTGAGTTTTACCAGGAGCAGGGTGCTGGTGAGGTTGTAGTTGGGTGTGCTACGGTGAAGGGGGCCACATGGAAACAGGCTGCATTGGGGAACTTGGGGACAAGTCAGAGAGCTCCCAAATAGGGGCTTAGGTCGCAAGGGGCCTTGGAGCAAGGGGGCACAGCCGATTCTTTGGTATCTGGGCAGGGCAGCTCGGGTGCAGAGTGGTTAGAGAGGCTGGACTGGTGCACAAAGATGCTCCTTAAAGTTTGAGGCCAGCAGCTGGCAGGGGAAAAATCAGAACAGCTGGGCCACTCACAAAATGGGTCTCAGTAATGCTGACGTCCTTCGCCGGCTGCTCGGTCGTGGTACAGTGGGAATCCGGACTGGACTCTCACTGTTGGTGTTTGGTGCAGGACGTCCGGTACCTCGGGAGTTGGTGTTGCATGGCTCCGATTGGTCCTGGTGTCTTCACACTTGGGGCCTTATTTATGAAGGTCTTATGCCACCATTGCATCACTTTTCAGTGACGCTGCGGCGGCGTAATCAATGCGCCATACTGCACCCTATTTACAAAGTGACGCATCTAGGCAGATGCGTCAGTTTGGAATTGCCTGCACTACATAATACCTGCATCACGTATAATGTAAGCAGGGTGGACGTTCCCACGTAAAATAGGCTCGTAGAAGTGGTGCAGTGAAATCTATGATATTTTACTGCAACACTTCTACGATGTGACTGCGTCAAATCCTTACTCCTTCTTCAAGCAGGCTTAAGGAGTGACGCAGGGCCTTTCACATGGTACTCGCCCATGTGTAATGACACCATTGCTGGAGTTGCATAAGTTGACTGGCACTCCAGCAATGCGTCATTACTGCGCCACCAGATACGTCAGGATTCCTGACATATCTGGTCAATCATTGCGACATGGAGCGCCATAGTGTAAATACGGTGCATCTATGGTGTCGCAAGGAGGGCGCAATGAAAAGTGCTGCATCATTGTTTTTCTCCAGCGATGCAACACTTTTCATAAATGAGGCCCTTGGTGGGGAGACAGATCTGACCTTCCAGAGCACGAGTACCTTCTTCTGGTCGTCTGCGGCATCGGTCAGGTTGGGGAGCTGCAAGGCCGTGGACCGGACTCTGCTTGTCAGTGCCTGCAGAATGCAGGGGAGTAGCTCCTCTATAACAAGGGAATCTGTAGGCGATTTTTGAAGTGCTGGCAGGCTACCCAAGGCTTTGGTAGTTCTCCTGCTTGCACTCTGTTGCAATTCTCGAGAGAGTTGCGAGCAGGCAGGGTTTTGCACCAAAAGATGTCAGCTCTTCTGCTGTTCTCGCCATCAGTGACTCTTCTTCATCATTCTCTGATCGGTCAAATCTGAGTTCTTGGGTTCAGAGGTACCACCTAAATACTCAATTTAGGGGCGTTAAGGGGAGTGGCAGGTAGTAGCCAATGGGCTGCTTACCTCTAGGGTGTCTATACCCTCTATATGACAACTTTCCTGAGAGAAGTAGGCATAACCCTGAGCCTAGAATGCTAATTCCATCCTAAACAAGATGCAGGAATCTGAAAAGTGGGGTCCACATCAGCTTGTCAACATTAGGGGTGGTACTGGCCTGATTTTGGCACATCTTCTAATCTTATTAATTTTCCCACCTGTCTTGCTGCCAAAAAGTGGGGTCAGGACAGGGCGGTTGACATCTCCACTGTCTGGAGAGATCTGTGTCACATAGCAAATGTGACAGGGCCTTTGAAGCTTCCTGCCCTGGAATGCAATTCCTGCTTGGAGGAAGTGTGGACACTTCCGCCCAGAGCAGGCTTTGTTTCTGAACTCCAAGAGCGAAGGCTCTCACCTAGGGGGTCAGAAATTTGCCTAGGGTGGCTGATTAGTTGAGACCAGTCAGTGACCACACTAGGGATCAGTAGGTTTTCAGGGGGCGCCTTTAAGGTGCCTTAATGGTGCAATTATTAATAAATCCAGCACTGGCATCAGTGTGGGTTTATCAAGACGAGGTGTTTGATACCAAACACCTTGAGGTACAGTGAAGCCATCATGTAGCTGGGAAACTTGTAATGACAAGTAACCAGTTCATGTACTTGGTATATGTACACTTGTGGTATCGAAGGGTGAACTTAGATATCACAGGGGCTCATCCACACACACAGATATGCCCACACATGGGTATAGTGCATCCTGCCTTAGGGCTGTGATGCCTACTGTAGGAGTGACTGACCTATACCACATGCAATGTTTTGCAGGCATGGCACACAGGGGTGTGTGCCATGTCGTCTCTTCATTTTTCTCTGCACCAAGACAAGCAGGCTGCAATGGCAGTTTGCATGAGCTTGGTGAGGGGCCCCTTAGGGTGGTACAATTTGTGCTACTGCCCTAAGGCCCCTCCTTAGTTCCAAGGCCCTAGGTACCAGGGGTACCATTTTCTGGGGACTTAAATTGAGACTAAATGGGTGCCAATTGTGGAACAAGGTACAGTTTAGGGAAATAATACTGGAACTGGGGACCTGGCTAGCAGGGACCCAGTTCACTTTGCGTCAAAGTTGTATCAGATATCAGTCAAAACGTGGAGGGTACCCATGTCAAAGGAGGCACTTTCCTACTCCACTGGGTGACTAACCTACTCCAACTTTTTGTCTGGCCGAGATGCCTAGCTAGGGGGGTGTCATGTGCTAAGGTGAGTAAGAACTCCCTGTACTGATGAGGCACTAACACTCTCCTAGTGGCACCAGGTTTGGGGTCTCTGGCTTCAGTGTAAAGGATTTCCTCCTCCCAATAGTTCCTGTGGGGCCCACAGACATCTCTCTTTTCCTGGTTAGCAGTTTGCTGTCTCAGGCTCTCAAGAGTGAGACATGTCCTCTGTCCCTGGCAGAGATCTTCCCTAGCGGGTCCCCTCAATCCAAGGAGCTCTGCCATATAAGGCCCAAGTTCCTGGGGCTCAGTTCTCTCAAGGGCTGTCATCAGGTCTTCTCCCTGAGGAGAGGGAACCTGAGCTTGTGTCTTAGGAGAAGTTGATTTTCTCTTGAAGAATTGGGCCATTATTCCAGGCCCCAATACCTTTTTTTTCACCCTGAGTTTTGCCTTGTGCTCTAGTTTTCACACACACCCATTCAGGTATTCCCAGCATGGCTGCATGGGTCCTCATCTCTACCTTAGTCCATGCTGAGGTCTCCAGATCATTACCTAGCAGCCATTCTACTGGAATTGCAGAGGTAATGGCCATCTTCCTCTTGCCAGTTACCCCTCCCCATTCCAAGGTTATCATAGCCATGGGATGAACCTTGGTAATGTTATCAGCAGTGATAACTGGATATGTTTGTCCAGTTATGTACTGCTCTGGTGATGTAAATCTTTCAGTCACCATGGTGACACTTGCATCTTCATCTCTCAGTGCTTCTACTTCAATTCTATTTTATAAGTGGCTTGTGTCTGTACTTCTCTAGGTTACTGAGCCAGGCAGCCAGGGAAGCTATATCCAACCCCCCCCCTCAGAGACTAAAGTAGCTTCAGTGTGCTCTCTGACTTTGTCAGGGCACACCAAGGATCCCATCTGGAGGCTCACAAACCCTGTGAGTGCTGCACTAGTGGCAGCCTTTTTGGGGCAGAAATAGCCCCCAGTTCGGTGTCCATTCTGCTTACAGTTGAAACACCAAGCCTTTTTGGGAAACCCAGTTTTTACCCTGGTACCAAACCCTTTGATTGCGGAGTGTCTCTGGGCCCACCCTCCTAAACAGGATTTTGGGGGACTTTAGAAGACTCTTTGGGTTTTTCCCCTTTGTGTACCACGTATTTCTCCTGGGGAGGATTGGTAGCCCCTTTCTTTTGGTTATCCCCACCCTGGGTCTTACTGGACACTCTTGTTTTGACCCAGAGGTCAGCCTTCTTCCCCAGTTCCTGGGGAGAGACCAACCCTAAGCCCACTAAGCACTGATGCAGTTTTTCTGAAGTACATGTATTTAATAGATGCTCTTTCATAAGTAAATTATAAAGCCCATCATAATCTTGCACCTTACTTCCTTTCAACCAGCCACCTAGGGGCATATTTACAAGTGAATGGCAAAGCATGGCGTTAAGCAAAAATTGCTAATGCCACGCTCCGCCATTCTGAAAACGGATGGATGCACCGTATTTACAATGGTACCGCAGAGCCCTGCATTTTCCCTAGCGCTGGCGCTAAATTCAGCTGCCTAGCGCCAATGCAGGCTCCCTTGAGGGAATTAATGTTTATGTGCAGAAAGGTGTCCATTCCTGCACATTAACATTCACTAATGGTGATTTGTAATCCCTATGTGTACTGCATTGTGCAGCACACATAGAGGTTGCAAATCGTAATTTTTAAATGATTGTTTATGTGCAGGAAGGGACACCTTCCTGCACATAAGTGGAAGAGGTGTGGCGCAGCGGCCAGGGTGCCTGACTCCGGACCATGGGGTTCACGGTTCGATCACCGGTGCCAGCGGCAGGTTAGCCCAGCACCATGTGACTCTGGGCAATAGCTCGCTTAATCTTCCCGAGGGCCCCCAGCGCCGGGACACCTCTCCGAAGGTAGCTGTGTGCTTTACAAACGCTGGTATTTCATATTTATTTCATAACCAATCATTCATGGCATTTTGCTCTTTCTATGTGTGCTACACAATGCAGCACACATAGAAAAAAGCAAAAACGAAAAGAAATGATACATTTCTCCTTGTTAAGACCAGGTTTTCCCTGGTCTTAATTTTGGCGCTGCCCCATATTTACACCACCCTTGTAAATAGGGGGCAGCGTAAAAATCAATGGGTGTTCCTGCGGAACGCCCACTGCAACACCCATTGCTCGCCCCTTTTACGCTAAGTGTAGTGTGAAAGGGGGCCTTATTTACAAGGCAGCGTTAAGCCACATTAAGCAGCTTAATATTGCCTTGTAAATAAGGCTAAGGGCTTATCGCCACAGGAACGTCGCAAAAAGTGACATTCCTGTGGCGATAAGCCCTTTTAAATATGCCCCCTAGTGTTTTGACTGAGAAGTCAACTAAATCTACCCAAGACTAACTCGAGGTTTTGCGAGTCTCCCTGAACTTAATTCTGTACTCTTCAGAAGTTTGTCCAAAGCCCTCAATCAGGGTATCCTTCATGAGGTCATAAGACTCAGCATCCGCCTCATCCAGTGTCAGGTGGAGTGTATCTCTGCACTTTCCTGAGAAGAACTCCCAGAAAAGAGAGCCCCAGTACTTCTGGTTTAACCTTCTCATTTTATAGGCCCTCTCAAAGGCCGTAAACCACTTGGTAATGTCATCACGGTCTACATATTTGAGGACAATCCCTTTGGGGATTTTGGGATCAAACGTTTCCTCTCCCTATTTATTTTGTTGCTGCCACCACTTATGGGTGCTAGACCCATCTCAGCCCTTTCTCTTTCTATGGCCAGGATTATGGCCTCACGGGTTGCTCTTCTGGATAGTCTCTAAACAACTAGGTCTTCTTCATCTAGCTCTTCTTCATGTCCTATATGGCCTGAGCTACCCCCAGCAGGGGCAGTCACTCCAGGGAAAGTTATAGAGTAGATGTGAGGGGGTACCTCATTACCTTCTCTAGTGAGTTTAGGAGGACAGTCTCCTGGACTACTATTCCCACTGTCATGATCACTGTCCATCTCCTCCTCTAAAGGGGTGTCAGTATCTTTCATTGAATTAGTTACATCAAACTCTGCAAGAAGACCCTGGAGCTGTATTTTTGTAGAGTTTGAACCAGTTTTGATTTTGGGTTTGAACCAGTTTTGATTATATTGGCTGTAAAGAGGTTCCTGAACAGCTTCATACTAAATTTCAGATGAGGTGTCAGGTTGAGTTCCTGGACTATCACCTCTGTGCCAGACATGCTTATAACAGTTGAGACCTTTTTAGATAATTGACAAAAATTCTAAAAGACTTTTTAAGGCCTAATTGACTAGGGCACTTTTTAAAATCACTAATAAAGTGGACTGGGGGACTTAATACAAGGCTATAACAGTTCAGACTAAAAATGTAGGGAAAATCAAAATTCGAAGAAAAAAATCAAAAATATTTTTGACTAAAGTCAACTGTGGACTTTTTTGTGGAATCACCTATTGACCAAGTGATATCAGCAAATGCAAAGTTTTGTACCGCACCCATTTAGGAAGCTGGCTTTCCATGTAGTGAACAAAAATGAGGTATACTATGGAGAAAGTCCAGACGACCCTTATTAGCTTACAGGGCTTAATTTATTAATCCCAAGTACTCTATTTGTGGTAGTGTGGGGGAGCAGCTTAGGCTTATCGGAGGGTAGTGTTAAGCATTTGTTGTACACACAGAGTCAATAAATGAGACACACACTCAAGAAGAAACTCGAGGGGGTGTGGCCTGGCTGCGAAACATCACTGTCGCTCCTTAGGTGAGCTCCATCCGCTCGCACTGAATCCGCTATTTGTCCAAGGGGAATCGTGCCCCATGCCTCTGAACTGCACACGGAGCAGGTGTGCTTTATGTGGGACTTATCCTGCTGCCAGTTTCAGCCCAGGGAGCGGCTTTTGAGGGTACGACACCCGATCCGGCTGGCCCTCAAGGTCTCCCTGTCTGACAGTTGTTGGAGGGGCCTGTGGGTGGCGCTGCTGCCCTGGGGTTGAGTTGCAGCTTCCGTTCGGGCAGTGAAGGTAGGCTGGTCCCCATAGATCCTTGGAGGTCCTGTGCTGGATGTGAGTGCTGGGGGGGGGGCGGCTGCTGGAGCGTGCTGTGGTCTGGAGGCTGGTGACCTCCTTGAGCTACGGAGGCCATCCCCGAGACTCAGTGGTTGAGTCGAACCGCAATGGCCTATTGCTCCATTCACTGTCGGTTTGCCTAATATATGGGGGTTCGGCCCTTGCTACTCCCTTGGTCCTTCCCCCTGCTATATGGGCATACGGGCTCCTTTAGAGATTGGGGAAGAGACTGTGTGACCCCATTTGCGGCAATCAGATGGGACCACAGGAGCCAACGAAGCTGGGGCTGCCGGCGCTGATTGAAGGGCCTTCTCTCCTGCTCTGTGCCCTCCTGGGCCCACTAGTCACGAATTCGATCGTTGGTCGGACCGAGGGGGCCGGCGGCGAATTCCCTCTCCCCCCACTCAACTTTCTGCTGCAGCAGTCCTTTGGCCCTTTCTTCAATGGGGGAGACGCAGAGGGCTGGCGATTTTCCCTCGAACTCCTGCAGACTTCTTCTCCCTCAACCGTTAAGTGGTTGGGCCAGGGGGGCTGCGGGATGCGCTATGACCATTTTTGGGCCACGGTGTGATGGACCTTGGGGTTCGGCTCTGTAGGAGGCTGGCTTAGTATATGGTGCACACTTATTTAAGTGAAGCACCCTGCACTAATCCATACAACCCTTATGGTGATTTTAGTGGTCTTAGACAACCATAGTAAGCTCTATAAGTGGTAGCTGTGGAGAGCAGCCTTCAGGCTTAGTTCAGAGGGAGTGTAAAGCAGCTTGTTTTACCAGTACTATTCATACAGTGTAGGTTAAGTGAAAAAGAACCACACAGTGTTATAAAAATATGTATTTATTATAAACACTCATTATCACATTGGTATATCTCCTACCCAGAGATCTAATCACAATACACACAATATTTCAATAATAGAACAGGTAAGTAGCACAAATACACAGTGGTCTCCAGGGGGAGACCAAACCATATACTAATAAAGTGGAACGTGAACCACGACCGAAGTCGGGACTAGACCCAGAAGACTTAGAAGAGCTGGTGACCCAAGGAACCATCCAAGGTAAGTCCCCAGGAACCCCACGGAAGCTGCGTGCAGAGTGAAAACACGACCGCATACTCAATACAAGTCAATGGGGAATTCGCGGTTGCAGTTTTAAACAAGCATTGGCATAGCCAATAGGTCTCGCCTTTGGGACCTTATAAGTGTTTGGTTATCCAGCACAATATCCTTGGTGCAACAACATCAACTGTTGCATGGCTAAACACTTATAAGGTCCCAAAGGCGAGACCTATTGGCTATGTACACTACACATAGAAGTATATAATCAGTATATACTAAAGTATATACAAGAGGTCTCGGATGCTCGACCTAAAAATAAATAAATTGTGAAGGTTTGTGCAAAACTAAAGGCAACATAAGAGGTGCAATAATCATGGGGAACCAACAAACAATTGAGATAATCAAACAGTAATTAATTAGAATCATAACATTCACCAAAACGGAGTGCATGTATATTGCGCTATACAAAACCCTAACGTGATGAAGAGAAAGTAAAGACGAGGCATGTACAAGCACCCCGCATATACAACCACAACGAAGCTGTAGTGGTCACATAAGTGTGCGCTGACACACCGTACAAGTGGCATACTGGACTAGAATTTCACGCTCTCTAAACATGCAAATACTCCCAACAGAAATCAATAATGAGGAACAGATCATGGGATTTAGGCCAAGGTTCTATCTCTAGTACACATGGAGAATGACCAGATGAGAAACCACAGGCTAAATTGTCAGAAGATGGCATTGTCCAGTTGTTATTTCCCTACCTGAAGAAAGCATTTTAAAATGCTAAGTATTTCTTTTCATTTTAATTACGCTTCAATTACAAAAAAATAATGAATTATAGTAAACACCAGTCGATTAAAATGTATATCTATATTTTATATGAATTCAAAATTCTGACGAGAGAAAAAGTTACCTACCTGTAATACTAGTCGTCCTTCAAAGGTAATAGGCACTGGATAGTCATGCAGGTGCGCGAGTTGCAGGAGCACTTTTTAAAAATATATTAAATACTCATAATTGATACTTTTTTATGGAAAGGCCAATTGTTTGAATAAAAACACTTTGGCAAAATATCTGCATGCAACACTGGCCATGTCTTGGTTACCTGATATTACAAAATAAAAAATAGGAAAATGTAACTTCGAAAAGAAACTATGTGGTAAGACAAGCGACCAGGCATATATTTCGCAAACCCGTTTAAAACTAAAAATGAAAGAGAACTAAGGAAATATTAACAAATAGGCGGCAGCTTTCTCAAACTGAAAACTGGCACTGCTCCCTTGAGGTAGCCCATAACATGAGTACCCTACATTGAGCTTTTTGTGGCAGTTACCGCCAGCATAATTGTTATACCACTGCAAAAGTGGCAACACACCACCAGCAATAAGTGTGCACTTATGCCTCTGATGCCTCTGCTGGATTAACATGGGATGTTCGAACATGGAAGCCGTCTTTGAAAGAAAACCTTTCTCCAAAAAGTAATTATTAGCCTCATGACAGTCCGGCTAAATGTGTGGTTCTCATATAGCGTCCTGTGCAGCGACCAGGTGTATTTTACACTACACATGGCTACAGATTTCCAATCTCTGAAATCACTTGTTGTTTGGAGTGCTGGGTTATCTTTTTTTTAACCATTGACATGGACATTGTGTCCCACAAGGAGTTTTATGGTGGCTGATCCCCCCATACCCGTCCACCCATTTTTTCTGTAGAAGTTTTTTACTTATTAGTGAGAGGTGCTATAACAGTAGCCTCAGCCATTGTTTTGTAAATCATATCTATGATATGTATTTCAATAAGAATTTATGTTTGTTATATATTTAGGTTTGTTATTTTATAAATAGGCTCTTTCTTGTTGTGAGGAGGCCGCTGAATCCGTGTAGCGCCCAGGAATCTGTCAACACATTTAAAACAGGCATGGACTCAATAAGGAAAACAAAAATGTAAACACAGACGGAATGTACATTTAAAAAAAAAAAAGACTTTGGTGGAAGAAGGTCTATAATCGATATCGATCGCCCTGCGTGGGCATCGCATTGACAAGAAAGAATGCCAGACTAGATATGAATGTTAACACCCAAACATTTGGTAAACAAGAAAAATTGAGTGGTTTTTTTTGTAAATGTGAGATTAAAGAATACGTATTGGACATCAGTGATGCATCTCAGTCAAAAGAGCCAAACCTCATTATAAAAAGAGTAAAGATTTGGCCAAGCAAAGTAATTGCGTGGAGTATTTAACAAGTTAACAAATCATTTTTCCTTGCTAGGGAAATCATAATATGACAAAGATATGATCCTAATCAACAGGGGGTTTCTGGATCCCTTACAGTTTATAGCTCATATGGCTGTCATGGTGCCCATACAACACACGCACTTGCCTGCACAGTCAACAGCCAGCCAAAAAACGCATTAAGAAACGTCAGGGCTGGGAGGCAGTAGCTAGAACCATGGCCCCATGCACAGAGAATCCCTTATGTCAAAGAAGGTTCAAAGCTTTCTACTGCCTGGGCCCTGGACAGTCTTTTCCCCAGAAGCATAAGGAAGCCATTTCTTTATCATCTAAGGCTCCACCGAACCACATGCAGCTGGCTGGTCTGTTCCTGGGCAAATAAACAACAACAAAAAAACTCAAGCAAAAAGTGGTTTCTTCTGGACCAGTCTCTTAGGTTTGGCAAATGGCATCACTCATGCCAAATTATCCGTTACGAGGCAATTCACTCCAAATTATTACAAACAGTATACGTCGATAAGGAAAACAATGCATCTCTCCAAATGCAAGCAACTACCGGCCAATAAAATGACTTTAAAAATCAAAAGGATTTCCTGAAAATGTGAATGGCACCTCAAACAATGCACTGGGTGAAGGGGGCTAACCTGAAACCTCAACTGGTATATTTTTTGAGTGTTGCTATCATGAGCAAAAGAATACAATAAATCTGTCTTTAAGCCAGCCCTACGAAGCAAACTGTGTGATGAATCCACAATTTTGAGAAATTTGACGCGCTTTAATAAGAAATTCCGAGGGTCCTTCTTTCATGCAGCTCTAGAAGTGTACAGGGCATAGGCAATATCAGCATTGTTGTATGATGAAGTCATTTTGGTGGCATAATGAGCAGCAATGACATTAACACAACACTGCTAAAATGAGAAATACCAATGTGAGGGACAGCAGAAAGAACAGCTTTCATCACGAACTAGGCAAGAATATGCTCATATATCCATCAGAAGATGTTATCCAGTTGGACACATTAGCCTGGTTACTCTAGCGTAGCCACCCTAATAAGCAAACACTAAGTAAAATAGGATAACCAGATGCTCAAAGCAACAAGTGATGACAAAGCCAAAATGTATCCCTCATCCGAGATGCTGTGCAGCATGACTAATGTAAAAAAAAAAAAAAAGCGTTTGATGCAGCACCTCGCTCCATTTTGTAGGATCCCGCACCAGACACGCGCTCCTACAAAATTAAGTGGGCAGTTTTTTCTTTTTAGGTACCGATACGAATTGGATCAGAAAATAAAACGAAAAAGCATGGAAAGGTGTTTTTTTATTTTTAAAGCAGGTGGGTAAGGGGAGATGAAGCAACACGGGAGGGTGAGGTGAATGGCAAAGCAACACAGGAGAGGGTGAGGGTGAACGGCAAAACAATATCGGGGAGGGTGGTAGAACACCTAAGCAACTCAGGAGGGGACACAAATGCAATGGGGCTGAGGGTTGGAGGGGATGCAAACGCAATGGAAGCAAAAGCACACGGGGATCAGGGGAAGTAACAAAGGACGCAGGTGGAGGGTAAGCAAATGCAGGAAGCACACAGCGAGCAGAACAAGTGGAAGAATGTTGTGGAGAAGCAGTCGGGCAGCAGAGCAGCATGGACTGCAGGACGACAGACGGTCAAGAACATATGCACTCGAGTGCTTCACACAAAAGAAACCAGCGCGCGCGCCTCGCGCGGCAGCAGGGGGAGGGGAGAGAGGAGGGGGCCTGCGCGATTCCCTTGCGGGAGCGAGCAGCAAGGCGCGATAATTGATAACATATGGCGCCAGCTGCTCGCTCCCGCAAGGGAATTGCCGAACGTGCACGCGTTGCCATTGAAAGCAATGCAACGCGTGCACGTTTTTGGGCTCAAAACCGACTCGATGGCTAAAGGTCTTTTTCCTATGCAGCGCATGCGCGCTGCGTAGGCGAGACCTAAAAAGAAGGACCCTTCCCAGAGGACCCTAAAGAAACCCCGGGGAAGATGGAAGGTTGGAGAATCATCCCACCCGTAGATACACCAGGAACCAGGATACCTACAGCAGGGAAGCCGGGTGCATAGGTGTGAAGTGATGTCGGAAAGTGCCATAGACCACAATAGAGAACTTCAGTGAAGATACCGTTGGCGAAGAAGGTGAAAGAGTCCGGTGGAATACAAGGGTGGATTCTTGAAGAGGAGAACCTGAAAGCAGAGGGGACAGAGTCTATGCCACTCAGGAGTAGCCAGGAGGCACGGAAGACCAATGACCACCAATGAACGAAGATGCAGGCAAGTTGACTATGACTTTGTCGCTGCAGTTGTGAGGACAGGGTGATGCTGTGGAAGACCAGGAGCCATTCAAGAGCTGTCCCATATCAGAGATCGAGATCCAGGGGGTTGGTGTCCGGCGGGAGCACCAACAAGCCTTGGCAGGAGCAACAGACAAGGAAATAGAAGAAGGTGCAGTGGTCGGGCCAGCAAGGTCCAAGGGACTCACCAAACACAGGAGAGTCATAGCAGGCCCTGAGCAAGCAGGGAAGTCCACTGGAGCCAAAGTAGACCATCAGGAGGACCCACAGACTGAAGTCATAGGAGTCGCAAGAGGACCTTGAGAAGCTCACTAAGAATGCAGGCCCACGGTGCAGGAGATGTGGTGAGGATGAAGATCTTGGTAGCATGAGATGCTGGAGGCTGGTGCTTCTTGGAGCCCGAAGATCTCTGGAGAAGAGAGTCAACAAGCCTTGGCAATGGGAAGTCGATTTGGTGCACAGGGGTACTGCTCCAGCAGTTCCGACGAGGGATACTGGCTTCAAACTTGCAGAGAAGACAGTGCAGGCCTCGAGGGAGTTGCAGAACCACAACCTGTATTGCTGAGCCTTTCAGAGTCCATAGGACGTCAGGAGCAGCAGACCAGTCAGCTTAGTTGCGGTGCCTGCAGATGCAGGGGAGTGACTCCTTCACTCCAAGGGAGATTCCTTCAGGTGTCTTTGATGCCCACAGGCCTGGAGAAGAACCTGGATGGAGCACAGGCACAGACAACACAGGAGACTGGCAGGACGACGAGACCAGGAGCAGCAGGAGTCTTCCAGATGCAGTCTCGGTTCCCAAAGCGAAGTCCAACGAAGTCCAACGTACCAAGACGGTTGAAGATGAAGTGGTTTCGGATCTGAATCTTGTCCCACGATGAATCTGAAGAGCCACCCACAGGTAAGCCCTTAAGTACCAAAAGGAAAGGATTGGGACAATTCAGGGGTACCTCCCAGAGGAGGGGATGGATAGCGGGGAGGATACTCCCATGTCCTTTTTCCAGTTTTGTACCAGAGTGGGAGCAAGTGCCTCCCTGAACTGGTTCCAACTGGAGCATGCAAGGAAGGCACCAAATGTGCCCTTCAAAGCAGTCTGGTGGCGCTGGCAAGCGCCCACACCCCATCCCAATACACTAAGTCATGTCTGGGAGATGGTTACACCACCCTGTGAAAGGAAACCTATTGTTCTACCTTCCCCTGCTCGAGCCTGGCCCAGCAGCAGGAGGGCAAAATGGTGTGTGTGGTCGGCAGCAGGACCAGCTTGCTGTTAGACCCTGAAAGGCTGGTACAGGGAATACAGGGGGGCTCCCTAGGGGAGCCCCCAGTACATGGGATCTTACATCCAACACTGGAATCAGTGTTGGGGTACGATTCCAACATGTTTGATACCAAACATGACCGGTTTCGTTGCAGCCAATATATACTTAGACATCTCATAATTGACTTGATGTCCACTAAATGTATAAAATGTCTGACCGCACTTAAAAAGCCAGGAGAATTGACTCCTAGTTTTCTAGGGGGTGTACTGCTCATGCAGTGCACCCTCACACTTAAAACCAAGCACCCTGCCTACAGGAATGAAAGGCCTACCTTAAGGAGTGACTTATACGTTTTAAGTGCAGTGACCTCAGATATAAGGACATTTAAATCTGTTGTGAGTGGTGCTAGCACCAGCTCACACAGACTGCAATGGCAGGCCTGTAGCCACAGTATGAGTGGTCTCTCATGGGTGGCATAATACATGCTGCAGCCCATGGGAGACCCCAGATGTATCTATATACTGGGCACCTTAGTACCATATACTAGGGACTTAGAAGGGTACACCAGAAGCCAATTAGGAAGGTACCAAAGTACTTACCATATTCCAATTTAGGGAGAGAGCACAGTAACTGGGGTCCTGATTAGCAGGATCCCAGTCAGACTAGTCAGAAAAACAGAATGACACCAGCAAAAAGTGGGGGTGACCATGAAAGCAGATCCTACTTTCCTACACAACCCCCCCCCAAACAAAAGGAGATGAAACTAACCTTGCTCAGTTAAGTCTTCATTTTCTAAGTGGAAATATCTGGAGAGTCCATCTGCATTGGCATGGTTACTCCGAGGCCTATGTTCCACTGAATAGCCCATCTCCTGTAGGGAAATGGACCACCTCAAAAGTTTGAGATTTTCACCCTTCATCTGTTTAAGCCATAAGAGGGGCTTATGGTCTGTCTGGAGAATGAAGTGAGCACCTAACAGGTATGGCCTCAACTTCTTCAAGGCCCAGACCACAGAGAAGGCCTCCCTCTCTATAGCTGACCAACATTTCTCCCTTGGGGTCAACCTTCTGCTTATAAAAGCTACTGGTTGGTCCTGGCCCTCTGCATTAAGTTGTGATAACATAGCTCCTACCCCTATCTCAGAAGCATCTGTCTGGATAATGAAGGTTTTGGAGTAATCAGGACTTTGCAGAATGGGAGCAGTGCAGATGGCCTGCTTCAGGTCATCAAATACCTTTTGAAAGCTAACTGCCCACTGAACTTTCTTAAGCATTTTCTTGGAGGTGAGATCAATAAGGGGAGTCACACTGGACCTATATCCCTTAACAAACCTCCCGTAGTACCCAGTCAGGCCCAAGAAAGCTCTGACCTGAGTCTGGGTAGTGGGAGCAATCCAGTCCTGTATGGTCTGGATTTTGCTCTCCAATGGTTGAACTTGGCCTCCACCTACCAGGTGACCCAAGTACACAACCTTACTCTGCCCTATCTGGCACTTGGTGGCCTTGATAGCGAGGTATGCCTTTTGCTGGGACTCTAAAACATTTCTGAGGTGGACCAGGTGGAACTAAAGACAGCAATATCATCTAGATATGCTGCACTATAGGCATCCAGACCTGTTAGGACTTTCTTCACCAGCCTCTGAAATGTGGCAGGTAATTCTTTCAGACCAAAAGGCATCACAATAAATTGATAATGCCCACTAGGGGTTGAAAATGCTGTTTTAGGCTTGGCATCCTCAGCAAGTCTGATTTGGCAGTAGCCTGCAGCCAGTACTCAGATACTTGGCTGAGGCCAGAGTATCAATAAGCTCATCTGCCCTTGGAATTGGATGGGCTTCAGTCCTTGTGACTGCATTGAGGCCTCTGTAGTTTACACAAAACCTCATCTCTCTCTTACCATCCTTGGTGTGAGGTTTTGGCACAAGGAATACTAGACTAGCCCAGGGGCTATCCAAAGGCTCAATGACCACCCCAACACCAGCATCTTTTGGACCTTTGTCCTGATGCAGTCTCTGACATGGTCAGGCTGTCTGTAGATTTTACTTTTTACAGGCAGACTGTCACCTGTGTCCACTTCATGGGTACACCATGTGGTTTGACTAGGAGTCAGAGAGAACATATGGGAAAACTGATTGAAGACTTTCCTGCAATCAGCTTGTTTTTGGTCAGTGAGGCTGCCTGCCAAGGCTACTCCATCAACTGGCCAATCAAAGGTTCCTGAGAGAGGAGATTAGAGAGAGGGTTACTCTCTTTCTCCTGTCCCTCATCAGTGGCCATAAGAAAGCTCATGGCAGCCCTGTCAATAAAAGGTTTGAGGCGGTTCACATGAAGTACCCTGTGGGGACTTCTAGGAGTACCTAGGTCAACCAAATAGGTGACCTCACCTTTTTTCTCAAGGATTGTGTGGGGGCCAATCCACTTGTCTTGGGGAGCTGCTGGGGCCACAGGGTCCAACACCCACACTTTCTGTCCTAACTGGTAAACAGTCAGCACATCCTTTTCGTCATGCCAAGCTTTCTGAAACTCCTGGCCTCAAGGTTTTTGCTGGCCTTCCTCATGTACTCAGCCATCTGTGATCGCATGCGTAGGAGCCAAAGACACAGTCCACAATATCCTGTTTAGGAGGTTTGAGAGGTTTCTCTCAGCCTTCCTTAACCAGACACAATGGACCCCTAACTGGATGTCCAAACAGAAGTTCAAATGGGCTGTAACCAACCCCCTTTTGTGGAACCTCTCTGGAGGCAACGAGAAGGTAGGGTAGTATGACATCCCATTTTCGCCTAAGCTTTTCTGGGAGACCCATGATCATATCCTTGAGGGTCTTGTTGAACCTTTCAACAAGCCCATTGCGCTGTGGATGGTAGGGTGTGGTAAACGTGTAGTTTACTACACACTCTTTCCACTTTACAGTGATATAACTAGACATGAAGTTTGTACCACTGTCTGTTAAGACCTCCTTAGCGAAACCCACCCTGGAAAAGACTCCCAGGAGGGCCTTGACCACTACAGGAGCTGTAGTGGTTCTAAGGGGAATAGCCTCTGTATACCTAGTGGCATGGCCCACCAGCACTAGGATATAACTGTGTCCATATGCTGTTGGAGGGTTTAAGGGAACAACTATGTCTATCCCTACCCTCTCAAAGGGAACCCCAACCACTGGGAGTGGAATTAAGGGGGCCTTTGTAGTGCCACCTGACTTGCCACTGGCTTGGCAAGTGACACAGGAGCGACACATCTCCTTGTTGACATATGGGGCCAGTGAAAATGAGGGACAAGCCTGTCCAAGTCTTGCTTTGCCCAAGATGTCCTGCAAGGGTAATGTCATGTGCCAGGGAGAGAAGAAAACCTTTGAACTTCTGAGGTATTATAAACCTCCTGGTAGCACCAGGATCGGGGTCTCTACCTTCAGAAAACAGGATCCCAATGGATCCTATGGGACCCACTGACATTCCCTGCTTCCTCAGCAGCAGCTTGCTGGCTGAGCTGTTCAAGAGAGGGGCAGGATTTCTGCTCCAACCTTAAGTCTGCCCTGGCAGGATCCCCTGCCCCCAGGAACTCTGCCTGGTCAGAACAAAATTCCTCTGAGGCAGTTCCTTCATAGGGACTGCAATCATCTCCCTCAGGAGACCGATCCTCACCGGGAGTTTGGGAGGAGGATAAGTCCTTACCCTTCCTGCTCCTTCTCTTAGGAGACAGCTGGTCCATTCTTCCAGGATCCAGTGCTTCCTCAGTGCTAAACTGTTTGGCCTGAGCACTGGTGACAGCAAATGCACTGCCAGAGATTCCCATCATCTCTGCTTGTGTCTTGAACTCCACTTCAGACCAGGCTGAAGTTTCCAAATCATTGCCCAACAGACAATCTAGAGGTAGGTCTGGAAAAACTACAACTCTTTTAGGGCCAGTTACCCCTCCCCAGCTGAGATTCACAACTGCCAAGTAATGATCAGTCCCGACCTTGCTAGCGTTGGTCACTCGGTACAACTGACTAAGTATGATCTGTTCAGGGGACACAAGTTTCTCTATCACCATTGTAACACTGGCCCCTGTGTCCCTGTAAGACATTGCTTCTTTTCCATATATCAAACGCTGTCATCTGTACTTGCGCAAGTTAGTGGGACTTACTAGTAAGGTAGCAAGATCCATGCCACCATCACAGACAAGAACAGCTTGAGTGGGAGTTCTGAATAGGCAAGAACCCACTTCAGAACCCAAGGTCAACCCTACTTATCCCTTGGTTGCTGCACTACCACTTGTACTGGTACTAGGTTGGCGCAGGTGCCTTGCGGGCATTGGTAGTAGCTTCCTTGTTGTTGGCCTTAGGACAATCAGCATCTATTGTCCAATGGGTTTTTACTTTACATAAGCAACTCTAAGGTTTCTTTTTACCCTTCTCTGAGTTTTGGGACTCAGGCCCAGATGCAGGTTTTTGGGGACCTTGAGAAGATCCCTTGTTGTGTTTACCCTTCTCCCCACCCTTCTCTTGGGTTTCAGAAGAATCTTTCTTCTTCTGGTCACCTCCACCACCATTGTGTATGTGTTTAACCCTGTTGCAGACCCATTTGTCTGCCTTCGTTCCCAATTCTTGGGTAGAGGAAGGATCAGAGTCCACCAGGTTCTGTTGCAGTAGTTCATTCTGACAATTATTAAGGATCTGCTCCCTCATCAAGAAATTGTACAATCCCTCATAGTCCTGCACCTTGCTTCCATGAAGCCAGCCTTCCAGAGCCTTAATAGAATTGTCTATGAAGTCAACCCAGTCTTGAGTATGTGCCTTCTGAGTATCCCTGAACATAACTCTGTACTGTTCAGTGGTTAAGCCAAAGCCATCTATGAGAGCACTCTTCAAAACTGAGTAGTTGTCAGCATCCTCTTCACTAAAAGTGATGAGCTTTTCTCTACCTTTGTTAGCAAAGGAGAGTCACAGGATAGCTGCCCACTGCCCTTGAGCGACCTTCTGAACTTTACAGGCCCTCTCTAAAGCAGTGATCCATTTATGGATGTCATCCCCCTTCTGGTAAGGAGGAACTATCCTGTTCGTAGTATCAAAGGAGTTTTACCTGACTCTAGGGACACTAGTGCTGCCACCATGGGACTCTAGTCCCAAATTCTTCCTAGCCTTCTGGACTCTTTATCATGGTCTCTTTATCAAGGGCCAACTGTTCTTGCCTGAGCTTGAGTCTAACTCTCTCAAGTTTTATCAGTGGTATTCCTTCTCTAAAGAGCCCTCCCTCCTGCTAGAGATGGAGTTCCCAGAAGCATTGGAATTAGCGGAGGAGCCATCTATGAGAGCACTTGTTAGAAATGGGATTTTTGGTAGGCTAGGGCATGTGCCAAAGCCAGGCAGAAACCACCACTCTAGTCAGGATAAGGGAGTTACACTCCTAAAATAACCCCTGCTCACCCCCTTGGTAGCTTGGCACGAGCAGTTAGGCTTATCTTAGAGGCAGTGTGTAAAGCATTTGCACATAACCAACAGTAATATAGTGTAAGCACTACAAAAGGACACCACACCAGTTTAGAAAAATAACCAATATTTTTATATACTCAAGACAAGACCAATTACGACAAAAATCCACAATACTATACTTTAAAAATGAATGCTTGATAAGGTAACTTCTTCTTTGCAGGAATAACACAAAAGCAAAGTTCGTACGAGTCGGTAGCCCCGTCCGGGTCTACCGCGATGCTGAAATACACAGAGTCTAACAGTTCCAGCCGACCGCGTCGCTACGGGCCAGCAGAGTCGTGAACAGACTCGGTCACAGTACCTTTCTCGTTGTGGCTGGTACGGAGGGTAAGAGCCGGTCGGCGTTCGTCGCGGTTGCGGTGCAAGACGGAGCGATGCAAGGTGCGGTGTCCCTCGATGCGGTGCAGGCAGCGGCTCGATGAGCGTCGTGCAGACGGAGTCGGTGAGTCCAAGGTGTGCGGTGCAGAGCGAGATGGTGTACGATGCGGTGCTGACAGGTTGCGATGCAGGCGACCAAGCCGGAGTGCGGGAGCTGGCGTCGGACAGCGGTGCGAGTCGGAGCGGTGCGTCGCAAACGTGCGAGCGGTGCCCCAAATGCGATGCGGTCACGACTGTTGAGCCAGTTGCAGCGACCGCGTCGGTCGGGTCCGGCTGGTTCAGTGAAGTGATGCGATGCGAACTGCGGTGCCCACAGGTCACGGTGCAAGCAGCGGCTCGGTGTTGACGGCGTCGGACGTCGCCTACGGTGAGACCAGGGTTGCAATGCGAAGCGGGGCGATGCGGTCTGCGGTGCAAACAGGTCACCGGTCAGGGATGGATTCGGTTGACGGAGTCGGTTGCAGTTCCCTTCCTCTGTGGCAACTGAAACAGCGTTCCAGAAGCGGTACCCAGAGGCTTGTGAAGTCTTTGCAGTCCCTGAGACTTATTAACAGGAGGCCAGCTCGGTTTCAGGCCCTTGGAGATACTCTGCACAACTTTGTAGAAAGTTCAGTCCAGTCCTTTCACTGCCCAAGACAGAAGCAGCAACTGCAGGCCAACCCAACAAAGCAGTCACTCAGCAAAGGGGCAGTACTCCTCCTAGCAGCTCTCCAGCTCTTCTTCTTGACAGGTTCCTTGATTCCAGCGAGATCTAAATTCATGGGGTCAGGGCCCCAATATTTATATCCCTAATTCCTTTGTTCTCTCTTGGCAGAGAGGCCTTTGCCTGGTCCAAACCAGTTCTGGTCAGTTTTGGAGCACTTTGTTGACAAGTCTCCGTCTTTCCTTTCAGGGTGCAGGCCAGGGACATCATACACACCACAGGAGGTGGAGCCAGCATTGTGGAGGAAAGGCACAGCCCTATTCAGGTCCCAGGTGTGCTCCTCCCACCCGTCTACATGGAGATGTGGCTATTCAGCCCTGTGCTGTCTCCACCTGCCTCCTGGAATCCCCCAGCCCCTGTCACACACAAACCCAGACAGGCAATACACAAACTGCAGAGGCAGGCTTGGATGGTGAGGCAAGAAAATACCTACTTTCTAAAAGTAGTATTTTCAAACAAAGAATGTTAAAACCAACTTCACTAAAAGATGTATTTATCATTCTGAGTCCAGGCATACTAAACTCGAATTTCTACCGTGTTCCCTGGGCCAGTTAGGATTATAAGGTGTTATAATCAAAACTGCCCATTCTGGCCTATGGGGAACAGGTAGCCCTTCAGTAGTGAAAAACGAAATAGGCTGTAATTCACTACCTGGGCATGCCACACACACCAGGGCATGCCCTACCTTTACATACAACGCACCCTGCCCACAGGGGTACCTTGGGCCTACCAGAGGGGTGACTAATATGCACAAAAGGGAAGGTTTGGGGACTGGCAAGTGGGTGTACTTGCCAAGTCGACATGGCAGTCACAGACTGCACACAGGCTCTGCGGTGGCAGGCCTGAGACACATTTTACACGCTGCTGTGGTGGGTGGCACAACCAGTGCTGCAAGCCCACCAGCAGCATTTGATTTACAGGCCCTGGCACACGCAGTGCACTTTACTAGGGACTGACACATAAATCAAATAGCCAAAACATGGAAATACCAATCCATACACATTTCATACAGGAGCACTTGCACTTTACCACTGATCAGCAGTGCGTAAAGTGCGCAGAAACACTAAACCAGCACAAAAGAGTCAAAACCGGGAGGTCAGAAAGCAAAAACTCAGGGGAAACACGCCAAAAGATGCCAAGTCTAACACATGTCCCCTCCAGCTGAAAGTAGGGAGAGCTACCCAACCCCATGGGAGTTCTCTTCACTAAGGCGGAAGAACCTGGACAGACCATCTGCGTTGGCGTGTTCTGTACCAGGGCGGTGTTCCACCGCAAAGTCCATTCCCTGTAGGGAGATGGACCACCTCAACAGTTTTGGATTCTCACCCCTCATTTGCATCAACCATCTGAGGGGCCTGTGGTCTGTCTGAACCCGGAAGTGAGTCCTAATCAGGTATGGTCTCAACTTCTTCAGTGCCCAGACCACAGCGAAAGCTTCCCTTTCTATGGCACTCCACCTCTGTTCCCTGGGGAGTAGTCTCCTGCTAAGGAAGACTACAGGCTGGTCTAGGCCCTCTTCGTTCAGTTGTGAGAGCACCGCTCCCACACCATGCTCTGAAGCGTCAGTCTGCACGATGAATTCCTTGGAGAAGTCGGGTGCCTTGAGCACGGGCGCCGTGCACATGGCAGCCTTCAGGGCATCAAAGGCCTTCTGGCAGGACTCAGTCCAGATCACCTTCCTGGGCTGCTTCTTGGAAGTCAGCTCCGTTAAGGGGGTCACAATGGTGCCATAGCCCTTAACAAATCTCCTGTAATAGCCGGTGAGACCTAAAAAGGCTCTCACCTCTGTCTGGGTCTTGGGGGGCTCCCAAGCCAGAATGGTGTCAATCTTGGGTTGTAGTGGCGCCACCTGCCCGCTTCCTACCTGGTGTCCCAAGTACACCACAGAACCCTGCCCGCTCTGGCACTTACTGGCCTTGATCGTGAGGCCTGCCTTCTGCAGAGCCCTCAACACTTCTCCAAGGTGCTGCCTGTGTTCTTCCCAGCTGGAACTGAACACGGCAATGTCATCCAGGTAGGCGGCACTGAAATCCTCCAGTCCAACCAACACCTGGTTGACCAACCTCTGGAAAGTGGCAGGGGCATTCTTCAACCCAAAGGGCATCACACGGAACTGGTAATGTCCTTCTGGGGTTGAGAATGCTGACCTCTCCTTGGCCCCATCAGTTAAGGCAATCTGCCAGTACCCAGACGTCAAATTAAACGTGCTGAGGAACGTGGCAGCTCCCAACCGATCAATGAGCTCATCAGCTCTGGGATGGGTGCGCGTCAGTCTTGGTGACGGCATTGAGCCCACGGTAGTCCACACAAAACCGGAGTTCTGGAGTGGCACCGGGTGCAGCAGCCTTTGGGACCAAAACCACTGGGCTGGACCAAGGACTGTTGGAGGGCTCGATCACCCCTAACGCCAACATCTTGGAGACCTCCTCCTTGATGCTGGCCCTGACCCGGTCAGTCAACCTGTAAATCTTGTGTTTCACCGGTGTCCACGTCATGGGTACACCAGTGAGTAACACCTGGGGTCAGAGAGAACAGTGGGGCAAACTGTCCCAACAACTGGTGACAGTCGCTCTGCTGCTCTGGGGACAGTGTAGGGGAGAGGACCACTCCTTCTACTGACCCGTCTTGCTCCTTGGTAGACAGGAGGTCAGGGAGAGGTTCACTCTCCTCTTCCACCCCATCATCTGTCGCCAAGAGCATGCTCACTTCGGACCTCTCAAAGTGGGGCTTGAGGCGGTTCACGTGGAGGACCCTCAAAGGGTTCCTTGGAGACTGCAAATTCACCAGGTAGGTGACGTCACTTTTGCACTCCACCACCTCAAATGGCCCAGTCCACTTGTCCTGCAAGGCACAAGGTTCCACTGGGGCCATCACCCACACTTTCTGCCCAGGTTGAAATTCGACCAGAGTGGCATTCTGGTCATACCATTTCTTCATTTCTTCCTGGCTTGCTTCTAGGTTCGCCTGAGCGAGTTTCCGGAAGCGTGCAGTCTGGTTTCTGAAGGCCAGCATGTAACTAAACACATCCTGGGGAGATTTCCTGGGAGCTGCCTCCCAGCCTTCCTTCACCAAACTGAGAGGTCCTCGCACAGGGTGGCCATAGAGAAGCTCAAAGGGGCTGAACCCTAGAGATTTCTGTGGCACCTCCCTGTATGCAAACAGTAGGCATGGTAAGAGGACGTCCCACTTACACCTCATGGGTTCTGTCAACCCCTTTATCATGCCTTTTAAGGTCTGGTTGAATCTCTCCACCAGACCATTACCTTGGGGGTGGTAAGGGGTGGTGAACTTGTAGGTTACACCACATTCCTTCCACAGGGATGTCATATACTTGGATATGAAATTGGTCCCTCTGTCAGAAACCACCTCTCTGGGGAATCCCACACGGGAAAAGATCCCCATTAACGCCCGGCCCACCACTGGCGCCGTCGTTGTCCTGAGAGGGATTGCTTCAGGGTACCGGGTGGCATGGTCCACCAAGACCAGGATGTACCTGTTGCCCATGGCTGTCTTGGGATCCAGTGGGCCCACAATATCCATCCCTACCCTTTCAAAGGGTGATCCAACAACTGGAAAGGGTTGGAGAGGAGCTTTGACCCTCCTCCCACTCTTACCGCTTGCCTGGCAAGTTTGTCAAGACCTACAATGTCCATCTGACTGCCTTCTCATTTGGGGCCAAAAGAAGTGGGTGACAAGCCTGTCAAAGGTCTTGTCCCGCCCCAAATGTCCTGCTAAAGGCACGTCATGAGCCAGACCCAGTAGGAAGGTCCTGAAGCGCTGGGGTACCACCAGCACACGGGCTGACCCAGGCTCAGCGACCTTAGGCTCGCTGTACAGGAGATCATTCTCCCAATAGATCAGGTGAGATCCAGACTGGTGACCAGCTGCCTGGTCTGCAGCCTGCCGCCGCAGACCCTCTAGAGAACGGCACTCTTTCTGCTCCCTGCAGAACTCCTCCCTGGTGGGACCCCCTTCTTGGTGCCAATGGGTCAGCTCAGAGATGTCTCCCAGTTCGGCTACCTGCTCCCCTGTAGGCACCGGGCGTCCCCTCAAGGTCCGCCTCCTCCCGGTCCGTGGGAACATCAGGGGCCGGTTTCCCGCGCCCGGCCCTTTCTCTTGGCAGGGACTTGGGCCACTGTTTCAGGCTCCAAGTCCTCTTGACTACCCTTCCTGGCTGCCATTGACCGAGTGGACACGCATGCCCACTCTGGCAACCCAAGCATCTCCAAGTGAGACATGAGCTCAACATCCTTCCACAAGGACTGCTCCAGGTCGTTTCCTAGCAGACAATCCACAGGCATGGTAGGGCTCACAACCACCCTCAAGGGACCTGAGACCCCCCCCCCCCATTCAAAGGGAACCTGCGCCACCATACATTGACGCTCTGAGTTGTCTACAGCAACTACTTGGTGGAATCCTCCTGGGACTACTTGCTTCTCAGACACCAGGTGACACCGGACTGAGGTCACACTGGCTCCAGTGTCTCTGAGAGCCTCTACCCTATTCCCATTAATGGTCACCCAGGTCCTGTATTTCTTTGTGTTAGGGGGCACCTGGTTTCCTGGGACCATCTCACTGTCCCCTAGTGAGACAAGGGTCATTTCTGCGGGATCCCCACCCTCCAGTGGGCACCCCTCCTCCCCAAGCGCTACACTAGCCAACACCTTGGACTGTCCACCGGTGGGTGGCTGCGGCCCCTTCGGGCACTTGGGGTCCCCCTTCATGTGACCCACCTGATCACATGCATAACACTTGCGGGGGCCGGTCTCAGCAGGCTTCCCCGAAGAGACCACTGCTTTCTTACCTGGGGGCTGGGAACCTTTACCCTGGGTACCAGTTTGGGGCCCTTTAGAGAACTCCTGACTTTTACCCTTGTCCCCCCCACTTTTCTGCTGGGGAACCTGCCCACCTTTGGCTGAGTCTCCCCCAAATGCTTTCTTGTGGACCCTGGTACTCACCCAGCGGTCCGCCTCCATAGCAAGCTTCCTGGGGTCAGTTAGCTTACTATCCACTAGGTGCTGGCGCAGATCTGCAAAACATAGACTAGACAAGTGCTCCCATGCAATCAAGTTGTAGAGCCCCTGAAAATCTGTCACATTACTGCCCTTCACCCAGCCATCCAGAGACCTGCAGAACACATCCACACATTCCAACCAAGTGTTGGCATCAGACTTCTTACTGGACCTGAACTGATCCCTGTACTTTTCAGGAGTAAGACCATACTTAGTGAGAAGGGCATCCTTCATGTCAGCATAGGTGAGGTGATACCCCTTACCCAAAGCTATCAGAGCATCCCTTGCTTCTTCAGGGAAAAGTGGCCACAATCCTGCTCCCCAATTCTCCTCAGGGACCCCATTCATGTGTATGGCTGCCTCATAACCCTGAAACCACCTTTGTATGTCATCCCCCTTCTTGAACTCCTTGCCTACATTCTTGGGAATGTGCACAATCCTGTCTGCCTTTCTGGATGAATTGCTGCCACCATCTGAGCCTGACTTACTCCTAAGTTCTAGCTCCTTCAGTTCTCTCTCATGCTCTAAGAGCATCTTCTTCTCCTCCATGGCCAATCTCCTCTCCTCCCTCTTCTCCTCCCGCTCACTCTCCAGCCTGAGCTTCTGCAGCTCAATCTGCCTTGCCTCCCGCCTGTCCTCCAGCTCCTCTGGGGACAGACTGCTGCTGCCTGACCTGGCGGGTTCCCCCCCACCCAAAAGCACATCCACCCTGGAAATAGGCTCCTCCACCTCCTCACTGAGATTACCAGGCTGCTCACTGGCATGTCTGGCTGCTACCCAGGCCCTCAGCGCCTTCTGTAGCTCCTCCTTCCTTGTGAGGCCTTTAATTTGGACTTTCAGGTTTTTACAAATCGCTCGTAGCTCCTTTACGGCATAGGATTCCAACCTATCCTCCTCAAAGATAACTTCCAGAGATGCAACGGATGATGCAGTTGATTCAGGCATGATGCAAGTAGTGAGTTGAAAACTGGCAAGATCAAAAATGACCTGCACGGTGCCGTGAGTGATGACTTAGTCAGGCAACAACTCACCTTGATGAAAGTGTGACTACAGGGAGTTGTTCTCACTCTGACGCCTTTTCAAGCCGGGTTCCACAGTAAACTCGGTTCCACACGGATTTTACAACAATTGAATGATTGTTTTTTTTCCTGACCTGTTCTCCACATTTTGGGTTTCGGGTTAGTATAACAGGGATCAGTTGAGGATTGTCCTGATGAAAGCCGGTGTACTTATTTACTAATTCCTCATACGGCTGAAACATGTCGACATACAAAGCAGAGTGGAGGGGTAAGTGACCCATTATTGGCCACGTTACCACCATCCACAGGTCTGACGGATAGACCCATATTTTAAATCCAGGTGAGAGTGTCCATCAATAAAGTTATGAGTAGGATTGCTCTCACCTGTTTTTAATCACATTTTTTCTGCGCTATTTCTTTTCCCTCACTGTTTGATCCCCTTGGCAGAGGTGTTCATTCTATGTTGTTTTGTCCACCCCCTCCCTATTGCTCCACCCCAGCGTTGGCTAGTGCGGGGTGTGTTAGCAGCCCTATGATGAAGCATGACACAGCTTGCTGTGTGTGAGGGCAGTTTTTATACACCTGGGTATCCCCCATTACAGCTAGAATTTTTTTGATAAGTTTAGGTCCTGTATCTTTGTGTGTGTGTAAGATCAAAAATAGGCCAAAAGAAAAAGAACCAGTATGTGGTACGTAATGGTCTGCGATATGGTAGTAGTGCACATCAATCACTGTAAGTCAAGTGCAAACACAAGTCCTATCCTCACCGCTGACAACCAATGTTAGAAATTGGATTTTTGGTAGGCTAGGGCATGTGCCAAAGCCAGGCAGAAACCACCACTCTAGTCAGGATAAGGGAGTTACACTCCTAAAATAACCCCTGCTCACCCCCTTGGTAGCTTGACACGAGCAGTCAGGCTTATCTTAGAGGCAGTGTGTAAAGCATTTGCACATAACCAACAGTAATATAGTGTAAGCACTACAAAAGGACACCACACCAGTTTAGAAAAATAACCAATATTTTTATATACTCAAGACGACCAATTACGACAAAAATCAACAATACTATACTTTAAAAATGAATGCTTGATAAGGTAACTTCTTCTTTGCAGGAATAACACAAAAGCAAGTTCGTACGAGTCGGTAGCCCCGTCCGGGTCTACCGCGATGCTGAAATACACCGAGTCTAACAGTTCCAGCCGACCGCGTCGCTACGGGCCAGCAGAGTCGTGAACAGACTCGGTCACAGTACCTTTCTCGTTGTGGCTGGTACGGAGGGTACGAGCCGGTCGGCGTTCGTCGCGGTAACGGTGCAAGACGGAGCGATGCAAGGTGCGGTGTCCCTCGATGCGGTGCAGGCAGCGGCTCGATGAGCGTCGTGCAGATGGAGTCGGTGAGTCCAAGGCGTGCGGTGCAGGGCGAGACGGTGTACGATGCGGTGCTGACAGGTTGCGATGCAGGCGACCAAGCCGGAGTGCGGGAGCTGGCATCGGACAGCGGTGCGAGTCGGAGCGGTGCGTCGCAAACGTGCGAGCGGTGCCCCAAATGCGATGCGGTCACGACTGTTGAGCCAGTTGCAGCGACCGCGTCGGTCGGGTCCGGCTGGTTCAGTGAAGCGATGCGAACTGCGGTGCCCACAGGTCACGGTGCAAGCAGCGGCTCGGTGTTGATGGCGTCGGACGTCGCCTACGGTGAGACCAGGGTTGCGATGCGAAGCGGGGCGATGCGGTCTGCGGTGCAAACAGGTCACCGGTCAGGGATGGATTCGGTTGACGGAGTCGGTTGCAGTTCCCTTCCTCTGTGGCAACTGAAACCTCGTTCCAGAAGCGGTACCCAGAGGCTTGTGAAGTCTTTGCAGTCCCTGAGACTTCTTAACAGGAGGCCAGCTCGGTTTCAGGTCCTTGGAGATACTCAGCACAAGTTTGTAGAAAGTTCAGTCCAGTCCTTTCACTGCCCAAGACAGAAGCAGCAACTGCAGGCCAACCCAACAAAGCAGTCACTCAGCAAAGGGGCAGTACTCCTCCTAGCAGCTCTCCAGCTCTTCTTCTTGACAGGTTCCTTGATTCCAGCGAGATCTAAATTCATGGGGTCAGGGCCCCAATATTTATATCCCTAATTCCTTTGTTCTCTCTTGGCAGAGAGGCCTTTGCCTGGTCCAAACCAGTTCTGGTCAGTTTTGGAGCACTTTGTTGACAAGTCTCCGTCTTTCCTTTCAGGGTGCAGGCCAGGGACATCAGACACACCACAGGAGGTGGAGCCAGCATTGTGGAGGAAAGGCCCAGCCCTATTCAGGTCCCAGGTGTGCTCCTCCCACCCGTCTACATGGAGATGTGGCTATTCAGCCCTGTGCTGTCTCCCCCTGCCTCCTGGAATCCCCCAGACCCTGTCACACACAAACCCAGACAGGCAATACACAAACTGCAGAGGCAGGCTTGGATGGTGAGGCAAGAAAATACCTACTTTCTAAAAGTAGTATTTTCAAACAAAGAATGTTAAAACCAACTTCACTAAAAGATGTATTTTATCATTCTGAGTCCAGGCATACTAAACTCGAATTTCTACCGTGTTCCCTGGGCCAGTTAGGATTATAAGGTGTTATAATCAAAACTGCCCATTCTGGCCTATGGGGAACAGGTAGCCCTTCAGTAGTGAAAAACGAAATAGGCTGTAATTCACTACCTGGGCATGCCACACACACCAGGGCATGCCCTACCTTTACATACAACGCACCCTGCCCACAGGGGTACCTTGGGCCTACCAGAGGGTTGACTAATATGCACAAAAGGGAAGGTTTGGGGACTGGCAAGTGGGTGTACTTGCCAAGTCGACATGGCAGTCACAGACTGCACACAGGCTCTGCGGTGGCAGGCCTGAGACACATTTTACACGCTGCTGTGGTGGGTGGCACAACCAGTGCTGCAAGCCCACCAGCAGCATTTGATTTACAGGCCCTGGCACACGCAGTGCACTTTACTAGGGACTGACACATAAATCAAGTAGCCAAAACATGGAAATACCAATCCATACACATTTCATACAGGAGCACTTGCACTTTACCACTGATCAGCAGTGCGTAAAGTGCGCAGAAACACTAAACCAGCACAAAACAGAGTCAAAACCGGGAGGTCAGAAAGCAAAAACTCAGGGGAAACACGCCAAAAGATGCCAAGTCTAACAGCACTCTTCAAAACTGAGTAGTTGTGAGCATCCTCTTCTCTAACAGTGATGAGCTTTTCTCTACCTTTGTTAGCAAAGGAGAGTCACAGGATAGCTGCCCACTGCCCTTGAGCGACCTTCTGAACTTTACAGGCCCTCTCTAAAGCAGTGATCCATTTATGGATGTCATCCCCCTTCTGGTAAGGAGGAACTATCCTGTTCGTAGTATCAAAGGAGTTTTACCTGACTCTAGGGACACTAGTGCTGCCACCATGGGACTCTAGTCCCAAATTCTTCCTAGCCCTCTGGACTCTTTATCATGGTCTCTTTATCAAGGGCCAACTGTTCTTGCCTGAGCTTGAGTCTAACTCTCTCAAGTTTGATCAGTGGTATTCTCTCTCTAAAGAGCCCTCCCTCCTGCTAGAGATGGAGTTCCCAGAAGCATTGGAATTAGCGGAGGAGGACCTAGACCTCCCCTCTATCTTCTGCACCCTCCCAGGAGGGACAAAGATGGACCTACCTCTAGGGACACCCTCTGTCTCATCTGTACTATTCCCTGGGGGATCAGAGTTCACCAGGGTGGAGCCATCAGACTCCTCCTGGTCATGCTCAGAATTAGGGTCACTAGGGGTAACCCCTACTGACCCATCTTCTGGAGCATCCCCTCCCACTTTGTCCTGTTCCTCTGACCTATCAGGATTCTGGTGGTCACCTGGATAAGCAGCTCTAAGAGATGTTTAGTGGTGGGGTTACTACCTGTCTTTAACTTTCTAGAGGTACACAGGGTCCTTAGTTCCTGGAACTTAAGACCACTGTATCTAGAGGATTAGGACCCATTGGGTTCCATAAGTAAAGACATGGTGTCTAGGTGTAGTGTGGTGTTGCACCTACCTACCATAGTGGAAACTAAACTTCCTAAGATTGGAGAAAGGGTTGTGCTAGACCCTTAACAATCAATCTAAAAGTTCAGTAGAACTTACTTGTCTAAAAAATAATTATATGTGCCTAATGCTAGTGATGGTTTTTCAATCAATCCACACCTAGATTAGCTGGTAAAACAGTGCAGGCTTAGATCTCAGGCGCTGCACACCAATGTAGGATCCTGGGTTAGTATATGGTGCACACTTGTGTAAGTGAAGCACCCTGCACTAATCCAGACAACCCTTATATTCATTTTAGTGGTCTTAGACAACCATAGAAAGCTCTCTAAGTGGTAGCTGTGAAGATCAGCATCAGGCTTCGTCCAGAAGGAATGTAAAGCAGCTTGTTTTACTAGTACTAATCATATAGTGTAGGTTAAGTGAAAAAGAACCACACAGTGTTGTTATAAAAATATGTATTTATTATAAACACTCACTATCACATTGATATATCTCCTACCCAGAGATATAATCACAATGCACACAATACTTCAATAATAGAACAGATAAGTAGCACAAATACACAGTGGTCTCCAGGGGGAGACCAAACCATATACAAATAAAGTGGAATGCGAACCACAACCGAAGTCGGGACTGGACCCAGAAGACTTAGAAGAGCTAGGCACCCAAGGAACTACCCAAGGTAAGTACCCAGGAACCCCACGGAGGCAGAGACGGAGGCAGAGACGACTGTGTACTCAATGCAAGTCAATGGGGAAGTTGCGGTTCAGTTTTCAAGGAGAAGGACCCTTCCCTTAGGACCCTGCAGAAACCCAGTAGAAGATGGAAGGTTGGAGAGTAACCCCACCTATGGATACCCCAGGAACCAGGCTACCTACAACAGGGAAGCCGGGTGCATAGGTGAGTCAGGCAAGCAGGGGAGCACACTGGAGCCAAAAAAGACCCTCAAGAGGACCCACAGGCCGAAGGCACATGAGTCGCAAGAGGACCTCGAGCAGCTCACCAAGAATGCAGGCCCAAGGTGCAGAGGTGAGGACGAAGATCTTGGTAGCAGAAAATGCTGGAGGCTGGAGCTTCTTGTAGCTCAAAGATCTCTGGAGAAGAGAGTCAACAAGCCTTGGAAGAGGGTACTGCTCCAGCAGCTCCGAAGAGGGATACTGGCTTCAAATTTGCAGAGAAGACAGTGCAAGCCTCAAGGGAGTTGCAGAACCACCACCTGTGTTGCTGAGCCTTTTGGAGTCTGTGGGACGTCAGGAGCAGCAGACCGATCAGCTTAGTTGCGGTGCCTGCAGATGCAGGGGAGTGACTTCTTCACTCCAGGGGAAATTCCTTCGGGTGTCTTTGATGCCCACAGGCCTGGAGAAGAATCTGGATGGAGCACAGGCACAGATGACGCAGAAGACTGGCAGGACGATGAGACCAGGAGCAGCAGGAGTCTTCCAGATGCAGTCTCGGTTACCAAAGTGAAGTCCAATGACATCCAACATGCCCAGAAGATGAAGTGGTTGCGGATCTGAATCTTGTCCCACAGCGAATCTGAAGAGCCACCCACAGGTAAGCCCTTAAGTACCAAAAGGCAAGGGTTGGGACGATTCAGGGGTCCCTCCCAGAGGAGGGGCTGGACAGAGGGGAGGATACTCACATGTCCTTTGTCCTTTGTCCAGTTTTGCACCGAGTGGGAGCCAACGGCTCGTTAAACTGGTTCTAACTGGAGTATGCACCAAATGTGCCTTTCAAAGCAGTCTGGTGGCACTGGAAATTGCCCCCACTCCAGCCCAATACACTAAGTCCTGTCTGGGAGGTGTTTACACCTCCCAGTGACAGGAAACCTATTGTTCTACCTTCCCCTGATCAAGCCTGGCTCAGCAGTAGGAGGGCAGAATCATGTCTGTGGTCGGCAGCAGCACTAGCTTGCTGTTAGACCCTTAAAGGGTGGTACCTTGAAAACAGAGGTGCTCCCTAGGGGAGCCCCTCAGTACATGGGATCCTACATCCAACACTGGAATCGGTGTTGGGGTAGGATTCCAACATGTTTGATACCAAACATGACCGTTTTTGGTGCAGCCAGTATATAGTTAGACATCTCGTACTTGACTTGATGTCCACTATATGTATAAAGTAGCTGACCACACAAAGCCGGGAGAATCGACTCCTAGGTTTGTAGGGAGTGTCCTTCTCAAGCAAGGCACCCTCACACTTATAACCAAGCACCCTGCCTTCAGGAATGAAAGGCCTACCTTAGGGGTGACTTATAGGTTTTAAGTGCAGTGACCTCAGATATGAGAAAACTTATATCTGTTGTGAGTGGTGCTAGCACCAGCTCACACAGGCTACAATGGCAGGACTGTAGTCACAGTTTGAGTGGTCTCTCATGGGTGGCATAATACATGCTGCAGCCCATGGAAGACCCCTGGGGTACCCATGTCCTGGGTACCTTAGTACCGTATACTAGGGACTTAGAAGGGTTTACCAGTAGCCAATTAGGAAGGTATCAAAGTACTTACCATAATCCAATCTAGGGAGAGAGCACAGTGATTGGGGTCCTGATTAGCAGGATCCCAGTCAGACTAGTCAGAAAAACAGAATGACACCAGCAAAAATTGGGGGTGAACATGAAAGCATATCCTACTTTCCTACAGGCTCTGACTATGAGCATGGCAAGAGTATGATGTTGACTTGCCTTCCAAAAGAGTTTGACCTGCTAGGGCGGTATGGGGCACGCTGTGTGGTTCACGCTCCTCTCTCTTTTTCTCCCCTGAACGCTTGGTGGACTCAGTGAGTGAGTTGAGCGAGGGAGGTGTGATATCCGGCGGAGCGGCGGGGAGCCTTTCGGGGAAGATTGATGCAGGCCGTGGCCCCCTTGCTGTGACTTCCTTCCCGGGCACGGCTCGCTGCCTGTCGCAAGTGCTTTGTTGTCTCCTGGTTTTCTTCAGGGCGCGCTCCTGCAGTGTTTGCCTGCTTGTGCCTTTTCAACATATGGGGGCTCACTCCTCTGTGGTGCTCCTGAGAATAGGGAAAGACAAACCACCCCCGTCCTCAGTGCAGGGCAAAATTGACAAATTCACCAAGTCTGCGTCTTCTGCGGAACCCCTGCCTCTGTCCGCTGGTGTCCGGTCCGGGGGGGGCCCTGCCCTCAGACAACTCCCCCATCTTGCAGGCAATCATGGATCTTCGGACTTCAGTGGAGGGGAAAATTGGAACACTCTGAGTGGATCTTTCCTTGATCCGTCAGGATCTGCGTAACACGAGGACAAGGTGAACGACCTTGAAACTCGGTTGTCTGCCACGGAGTGTTTACTTTGGTCCTACCAGTCTGAGGTGACGACTTTGCACCGTGTGGTGGCCCTGCTAGACGCACAAGTGGAAAATGTGGAGGGTCGATGTAGAAGAAACCATATTCGTATTGTGGATGCCTCGGAGTGAGCAGAAGGCCAGAACATGACCGTTTTTATCACAACTTGGCTTCAATCCTGGATCCTCCCGAATGCTGTGTCCCAGTACTTCAATGTAGAGTGTGCCCACAGGTCCCTAGTGGCCAGACCTCCGGTTGGGGCCATGCCGCACCCTATCATTGCTCGCTTCTTGAACTACGCCAACTGCAATGCTATCCTGATGGTTTCCCGCTTCTGTGCATCTTTACTCTGTGACTCCACTAAAGTTATGATATTTCCAGATTACACTCTGTGGGTCCAGCAGTAGCGTCGCTCCTTCAAAGGGATGAAACAGAAGCTCCGATCCTTGGGAGTGCAATATATGCTCCTCTTCCCGGCGCATCTGAAGGTACGGTTTTGGGGCAAATCCTTGTTTTTTGTTACCTTTGGAGTGGGCAGAGGAGAGGCCGATGGTGTAGGAACGTAACCCTTTTGGCCTGGTTACCTCCCACCTTTTGCCTGACTGTGATGCATCTTTGACTGAGTGTACACTGGGTTCCTGCTAACCAGGTTCCCAGTGCCTGTGTTCTTGCCCAAAACTGCACCTTTGTTTTCACAATTGGCACACCTCTGGCTCACATATAGGTTCCTTGTAAAAGATACCAGTGGTACCAAGGGCCTTGTGACCAGAGAGGGTCTCTAAGGGCTGCAGCATGTATTGTGCTACCCAAAGAGACCCCTCACCAAACACAGGCAAAAGTGAAGAGTTGAACTGGCACACATCCCTATGTGCTAGGCCTACAAGCACTGCAAGGTACATAGGTAAGTCACCACTACAGCAGGCCTTACAGCCCTACAGCATGATGCACTAGACCGCATGTGAGGGCATAACTGCATGAGCAGATATGCCCCTAAAATGTCTAAGTCCGGGGTGTGGCCAAGATGGCGAGCGGGTAAGAAGTGCATTGCTTCGTCTTCCCGCTCCCGAGCGCCCAACTTCGCCCAAGGGATGTGTTTTACCCCCTACTAAAGCTCAGAAATACAGGTAGAGTGCACCCCCAGCCCGACTGCAGCTTAGGAGCGACACGGAAGGCGGCTGGGGGCTGGAGGGCTTGTGTTGGCGCCACGAGGTGAGCTGCGCTGGAAATGGCAGACAGGCCCCGCCATTACCTCGGCTGCGAGCACCACAAGCTGGGGATCGCGCAAGTGCCATGGTTGCAGTCTGAAGGCGGCCGGCGGCGGCCCCACGGAAGAGAGCAGCAAGCCGAGCGGCCTCACCTGTCACATAACCACAGACATCGGCGGCGGGAGCGGTGAGTCGGCTGCGAGAGAAGGGGCCGGGAAGGCCGGGCGGAGCTCGCATCTGCAGTCGTCTAGCCCAGAGTGCAGAGACGGGAGTCCCGGCGGTGGGGCACCCGTTAGCGGGGGGTCTCGGCCACGAGGATCGCGTGGCTCGCCCCCTAGTGGTGCCAGCTTGGAAAGGGACTGGATCGCCCTGCAGTCTGCCTGGGACTCGCCGGGGCCGTGCTGTTGGGGCCTGGAGGGCTGCTTGAGTGCTGAGGTTGGTGGCCATTTTGCGGTGAGGGCAATACGGGCACAGCAGGTGGCGGTAACATACGGCGGCTAGGAGCGGAGGCCGGACTCGTCAGTTGGCGCCCACGCTCACCCGCACACAGCTCCTAGTGGGCTGCACCTTCCGTTCCAGAGGAGCTCACCATTGCTTCATGGGCACTGAGAGGCGGCGCCACTGATATCAAACCACGCTGGTACAGCACGCAGTGCTGGTGTAGCCCCCGAGCGGTGAGGCGATACCTCCAAATGGCGGCTGGACTGGGCCTTCGCCTCGGTGGCGCCTGAGGGGCGACGGGGGCACTGGGGGCGGCGGGCCCTCACTGCGTGCCGACTCGGTGCGGGACGGAGAGCGGAGCGGCTGGTACCAGGCGCCTGCGTGAACGCTCAGACGGTTGGAGTGAGCAGGAAGAGGCACGCAGAGTGCCTGGTGAGCCGAGTGGAGTCTGCATAGCCCGCAGGCTGACAGGAGGGCAGGTGGGGGCACCCCTGCTGCAGAGGGGCCCAGTGGTGGAGGGATTCGGCCAGGCGGGTCGGCTGGCTTGCCCCTCCGGTGTGGTGCCGCGCAGAGTGGGGTGGACCTGCTGCCCACCATAGAAGACACCGGGCCTTGCTGTCAGGGGCTGACGAGCTGGAAAGGAGGTGTGGGAGCGTCTGGACGCAGTAAGTGAGTCTTCGGGGCAGCTATAAGAGGAAGGGTGAGGCGCAGGGGAGCAGCGGCCAGACTTATCGGCTGGCGCTCATACAGTGGTGCTGCGCACACCCGGGGGCCTGCCCCGGCGGCCAGGAGCTCAGCTGGAAATCACAGGGCCCGGACAGCGGCATTCCCCAGCCGCTTCACACGCACAGTCAGTAGCTCACAGCGGGCCGGCGGCCAGCAACACAGAGGCCAACTACGGGCAGCAAGGACAGTTGGAGGACCGCGTGCACAGGGCATCAGCCAGGGGGATCGACTGGCGCCCGCTCCAACTAGAGAGGTAGCCGTCGGGAGTGGTGGGCCGGACTCCAGTGGCCTAGGTGCCATAAGTGGGCCCCAGCGGCGAGCGGGCCGTGGCTTTCAGCTGGGGATCCGCCGGGTCCGCCGCGGACATGGCGACGCAGAGAACCAAGAAAGACCGTAAATTGAAGGACCTGCTCACCAAACCGGCACCGGCGGGTTCCGAGGTGGAGGGGGCGGAGGGACCGATCACACGCGCCTTTCTAGAAACCTTATTCAACACCTTGCGGGACGATTTTCAGACCCTGAAATCTGAGGTGGCGGGGGAAGTGAGGGAGATTCAACGAGAAGTGGATACCTTAGGGGACCGAGTGGCCGCGATTGAGGATCAGGAGCAATCGAGGGACGACGAGGTGACACAACTCCAGCAGGAGGTGATCCGCTTGCGGGAACAGCAAATCGACCTCCAGGCACACACAGAGGATCTTGAAAACTGCTCCTGGTGGAATAACATATGCGTCCGGGGAGTTCCGTCAGAGGCGGAAGGACATGGTCAGATACCTACAAGCCCTGTTTCAAGAGATACTCGGGGTCTCAACCGACACGGAGATCCGCATTGATAGAGCCCACAGAGTTGGTCTGTGCCGGAGGGCCCCTGTGCCGCCTCCAGATATCCTTGCCTTCTTGCCGGACCACCCCCTAAAGGAACGCATTCTTCGGGAGGCAAGGGCGAAGCAACCAATCCAATACCAGGGCCATACCATAGCCCTGTACCAGGACTTGGCAGCCATTACCCTCCAAAAAAGATGGGACTTTCCAGAAGTGACTGCCCACCTTCGCGACAAAGGAGTGGCATACTCCTTGGGCCATCCCTTCCGCATAATTTTTAAATGGGAGGGTAGGCTTCACCAGATCCGTTCACTACAGGAGGCCCGTGGGCTGCTGGGCCTGCCGCCCCGCAGTCCCGACGACAAACCCAACGATGGTCAGCGGCCACCTCGTGATCGATGGCAGAGAGTGGGTGCGAGATGGCTTTCTGGAGCTTCCCGGGGGCCTGACCCCGAGGCGATGGCGCAGAAACCAAAAGCGGCATTGGAGTCGGTGCTCAAAGACACTGCGTCTAATGACAGCTCATGACTGGAGAGGGGTCTGCTGCCAATTGAAAAGCGTTAGGGGGCGGGGGGGCTTGGGAGCTGGGGGGGGACGTTGCAGTATTGGGTCACCGGATGTCCCAACTCACTTCTTTTTCCAGAGGTGCGCGATCAAGCCCTGCGGGCTCTGGACATTGGAGGGATGGGGGGCAGTTCAGTTGGGGTTAGGGAGGGGAGGGTGGGGAACAGGTGTGTTAAGTGGGGGTCCATGTAAGCGCAAGCGGCATAGGCGCTCAGTGGGGGCGCAGGATGCGGGAGAGCGGTGGTATGGGAGGGGGTGGCCTAGAGGGCAGTTGCAGCTGCAAGCGATCGCCTATCTGACATGACACATACAGAACTTTGCCTCTTAACTCTCAATGTGCGCGGCTTGAATAGCCCCACTAAACGGAGGTCCATACTGTCATATCTAGAGCAATCGGGGGCGGATATATGTCTCCTACAGGAGACTCATCCTTTGACCAAAGATTGGCCACGGATGCGGTCCAGAGCATTTCCCCAACAATTTTTCTCTTCCACCCATGATAAGAAGGCAGGAGTGTCCCTGTTAGTGGCTAAACGCTTTGCGGGGAAGGTGGGGGACAAAGTAGCGGAGATCAAAGGACGGCTTTTAGCGTACAAACTGTGGGTGGGGGGCTCGCCCCTGGTGGTGGGGTCTCTGTATGCGCCCAATGCGGGACAAGAGAAGTTCCTAAAGGAGGCTATACCTGATGTTCTGGGGTCACAGGAATGATGGGTGATGGTAGGAGGGGACCTGAACCTAGTTATGGATACGTCAGCGGACCGGTATAGCCACAGGTATAGTCAGACAGGGGCAATTTCTGCGGAGGGTCGGCAATGGTTACGGGACCAGGGGCTAATAGACATGTGGAGGGCAGCTCACCCTCAGACCTCACAATTTTCATACTACTCCCACGCACACCACACTTACGCCCGCCTGGATCACTTGCTGGGTACGGCGGAGGTGAATGCCTTAGTGAGGGAGGTAATGATAACGCCAGCGGCCCTCTCAGACCACGATGCAGTCCACGCGACCCTGTGGGTGCCGCAGCCACGCAAGCCGGGAGGGGGCTGGAGACTGAGGGAGGGCATGCTACATAGGCCAAAGGTACAGGAGCAGATCCTCAAATGCATTACAGATTACCTTGCCACCAACAATTCCCCAACTGTCTCTAGGTCTTCCCTATGGGGGGCCCTTAAAGCGGTGGTACGGGCAGAACTGATAGCGATCTCCTCAGCCGAAAACAGGGAGCGTCGGGCTAAACGCGACCAGCACACAACCCAAGTTTTGGAAGTAGAGAGAGTACATAGCAGGACTGGGGCGCCACGGGTCTGGAGGCAACTCAAGGCGGCGCGGGCTCAGCTGGCGGGACTCGATCTCGACAAGGCCGAATTTGCAGCGCTCCGACTCAACCACTCTTACTACGTTGGGGGAGATAGGACGGGACGCATGCTTGCGAACAAATTGAGAGCTCGCACCCTACATGCCAAGGTACACTCTCTCACAACGACGGAGGGGACAATGGCGGATAGGGAGGAGGAGATAGCCCAGGTGTTTCAAACATTTTACGCTGACTTGTATCGTAGGGAGTCCCTTCACTTACCGACGTGGACGCTTACCTGGCAGAGATACACATAACCGCACTGGGGTCGGCTCACGCCGACTCGTTAGATGACCCCATTCGCATAGAAGAGGTTGTGGGTGCCATCTCGCGTCTCAAACCGTTGAAGTCGCCGGGACCGGATCGCTTCTCGGCCGGGTTTTATAAAACATTTTGCACGGTGCTGGCCCCGGTATTGACGAAACTTTTTAACTCTTTTACGGGACCTGGGACGATTCCCTCGGAGATGCTGGCGGCTTCTATAGTCGTACTGCCGAAACCGGGAAAGGATACGTCCCTGTGCGGTTCCTACCGCCCGGTGTAGTTGCTTAACGTGGACCTCAAGTTGTTCACGGGTATTTTGGCGGCTAAATTGGGGCCCCTTATGCCGGGCATCATAGAACCCGATCAGTTCGGTTTTATTCACAACCGGCAAAGCAGCGACAATACTAAACGCCTATTCCATCTCATCGATAAAGCCCACCGCACGGATATGGATGCCCTCTTATTGTCGGTAGATGCCGAGAAGGCATTCGACCGCATGGATTGGGATTTCCTAGACCAAACCTTGATCCATTTTGGGCTGGGGGAGAGGTTTCGGGCGTGGGTTGCAAGTTGTTACAGTAAGCCCACGTCGACTGTAAGGGTTAATGGGGTAACGTCCAGACCTTTTGAGATACAACACGGAACCCGACAGGGGTGTCCGCTGTCTCCCCTTCTTTTTGCCCTCTATGTTGAGCCGCTCGCTCAGAAGATCCGGGAGAACCCTGACATATTGGGCATCCCGTTTGGGGGGGAGAGGCACAGTCTAAGCCTCTATGCGGATGACATCATCACCTCCCTGGAAGCTCCGGCGCGTTCGGTCACAGCGTTTTTGAGGGAGCTGGAGGCCTTTGGTCGTGTCTCGGGGTTCCGGGTTAATGTCGGGAAATCAATGATCCTATGGTTGAATAAAACAGGACAGTTGCTTGCTTCGAGGGGGGGCACCTACGCAGGGATTCAAGTCAAGATGTCTATTCCCTACTTGGGCATTGAACTTGTCCCGTCGGGGTCCCAAACGGTTACGCTTAATTATACCGATTAACCGCTCAAGTTGCTCGCGACCTCCTGCAGTGGAAACAGCACCAGTTATCCCTCCTAGGACGGGTGGCTGCCATTAAAATGTCTATCCTGCCTAAAGCACTCTACCTTTTTCAGACGATACCGATTTGGCCACCACCCGGCACTATTCAGAAGTTGCAACACGCAATCCAGCACTTTGTATGGGCGGGGGCTAGGCCTCGGGTACGCAGGGAGCTGGGTTATTTACGGCCGGAAGAGGGGGTGTTGGGGATACCGAATGTTTTGGAATATTTCAGAGCGGCACAGCTCTGGTATCTAGTGGAGTGGAACAGATCAGAATCCGAAAAGAGGTGGCTATTTCAGGATAGAGCACTGCCCAAGTTAGTGCTCTGGAAGGTCCCCTTTCTTGAACGTGAAGATCGACCTCCCAATCTCCGGGGCTCTCCCATCACACATTCGGTACTTCGGGTTTGGGATGGAGTCGTCCTTAAGAAGGGGTTATCCTCTTTTCCCTCGCCCATGACTCCCATTCTGGACAAGAGGGACTTTACTCCAGGAGCTGACGAAAGGGCGTTCCCGAGATGGAGGGAGGCAGAGTGCAAGGCCGCAGGACATCTCTTCGATTTGGAGGGGATCCTATCTTTCTGGGACATACGCACAGAATATGGCATCCCGGAGTCCGAACGAGTTCACTATCTACAACTGAGACATTGGTTACTTAATACGGAAGTGCAGCTGAAGGTCTCTAGGAAGCTGACGAAATTTGAAAAATGGCTTTACACGAAGAACACGGATAAGAAAATGATCTCTGAGCTCTATGAGATGTTACGCCCTCCAGCCCCAAAAAGGTACACGGCCGGCCAGAGGAGATGGGTGGGAGAATTGGGGAGGGATCTCACAGCAAAGGAGTGGTCTGATATCTATTACCGTGCCACCCACACAGCACGCAATGACGGGAGTTAAAGTGGCTATGTACTGGTATTTGACCCCGGTCCGTCTTCACAGGGGGAACCCTGAACGTAGTCCGACTTGTTGGCGGGGGTGTGAGGCAGATGGCACGTTGGTACACTTATTATGGGAATGTACGGAAGTGACGAGCTACTGGACGGCGGTACTGGATGATGTAGATCGCCAATTTGACACGCAGATCCCGAGATTCCCTGCTTATGTGGTCTTGGGCCTACCTAATCCGCTGACGTATCCATTGAGGTCCCGCAGGGGGAAACAGATGGGGTTGGCATTGGGGGCGGCTCTCCAAAACATCTTATCACATTGGGGAACGTGGGTGAAGCCGACTTATAGAGGGTGGTTACATCGGCTGTGGTATATCTTGGGTATGGAACGTATATAGGCCTCACTCACTAATTCCATGACAAGCTTCCAGGAAACCTGGCAACCGCTACTGGCACTATTGTCAACAGAAATGAATGAAGTCACGTGCCCGAGACATCTGCGCCTCCTCCGCCTGACGAGCTCTATATCGCCGACTTAGTAAGATGACAGTCCACATCAGCCTGCGCTGCTAATAGTGGTTCGCTCAGCCGTTCCCCAGCACACCAGTTCAAGGTAGGGGGATGGGTTCTGTTTTTCTCCTTTTTTCTTAATTTTGGTATTTCTGTTATTTGTCTTCTTTTGTTAAAAGGCATAGCTATATCAGTATAGGCGCCGGATGCCGGACCATAACGTATCATTCTGGACACTCTCGTGGCACATTGAGGCCATGTTGGGGACACACAGTTTTCGCATGTTAAGGGTGGTTATGCACGATAGCTGGCTCCGTAGAGAGAACAGTACATTTCAGGCTTATGGAAATGTTTGTTATCCTAATGCTGAATGCCAATAAAAACAAAGTTAAACCTAAAATGTCTAAGTCCTTTCTTAGCTATTATAAGTGCATAATGAAGCCATACTGAGTACATGAGCTGAGAGCTTGTTACTACGAGTTCCACAGCTCCATGATGGCTTCACCGAATTCCAAGATGTTTGCTACCAAACATCTCAGCTTAGTAAACCCAGACCGATGGCAGTGTTGTATTTATTAAGAACTGCAACCAGAGGGGACCTCAGAGGTGCCCCTGAAATCCTACCATTTTGCTAGTGTGCCTGACTGGTCCCCACCAGCCTGCTACCTCTAGACATGTTTCTGATCACCTGAGGTGGGAGACTTTTGCTCTTGTGGTTCAGAAACATAGCCTGTTCTGGGTGAAGATGCTTCACACCTATTCCCAAGCAGGAACAGCATAGAAAGGTGGTGAGCCTAAAAAGGCTTCCCATCCTTTATAATGATGACCATGGCCTCTCCAGCTAGTGGAGATGCTCACCCCCTGACCAAGCCCCATTTTTGGCAGTAAGGTTGGCAGGAAAATTAGTAAGCAAGAGAGGTATGTCGCCTCTCATCCATGGTCACTTCTAAGGTGCCCTGAGCTGAAGTGACCACCTCTTTTCAGAATCCTCTATATTGTTTTGGAGGACTCTAGACAATAGGGTAAGGGATATGCCCCCTCATCAGAGGGAGCGAACATACAAAGGGTGTAGGAACCCTAAAGGTAAGTAGCCCATTGGCTACTACCTTCTGACCCCTGTAATGCCCCTAAAATTAGTATTTAGGGGCATCCCTGAACCTTAATCGTCAGATTACTGATGACCTACGACGAAGAGGACAAAGAAGAGCTGATCCCTGCACGACAAGAAGCTCCACCCACTGACTTAGTCCCAGCCCGCCTGCTGGGGAACTTCAAACTTTGCAGCTCCCACGATTTGTCCCGCAGACCAGCGACCTCCAAAACCCTGGTAGGACTGCCTGCCTTCCATAAAGACTCCTGACCTCCCGTGGAAAGCGAACCTGTCCAAAAGAAAACCAACTTCAAAGACCAAAGCTCTGCCTGCGGAACAGCAAAACCGACTACCTCTGCACCCAGCGCCCAGGGCCTGAGTTCCAGTGGCCCACCGTTCCAGCAAAGGTTCCCCAGCGCTCCTGAGCAAGAGTACACTGTGGTCTAACCACTGCCAGACCCCACGTGATGCCACTAGCCTCTGCACGACGACCCCCCCCAAAGAATACCCCTGCACCTGACGGTGTCCCAACGCTCCAGCACATCCCATATTACCTGTACAGCTGTAGGTCTCCTTCGATCGACCTCCTGGCCTGCAGCCTTTTCCCTACTTCGAGACTCCCCATTGATTTGCATTGGGCACCGGACGCTGTGTTGGCACTCTGCACCCGGCCACCCCTGTCCTGCTGGAGGTGTAAGTTTGCTGCTGCCTTGTGGCTCCTGCTGTGCTTACTTTAACCCCGGAGACTGGGTTACCAAACCGTGCTGCTTACCTGTAAGTAGCACCACTTTGATTTCCCCCTTTCTCCATTGAATAACATTGGCCCCAGATACTGAGTTTGACTTCACACCAGGCCACCCCTGTCCATTGGTGGTGCAGTTTTGTCACTTACCTCAACCTTACCCGGTACTGATTCTTTATCCAATATCGTAAATCATTTACTTACCTGCATATAGCTGATTGTGTTTCCTCCCATAGGATAACATTGTATTGTTGAAAAATGCACTGTGCCCACTTTTTACATTGAAAAGCATTGATATTGCAAAACGTTTTTACTTGCAGCAAAGGATCTTTAGTTCTATAAAACAAATATACTAAAAGTATTATTTAACAAACAGTTGGTCTCGGATTTAGTCAGTGTGTGTCTCATTTATTGCCTGTGTGTACAAAAAATGCTTAGCAGTACCCTTTGATAAGCCTAACTGCTCGCCCACACTACCACAAAAGAGAACATTAGTATTATCTACTTGAGCCTCTGCAAAGCCTCGGAGGATCCACTGGACTCTGTGCACACTATACCTCATTTTCGTTTAGTATATTCAGAGCCAGTTTCCTACAGTGGCGGCGCCCTATCTAAGGTGGCGGCCCCGTCCAGGCCGGATGGTCTTCTGTAGAAGATACAATTGCGGCTTCATCACCAGCGACCACGTTACCATACGAGCGTGACTCCCGCCGCTTTGGGACATTGGATGCCCTGAGTCATCGACGTGGGGATGAGACTGCTGTCCCCTCCTCCCCAGTCCCAGAATCCAATTCAGACTTGGGCACTTCTGACTATGTCCGCTTGCCAATGCACAAGTCTTCTTGATGTTGTCATCCTTTGTTGCCTTCTATGTCACTCTCATATGTACGTGTGATGGTGGGGGGGATTGCTGAGTGCCTGCTTTTCCTCTAGGATGTCACTGAGCTACTTTGCTCATTCACTTGCTTTAGGTGTACCAGGTTCAGCACAGCATTACGGTTGTTTTCCTTCACAGTCATTGCAGGAAACTGTTGTTGCAGTTGCCCCCCAAAATAATCGTTTAAAATAAAGAAAAGGGGGCAGGGTAGGTACCCTGACCCCCTAGGTGTGGTGGTAGGGTCCCCCTGTGACCCGACAGGGCCAAAAATCACTGCCACATAAATGTGACGCAGCTGCGAATCTGTGGCAAAAATTGAAAAAACAAGCACTGACTCCTGCACTTGTTTTGAATACAGCCCCTGGGAGGGCCGGTTCCCTGGGGCATTGTTTAAAAAGAAGGAGTGGGCGCACAGACCCCTATCCTGAGGCTCATGAAATGCCAGGGACCAACACCTTCCCGGGGCTTTATTTATAAAAAAAGGAGGGGGAGCACAGGGCCCCCCTCCATGGGCTCTATAAACTCAGGGGGCCACCACCTCCCCGGGGCTGTTGGAACATTTATAGGGGGGTGCGCGGACCCCTAGGAGCCCTGGGGACCACCACCTCCCTGGGGCTAAAAAACACTTATTAGGGGGCCCTGAGGACCCCCCCCCCGGGACCTCTTGCTCCCCTTGGCCAAATACTTTAAAAACAATGGGTGAGGGACTGTGCGGCCCCCTTCCTGGGCCGTTCCCAGCACCGGGGACCACTGACTCCTCGGGGCTGGCATGTGCAGGTCAATAGAGTGGGGCCACACGGCCTCCCCAAGCCAATAATGTCCCTGAGGACCACCCCCCATAGGGGCGGCCTGTCCATGTGCCATGGTGCCCATCCCCAGGACATAGCTATTTTGTGACAGCTCCCTCCAAGTCAAAGCAAACACTCCGGTTCCACCGGGTGGGAGCTGTCAAAATGGTCCCGCCTGCTGGAAACGGAGATTTCATCTCTTTCCCTCACCACAGACATGGGTACAGGGAAAGAGATGAAAGTATTGCTCCTGCATACAGTTAGCTATATTTCCAGCAGCTCCCCATGTGCAGCAGCAATGATGGCTCCCGCAGGAGACGAGGAGCGGGAGCCTTGAGGCTCCTCACGAGGTTCGGGGGCGAACAGAAAGAGACAAAATAAAGGTCAGAAAGAGGCGGAATAAAGGTCAGAAATGAACAGAGAGAGACAGAATAAAGGTAAGAATTGAGCAGAAAGAAACAAGATAAATGTGAGAAACGAGCAGAAGGACAAGTTACTTACCTTCGGTAACACCTCATCTGGTAGAGACATGATCTAGCCGAAGATTCCTTACCTTTGAACTGCCAGGCATCAGGCTGGATCCGGAAGACTTTCCTTATCAGTATCCCTGAGTGCCGGTAGGTGGCATCGGTCGACTCTGCGTGACGCCGTCAGCGTCGTCGTGACGTCCGTGTCGTCAATATACCCGCCACTCCGGCGCGCTGACGTCAGTACTTTTCATGACTTTCGACGCCAGAAGCGCAGAGCCAAGAAGTGACCGACCATGGTGTGTTGAAAAACACAGCTAGGGCCCTGAAGGGGAACAGCCCTGCACTAACAACAATTCCGCAGAGCAGGGAGGATGGGTGAGTCGGTAAGGAATCTGCGGCAAGATCATGTCTCTACCAGATAAGGCGTTAGAGAAGGTAAGTAACTTGTCCGTCTGATAGAGACATCTAGCTGCAGATTCCTTACCTTTGAACAGATACCCAAGCAATACCTCCCCCAGAGGTGGGACTACGGAAAGTTTTAGACCAGAAAATCCTGCAGAACAGAGCAGCCAAACAGGCCCTCTCTGCGAACCTGAGAATCCAGGCAATAGTGTCTGGCAAACGTGTGCAGAGATGCCCAAGTCGCCGATATCAGCAATTGGGACCCCATGCTAGAGGGCTGTGGTGGCTGCCTTCGCCCTAGTGGAATGGGCTCTAAGGCCTTCGGGAGGCTGCTTCTTTGCCAAGGTGTAACAAATCTTTATACAGAGTATAACTCCACGGGTGATGGTCCTCTTCTGAACAGCACACCCCTTATTTGCTCCCACGTACCCTATAAGGAGTTGGTCATCCACCCGGAACTCTTTAGTGCGATCAAGGTAGAACGATAATGCCCTTTTTGGGTCCAGACGATGGAGACGCTCTTCTTCTTTGTAAGGGTGCAGAGATGCATAGAAAGTGGGTAGAGTAACGGACTGTCCCCTATGAAAGGGAGTTACAACCTTGGGCAAAAAGGATGCCCTAGTTCTTAGTACCACTTTGTCCGGAAAGACTGTCAGGTAAGGAGGCTGTGATGACAGTGCCTGCAGTTTGCTCACCCTTCTGGTAGAGGTAATTGCCACTAAAAAGGCTGTTTTGATAGTGAGCAACCATAGAGGACAGTTGTGTAGCAGCTCAAACGGTGCGCACATCAAAAAAAATCAAGGACCAAATTAAGGTCTTACTGTGGCATAAGAAAAGGAGAAGGGGGAAACAAGTGGGTTAACCCCTTCAAAAACCTCTGCAACAGAGGGGACTTAAAAAGCGAAAGATAATCTGGCAGCCGAAAAAAAAGCTGAGAGGGCAGAAAGGTAACCCTTCAGAGTGCCCACAGCAGAGCCCTCCTGATCCAAGGAAAGAATAAACAGGAGAATATCTGACAGAGAGGCAGATAAGGGGTCAATAGACCAGTCTGTACAATATTTTGTAAATCTGTTCCATTGGCAGGTGTATACTGATTTTGTGGAGGGATGCCTGGCTGCCAGAATAACTTTGCAGACTTTGGGAGGAAGGGACCCTCCCCTGATGCTGCGACAGAAGATCCTTCCGAAGCGGCAGCCTGACCGGAGGATCGCTGCTCATAGCCAGAAGCTCGAGATACCAAACTCTCTGTACCCAATCCGGAGCCACAAGAACGACTTGTGCCCAGTCACTATTGATCTTCGAGAGCACTCTGGGCAGGAGTGGTATGGGCGGAAAGGCGTACAAGAGGCCTGAGCTCCAGTCACGTTGAAAAGTGTCACTGAGCGAGAGCCGCCTTGGAAACTCCAATGTGCAAAACTGCTGGCATTGTGCGTCCTCTTTGGAGGTGAACAGATCTAACCAAGGCTCTCCCCACTGCTGAAAGAGACCTTGTACCACCTCCGGATGGAGATGCCACTCGTGATCCTCAAGGCACCTTCGGCTGAGTTTGTCTGCTCTGGCGTTCAGAGAACCAGCCAGATGTCGAACCACTAGGGAAATCCCCTGTTGTTCCAGACAAGTCCAAAGACGCAGGGCCTCTTGGCAGAGAGACCACGACCCCACACCATCCTGTTTGTTGCAGTACCACATGGCGGTATGGTTGTCCTTGAACACTTGAACCAGCCTCCCCTTGATGTACAGTAAAAAGGCTTTTAGTGCCAAGCGGATTGCCCGAAGCACCAATAGGTTGTTATGGAGCTTGGCTTCGGCCATAGACCAGAGTCCTCTGATCTCCACCTCTGCCAGATGGCCGCCCCATCCCAGAAGAGACACATCCAATACTACTATGAGATCTGGGTGGGGAAGGGAGAGGGGTCTGCCTCTGACACAATCGTGGTTCGTCAGCCACCACTGCAGGCCTTTTGCAGTGCCCTCCGATATCTGAACCAGGTTGGCAATATTTTCTTGAAGCTGTGCCCATTGGAACTTCAGGTCCCACTGCAGAACACCACCTGGCATGGCCCACCAGCAGGAAGCAGGAGGCCATGATGCCCAACAGCCTCAGAGTCATTCTCACCAAAATCCAGGATAGAGGCTGAAACATCGGTATCATAGCCAGAATATCCTGGGCTCGCCATTCAGGAGGATAGGCCCGAAACTGCACCATGACCAGAACCGCTCCAATGAAAAGGAGCATCTGAGAGGGTGTAGGAAAGTAGGATCTGCTTTCATGGTTACCTCCTACTTTTTGCTGGTGTTATGCTGTTTTCAGACTAGTCTGACTGGTATCCTGCTAATCAGTACCCCAGTCACTGTGCTCTCTCCCTAAATTTGTCAATGGTAAGTACTTTTGTGACTCCATAATTGGCTACTGGTGTGCCCTTGTAAGTCCCTAGTATATGGTACTAAGGTACCCAAGGCATAGGTACACCAGGGGTCTCCCATGGGCTGCAGCATGTATTATTCCACCCATTAGAGACCACTCAAACTGTGACTAGAGGCATGCCATTGCAGCCTGTGTGAGTGGGTGCTTGCACCCCTCACCACAGATATACGTTTCCTTATATCTGAGGTCACTATACTTAAAACCTGTGAGTCACCCCTATGGCAGGCTCTTGGGTGCTTGGTTGCAGGTGTGAGGGTGCCCCTACATGAGCAGGGCACCCCTACAAACCCCAGAGTAGATTCTCCAGGCTTTCTAAGTGCCATCAGCCATTTAATACATATAGTGGACATCAAGCCAATTACGAGATGTCTAACTATATATTGGCTGCAAGGAAACCAGTCATGTTTGGTATCAAACATGTTGGAATCCTACCCCAGCACTGATTCCCGTGTTGGATGCAGGATCCCATGTACTGGGGACACCCTTAGGGACTAACAGCAAGCTAGTGCTGCTGCCAACCACAGACATGTTTCTGCCCTCCTGCTGCTGAGCTAAGCTCGAGCAAGGGGAGGCAGAACAATAGATTTCCTGCCACAGGGAGGTATCACCACCTCCCAGACAGGACTTTGTGTATTGGGCTGGGGTAGAGGTGCTTGCCAGCGCCACCAGACTGCTTTAAAAGTCACATTTGGTGTCCTCTTTGCATACTCTAGTTTGAGCCAGTTCAGGGAGCCCTTAGCTCCCGCACTGGTGCGAAACTGGACTAAGGACATGGGAGTATCCTCCATGCTGTATAGCCCCTCCACTAGGAGGGATCCTTGAATCGTCCCAACCCTTTCCCTAGGGTACTTAAGGGCTTACCCTTGGGTGTCTCTTCAATTTGGTCGTGGGACAAGATTAAAACTTGAAACCACTTCAACTTAGACTGTCTGGGCACTTTGGACTTCGCTGGACTTTGCCTGGAACCGTGACTGCACCAAGGAAGACTCTTGCTGTGCCTGGTGTCACTGTTCTGACAGTCTTCTTCATCGTCTGTGGCTGTGCTTCATCCAGTTTCCTCTCTAGGCCTGTGCGCATCAAGCACACCCGAAGGAATCTCCCTTGGAGTGAAGGAGTCACTCCCCTGCATCTGCAGGCACCACAACGAAGCTGACCGGTCTGCTGCTCCTGACATCCACAGACTCTGAAAGGCTCAGCAACACAGGTCATGGTTCTGCAATTCCCTTGAGTCCTTACCTGTCCTCGGAGCAAGTTCGAGGCCACTATCCCTCGTCGAAACCGCTGGAACAGAACCCCTGTGCACTGCGTCGACTTGCCACTGCCAAGGCTTGTTGGCTCTGTCCTCCAGAGATCTTTGTGCTACCAGAAGCTCCAGCCTCCAGCATATCTTCCTCCCAAGATCTTTGTCCTCACCATATCCTCTGCACTGTGGGCCTGCATCTTTGGTGAGCTGCTTGAGGTCCTCTTGAGACTCCTGTGTCTACGGGTCCGCTTGAGGGTCTTCTTTGGCTTCAGTGGGTTCCCCTGCTTGCATGGGGCCGGCTCTGACTCACCTGTAATTTATGACTCCATTGGACCTTGCTGGTCTCAACGCTGCACCTTTTTCGTTTGCCACGTCTGTTGCTGCTGCCAAGGCTTGTTGGTGCTCCCGCCAGACATCGACCCTTGGTTCTTGACTTCCAATGTGGGGCAGCTCTTGAATGGCTCCTGGTCTTCCACAGCGTCACCTGGTCCTCACAGCTGCAGCGACAAAGTCACCGTCATCAATCCTTCATCTTCCGTCATTGGTGGTCATTGGTCTTCTGTGCCTCCTGGTCACTTCTGAGTGGCATAGACTCTGTCCCCTCTGCTTGCAGGTTCTTCTCATCTTGAATCCACCTTTGGGTTCCACCGGACTCTTTCACATTCTTCGCCAGCGGCATCTTTTCTGAAGTACTCCATTGTGGTCTACGGCAGTTTCTGACATCACTTCGCACCTATGCACCCGGCTTTTCTGGTGTAGGTATCCTGGTTCCTGGGGTATCCACGGGTGGGGTGACTCTCCAACCTTCTGTTTTCCACTGGGTTTCTTCATGGTCCACTGGGAAGAGTCCTTAAAAACTGAAACCACAACTTTCTAATTGACTTGCATTGAGTACGCAGCTGTGTTTCCACTCTGCACACAGCCTCCGTGGGCTACCTCGGGTGGTTCCTTGTGTCCCCAGCTCTTCTGAGTCTTCTGGACCAAGTCCCAACTTTGGTCACAGTTTGCATTCCAGTTCTTTAGTATATGGTTTGGTCTCCCCTGGAGACCACTGTGTATTTGTGTTTACTTACCTGTTTATATTTGAAGTATTGCGTGTATTGTGTTGATATCTCTGGGTAGGAGATATACCAATGTGTTAGTGAGTGTGTATAATAAATATACTTATTTTTATAACTACACAGTGTGGTTCTTTTTGTTTAACCTGCACTATATGATTAGTTCTGGTAAAACAAGCTGCTTAACACCCCTTCTGTCTAAGTCTGAAGGCTTCTCTCCACAGCCTCCACTTAGAGAGCATTCTATGGTTGTCTAAGACCACTAAAATCACCATAAGGGTTGCTGGATTAGTGCAAGGTGCTTCACTTAAATAAGTGTGCACCGTATACTAAGCCAGCCTCCTACATTGGTGTGCAGAGATTGGGATTTAAGCCTGCACTGTTTTATCAGCTAATCTAGGTGTGGATTAAATGAAAACCAGCAGTAGCATTAGGCACATATAAAATATTTTTGTAACAGTAAGTTCTACTGAACTTTAGATTGGTTGTTAAGGGCCTAGCATAACCCTTTCTCCAATCTTTGGAAGTTTAGTCTTCACTAGGGTAGGTTGGTGCAACACCACACTACACTTTGTCACTGTGTCTTTCGTTGGGGAACCTAGTGGCTCCTAACTCTATAGATACAGTGGTCTTAAGTTCCAGGAACTAAGGACCCTGTGTGCCTGTAGAAAGTTAAAGACAGGTAGCGATCCTAACACTAAGCAACTCTTAGAGCTGCTTCTGCAGAATGACCTCCAGAATCCTGATAGGTCAGAAGGGCAGGACAAAGTGGGTGGGGTGCTCCAGAAGAAGTGTCAGGAGTGGTTGCCCCTAGTGACATTAATTCTGAGCATGACAAGGAGGAGGCTGATGACTCCACACCGGTGAACTCTGATCCCCCTGGGAATAGTACTGATAGTACAGAGGGTGCCCCTAAAGGTAGGTCTCCCTTTATTCCTTCTGGGAGGGTGCAGAGAATGCAGGGGATATCTAGATTCTCCTCTGTCAATTCCAATGCATCTAACAATTCCATAGGGACCTCCATCTCTAGCCAGAGGGAGGACTCCTTAGAGAGGGAGGGAATACCACCTACTCAAACTTTGAGAGACCAAAGCTCAAGCAAGAGCAGTTGGCCCATGACAAGGAGACCCTGGAAGTTCTGAGGGATATGAACAATTTGGGATTAGAGTCCCATGGTGGCAGCACTAGTGTACCTAGAGTCAAGGAACCTTCCTTTGATACTAGGAACCTTAGCAGGATAGTCCCTACTTACCAGGAGGGGGATGAAATCCATAAATGGATCACTGCTTTAGAGAGGGTCTGTAAAGTTCAGAAGGTCCCTCGAGGGCAGTGGGCAGCTATCCAGTGGGTCTCCTTTGCTAACAAAGGTAGAGACAAACTGCTCACTGTTATAGAGGAGAATGCAGACAATTACTCAGTCTTGAAGAGTGCCCTCATAGATGGATTTGTTTTAACCACTGAGCAATGCAGGGTTAGGTTTAGGGATACACAGAAGGCACACACCCAAGACTGGGTTGATTTTATAGACAATGCTATTAAGGCTTTGGAAGGCTGACTTCATAGAAGTAAGGTACAGGATTATGTAGGACTGTACAATTTGTTGATGAGAGAGCACATCTTTAATAATTGTCAAAATCAGCAACTGCACCAGTTGACTCTGATCTGACCTCTCCCCAAGAATTTGGAAAGAAGGCAGACACATGTGTCTGTACCAGGGTTAAGCAGAACAATAATGGTGGGAGAGGTGACCAGAAGAAGCAAGATTCTTCTAAGGCCCAAGAGAAGGGTGGGGAGAAAGGTAAAGACAAAATGGAGTCTTCAGAAGGTCCCTAAAAACCTGCCTCTGGGGTGGGTACCAATTCTACACTTCCTCTGGAAAGAAACCTTGGTGTTAACTGTGTAAGGAGAAAGGCCATAGGTCAAGGGATGCCAATTGTCCTAAGGCCAACACCAAGGAAGCTACTACCACTGTCTCTAAGGCAACCAGCCCCCCAGCACCAGTGCAAGTGGTAGTACAGCCCCAAGGGATTAGTAGGGTTAACCTTGGGTTCTGAAGTGGGTTCTGGCCTACTCAGAACACCCACTCAGGCTGTCCTTGTCTGTGGCAGTGGCATGGACCTTGCCACTTTACTTGTAAGTCCCACTAACTTGGGCAAGTACAGACAACAGCCTTTGATCAATGGTCAAGAAGCTATGGCTTACAGGGACACAGGGGCCAGTGTCACAATGGTGACAGAGAAACTTGTGTCCCCTGAACAAATCATACTTGGTCAACTTTGGCAAGTGACCAACGCCAGCAATGTCAGAACTGATCACTCCTTGGCAGTTGTGAATCTCAGCTGGGGAGGGGTAACTGGCCTTAAAAGAGTTGTGGTTTCCCCAGACCTACATGTAGACTGTCTGTTGGGCAATGATTTGGAAAATTCAGCCTGGTCTGAAGTGGAGTTCAGGACACACGCATAGATGATGGGAATCTCTGCCAGTGCATTTGCTGTGACTAGGGCTCGGGTCAAACAGTTAGGCACTGAGGGAGCTCAAGATCCTGAAAGAATGGACCAGCTAGCTCCTCAGAGAAGGAGTAGGAAGGTTAAGGAATTTTCCTCCTCCCAAACTCCCAGTGAGAGTCAGTCTCCTGAGGGAGATGATCTCAGTCCCTGTGTTGGAACTGTCCAAGAGAAACTTGGGCTTGGCCAGGCAGAGTTCTTGGGGGCGGGGGGCACTTCCAGGGCAGACTTGAGTTTGGAGCAGAAATCCTGCCCCTCTCTTGAACAGCTCATATAGCAAGTGGCTGCTGAGGAGGCAGGGAATATCAGTGGGTCCCATAAGATCTAAAGGGAAGATGGGCCTCTGTTTTCTGAGAATAGAGGCCCCAAGCCTGGCGCCACCAGGAGGTTGGTAATTCATTAGAAGTTCAGGGGTTCTCGTCTATCCCTAGCACACAACATTCCTCTTGCAGGACATCTTAAGCAAAGCAAGTCTTGGCACAGGCTTGTCCATCATTTTCATTGGCCCCACATGTCTGAAAACACCAAGGAGTTTTGCCGGTCCTGTGTCACTTGCCAAGCCAGTGGTAACTCAGGTGGCTCAACAAAGGCCTTATTAATTCCACTTCCGGTGGCTTGGGTTCCCTTTGAGAGGGTAGGGATAGACATTGTTGGACCCTTGAACCCCCCAGTAGCATCTGGACACAGTTATATCCTAGTGGTGGTGGAGCATGTCACTAGGTATCCAGAGGCAGGGGGCGGAGCTTGCTCGCGACCAAGATGGCCGCTTGAGTCCTAAGCTCCGTGTCGCCATCTAGCAATCCTTTCATTATCCGGCAGCCCAGCTTCGGCCACCCTCACCTCGACGAAGTTCTGGACACCGGAGCTTACCTGCTTGCCAGGAAGAGTGCTCTGGGGCTCCACGGACCAGCCGTTCCAGAGTTGTGGCCAAGAGCGGCGGCGGGCGACAAGGCCCGTAATCCCCAGTCTGGAGTTTGTTTGGGGGCGGAGCTGCATCTACTGACGTGCGGCGCGGCGCGCTGAGTCTTGGCGGGCGCTGAAGCTCTAGCCGCCTGAGGAGCCCAGCTGACTGGGTCCAGTCCAGCAACGCGATGCGACGTCGGGGAACACATCGGCGCGGTGCGCCGGACAGGCGGGACTGAGAAGGTGAGGAGCCTGCCGCGACGCTCGTGACGACCATCAACACGCCCCAGTGGGAACTCGGATGGGAGCGGAGGCGAGAGACTGCGGGGGCAGCTTGGAGCAGTGGTACGCATCGGGGCCTGAGTGTATACGCCTGCAACTGGAGCCGGCACAAGCCCGGGGAGAGGCGCCCTAGGTGGGACCTGTATTGGAGTGAGTCTGCCGTCACAGTGCGGCGAGGGCGGGAGCGCTGCAGACTGAAGCTTGGAAAATGCCGCTGCGGCGATAGGGGCAACGCATCCAGCCCTACACCGAAATTACGTGCAGGGGCGAGAAGTCTGCCGAGAAATTCCCGCAATAGCTCGGGCCTAGCGGTGGCCCTTGAGAGACAAGGTGTGCAGGCTGCGAACCACTGGTGGACTGCTGGGAGACCCTGGAGCCAGAGGGCAGTGGACGCCGGTGCCCCCTGGGGCGGCACAGTGCGGTAGTGGGTGGACCATCGCGGTGAGGTGGACTCTAGTAGAGCAGTGCAGACCAGGTCAGTGCGCGGCAGGAGCGCCCTAGATTGACCGTGAAGTAATTGGCAGGCGTCAGTGCCACACGAAGGGCGGGCATCGTGAGCTTCCATACGGGACCAACTTACCCTACGGTGCAGGGGGCTGACACTGGCGGGAGGGGAGCCCCGCTGGAGCCGGGCCGGCTGCGCCACATCCGGGGTGGTCACCTGTCTGCTTGACTGAAGGTCATTGACTGCGACTGATAGGTGCTAACTGCAATCATCATGGGCAAAGTCGATAGAGCACAATCCAAACTCTCCTTCGAGCAAAAACGCTCGAAGTCGCACAACGCCACTGCTCCAGAGACTCCCAGGACGCGCTCCCCTGATGAGGCGGACCCCAGTTCTGATATTCGTCAGATGCTCCTCTCCATGGAAAAAAGCCTGCAGAGCGGCATCGCCTCCTTAGGCACCAAAATGGACGCTCTTTCCTATAGGATGGATAGGATGGGGGACCAGCTGGATAAACATGCGGAAAGATTAGATATGTCGGAGAGGAGATTAACGGAGGTAGAGGAGGCACACACCACGATTGATTCGGAACACAAACAACTGGGGAGAGTAATGCGCATCCTACAAGAAAAAACAGAGGATTTAGAAGCTCGCTCACGACGCTGCAATCTGAGAATCACCGGCCTGCCCGAGACGACCTCTACAGGAAACATGGAACAATTTATTGAAAAACTGCTCATCACGTTGCTAGGGGAAGGCGTTTTCTCACACATGTTCGTGGTTGAGAGAGCACATCGCTCCTTGGGCCCTCGTCCGCCCCCGGGAGCGCCACCCCGACCAATTATAGCAAAGCTGCTCAACTACCGGGACAGAGATAAAGCGCTCAGACTGGTACGAGAAAAACGGACATTGCTGTATGAAGGCTCCACAATATCGTTATTCCCGGACTTCACTATTCGTGTGCAAGAGGCACGCAGACAATTCGCTCCTATGAAAAAACAGCTGAGAGACCTGGAACTGGACTATGCTATGCTGTATCCAGCTAAACTACGAGTTAACAAACAGGGACGATCCCACATTTTTACAGACCCAAAGGTCCAACAGAAGGCCTTAAAGGATTGGTCCAAGGAACGTTGCGGAAGCCCGGATCATCACCTGCTCAATGAAGCGGCTGGTGGTTCACTGGAACAACAGGACTGAAGCAGAAAGTCACCAGCTAACTGATGAGTATTACGGGGGGCTCTGCACGGTGTAAAGTCGGGAGGTCCAGAGGGTGGAATAACTGATGATTGTTGACCACTAGTTTATTTGACCATAGTCGTATTGTGTTATTACTTTCCTGGTACAGGTGTGGAACTTTATACAATGCAAGTGTGGGGCGGCACCTAGTGCCTTACGAGAGCATCCAGACCCGCTTGGTGGGTCTATCATGGTCACTGGAGTTCTGAGTCTCCGGGGGTGGACCGGGATGGAGTGTAGGGGTAGGAGGCTCGAAGCTCTCCTGCGCTAAATGGGTGAGGTGTGGCTGAAGAGGCTGCATTATTTTGTAGATGGCACACGGGGGGCGGGACGGAAGGGTTTTTGTTTTTCCCTCCTTTTTTTTTGTACACTTTCCTGCTTTCTTTAGTACTCCTAATAATCGAGCTACCTCCGCCCACGAGTGCCATGCACCAGAGTTGTACATTTGGGGAGGGGGGAGGGCAGCGGGGGGTTCCAGAGGGTGTGTTTCGGGTAGATGCGCGACCAAGTTGGGGGAGGTCTGCAGTGGGTGGGGGGAGGGCGGGGAAGGGACAAAGACAGATTGTTTTGGTTGATTGTGTTGTTATTAAATCTTGCACAAGTTGCACATATGGTTCGCGAGCGGCCCAGATCCGGAAGCAATATGCGTCTCGATACCCAACATGACAGCACCTAGCGGGGATACCGCTCCGAAGCAGATAGACTCCCTACGCGCATTGTCGTTGAATATTAGAGGGCTTAACGACCATCGTAAACTGCGTAAGGTGTTGAACTACTTGTGCAGGCAAAACATAGATTTAGCCCTACTACAGGAGACTCATCTCCCACAATCCAGCGCGCTGCTGCGAGGTAGGGAGCTGCTTGGTAATGTTAATACCTCAGGTTTCACGTCGCACGCAAGAGGGGTACTAACTTGGGTTAATCCTAGATCCGAATATGCGATAGAACAGCTATACTCTGACAGTGAAGGACGTTTCGTGATCTCTAGATGCCGGGGCCTGGAACTGATAGTAGTGAATGTATACGGTCCTAACTATGATTCCCCCGAGTTCTTCATGACAGTGGCTAATACAGCGTACCGGTTTCAGGGTGCACAATACCTCTGGGGCGGGGACTTTAATTTGGTGAGAACTCCTGAACTAGATAGATCTGCAGGTCCGGCGAGGAAGCCCGCGGCGGCGGCAGGGACTTTGGAGGGTGTCATGCTTAGTAGGGGCCTCTGCGATGTGTGGCGAACGTGCTATCCCAATAAGGGTGGATTCACGCATTATTCTGCCTATTATGATCTGCATACTCGAATAGATTACTGGCTGGCCACTGAGTTGCTGGTAGAGCAGATCTGCCAGTGCCGGGTGCTCCCGCGTACGCTCTCGGACCACTCGCCACTGCTGCTGGTCCTGGCCACTCCTAAGAAAACTATACAGCCATTCACTTGGCGCTTTCCCCCTTACTCATTGCTAGACCCCCTCTTCAAGGAGGAGCTGGCTGGAGCCATAGAGACATTCTTTGCGATCAATATTGGATCTGTAGATAGCTTCCAAACTGTCTGGGAAGCTTTTAAAGTGTATATTCGCGGCGAGGCCATGGCTAAACATTCGGGCGTACTCCGATCTATCAGGCGGAGGCTAGCGGACCTAGAGCGGGAGTTGGGGGACTTGGAGCGGCGCCAGGTGCTGGGAGGGAATGACGGGCTTGCTGAGGAGATAAAGGACACGCTTGGTGAATACCACGACGTGGCGGATAGCGAAGTGAAGCACCTGGGCAAGTACGCGACGGCCCGTACATATGGAGAGGGTGATCGCCCAGGCTCGGTATTGGCACGGATTCTGAAAGCTAAACGCGACAAAACATTGATCTCGGAAGTCAGGTCGGCAGAGGGAGTAATGCTTACAGACGAAACAGACATTGCGGAAAGGTTCAAACAATACTATTCGGAATTATATACTTCCCGATCGCCTTGTACTGATGCGGAAATACTCGAGTATCTAGATCACATTAAACTACCATTCCTCACTAACACCCACAGAGAGTTCCTCATGCGCCCCATAGAAAAGTACGAAATAGAGGAAGCACTGGCGGGCATGAAGTCAGCTAGCGCCCCAGGTGCGGACGGCCTCACAGTGGGCTTCTATAAAGCGTTCCTCGACTTGCAACTTCCCCACCTCTCTATGCTATTCGATGATATGTGCGTTTCAGGCACTATGCCCCATTCCATGAGAGAGGCACTCATAGTCGCCATTCCCAAACTGGGTAAGCCTCCAGAGAAATGCAGTTCGTATCGCCCTCTTTCACTGCTAAATGTGGATACCAAGCTATTCGCCAAATTACTAGCCAACCGACTGGCTCCCCTAACTCCAATGCTGGTAGCACCGGAGCAGGCCGGGTTCATCCCTGATAGGAACCTAACTTACAACTTACGTACGGTGTTTGGTACTATGCAACATGTCAGACAAGACACTAAAGCTGTGGCAGTCTTTCTCGATATGGAAAAGGCCTTTGATTCGGTAGAGTGGCCTTTCATGCGGCAAGTGCTCACTAGGATGGGCCTGGGACCGGTTTTCCTACAGCTGATTGGAGTATTGTACAACGCGCCCACAGCGCGGATCCGTCTAAGTAATCTAGTCACGGATCCATTTGCTATAACTAGGGGGACCAGACAGGGCTTCCCACTATCTCCTATCTTATATGCCTTAGTGGCCGAGCCCTTAGCATGTGCGCTCAGAGAGTATCATGGTCAGAAAGGAGACAGATTCCCGACCTATAGGATAATAGTGTCAACGTATGCAGATGACACCTTATTGTATGTCCGTGACCCGGAGCATAATCTCTCCTCAGTGCTTAGGGAGGTAGTACGCTTTGGTGTGCTATCAGGCTTGCATGTCAACTGGCCCAAGTCCATTGTCTTCCCATTCACTCCGGCAACGTCACAATTTGAGATGGACTACCCATTACAATGGACCACAGATTCGATAAGGTACCTGGGGATTCGGCTGCACACAGACTCAGAGACTGTGATGAGAGAGAATTATGGTTCTGCCATAGATAAACTGGAAACCGACGTTGATTCCTGGATCCGGCTGCCGTTGTCGCTCATAGGCCATGTTTCCATCATGAAAATGGTGATATTGCCCAGATTCTTGTTCCTTTTTACGAATGTTCCTGTGGTCTTGCCACGATCCTTCTTCCATAGACTTAATACATCAATGATAAAACTTGCATGGGCGGGTAAGCAAGCACGTGTGCAGTGGCGAGTGCTCACATTACCGTACCACATGGGGGGTTTGGGAGCGCCAGATTTTGAAGTGTATTATAGAGCAGCACAGGGAGCACAAGCGCATCACTGGATACATGGCACGCCTGATGTGCCGTTCCTCCGCATAGAAAAGTTAATAGCTGAACCACTCCCCCTCCCAGCCACAATATTTGAACCTGTGGACCGGAGAACCGGAATTCTGGACTCCATTAATTCAACGCGCCACGCCTGGCATAACATATTGCAATTACAAGCTGGGGCTCTGCTGTATTCACCCATGATGCCGATTGAATGGGCATTATGGATTGGCCCCTGCAGGGAGGGTGGGGTTACTCGTGCACTCCGCACACTGAACATAGTCACGATGGGAGACTTGTTCCAGGACGGGGTGGTTAAGACGTGGGACTAGGCTGCGGAAGTGACAGGTACTCACACTTTGCTGCAAAAATTTCAGTTTCACAGAGTACGCAGAGCTATGCGCGACTTACTAGAGGAGGACATGGGAGAACCCCCTGAGGTACTGGAACTGTCCTATGTTATAAAAGCTACGACTCCCCGTAAAGCGGTCTCAATAATATATAGATTAGCCATGTCTCATAGAGCCAACCAATATACGAAGGCCAGACTAGCCTGGCAAAGGGACCTGCAACTCACAATAGATGACTCTATATGGAATTATTGCTGCACTAACACCAGACGCATTTCACTGCACGGCAAACACAGATGAATACATTTCAAATATATTAATAGAGTGTACTACACCCCAGAGAGGCTCCACAGATACGGGCTGAGGGAGGATGCGTTCTGTGACAGATGTCTCGCACAACCTGCGGATTTCATACATCTAGCGTGGCAATGCCCGGGAGTCTTTAATTACTGGGAGGCCATTTTTCGAGAGCTAAGTAAGGTGGTAGACAGGGAGCTAGCACCGGATCCCTCGCTTGCCCTTATAGGATACTCTAAAGCCCTCCCTAAAGATATACGGAGATTAGTAGACATGGGGCTCCTTATTGCAAAGCGCAGGGTGGCAATGTGTTGGATGAGAGGCCTGGTCCCTACTGTGGCACAATGGTTGCACGATATGCTGTACTGCTGCACACAATCCGAGAACTTCAGTGAGCTGCTTCCACCTCGCAGCAGGCCCAAGAACTTCTGGGGGCTATACACTGCGTATAAGCTGCATGGAACGGGGGAGCTGAGTAGCGTGGGACCGGCAGCACCTGGAAGCGAGACTTAAGATTACAGTACTCCAAAACAGCGGTTCCCAGTGGGCTTACAGAGTTGCTAATCGAAAAGCGAAATCGGAGGGAGGCCCGGTCCCAGGGGTACAAATAGTCAGTCGAGATGTAACCACGTAAGGTACGAGTTTCGACGTAGGGGGAACAGCAAGTTTAAGCTGCAAAAGTTTTCATTTATTTTCCCCCCTTTTATTTTTTTTTTGATTAAGAAGGATGGGTGAAGAGCGGAGTTGATTTATTCCCGAAATGCCGCAAACACCATCGAATGTTATATAAGCGAGACTTTAGCGCAACATTGTTCGGAATTGTAAGAGGTATATAGAATTTAAGGCTGGAATTACGCTGCCTGCCCGTTGGGTTGTTGGCCATTAAGCTGTGTAAAAATCTTTTCAGGTAACAAGCCGCCGGCCCCAGGGTTGTAGGCATGAGGCTGTGTATGAATAAACAATATACAGTTAATAAAAATGTTTGGAAAAAAAAAAAAAAGGTATCCAGAGGCTATTTCTCTTAGGACCACTACAGCTCCTGTAGTGGCTTGGGACCTTCTAGGAGTCTTTTCCAGAGTAGGGTTCCCTAAGGAGGTCTTAACAGACAGAGGTAAAAACTTCATGTCTAGTTACATTACTGCCTTGTGGAAGAGTGTGGTGTAAACTATACGTTTACCACATCCTACCATCCACAGTGCAGTGGCCTTGTTGAAAGGTTCAACAAGACCCTCAAGGGTATGGTCATGGGGCTCCCAGAAAAGCTCAGGCAAAAATGGTATGTCTTACTACCCTGCCTTCTCTTTGCCTACAGAGAGGTTCCACAGAAGGGGGTGGGCTACAGCCCATTTAAGCTTCTGTTTGGACATCCAGTTAGGGGTCCATTGTGTCTGGTTAAGGAGGGCTGGGAGCATCCTCTCAAACCTCCTAAACAGGATATTGTAGACTATGTCCTTGGACTGCGTTCGCGTATGGCTGAGTACAGGAAGAAGGCCAGCAAAAACCTTGAGGCCAGCCAGGAGCTTCAGGAGCTGTACTGACTGTTAACCAGCCAGGACAGAAAGTGTGGGCATTGGAGCCTGTGGCCCTAGCAGCTCTCCAAGACAAGTGGCGTGGCCCCCACACCATCCTTGAAATAAAGGTGAGGTTACCTACTTGGTTGACCTAGGTACTGCTAGAAGTTCCCACAGGGTACTTCATGTAAACCGCCTAAAACCTTTTGTTGACAGGGCTGACATGAGCTTGCTCATGGCCACGGATAAGGGACAGGAAAAGCAGAGTGCCCCTCTCCCTGATCTCCTCTTTCAGGACCCTGTTGATGGGTCAGTTGACGGAGTAGCCTTGGCAGGCAGCCTCACTGACCAGCAGAAAGCTGATTGCAGGCAGTCCTTAATCAGTTCCCACATTTGTTTTCTTTGACTCCTAGTCAAACCACCTGGTGTACCCATAAAGTGGATACAGGTGACAGTCTGCCTGTGAAGAATAAAATCTACAGACAGCCTTACCATGTCAGACATTGCATCAGGACTAGGGTCCAAAAGATGCTGGAGTTGGGGGTCATTGACCCTTCAGATAACCCTTGGTCTAGTCCAGTAGTCTTTGTACCAAAACCTCACACCCAAGATGGTAAGAGCGAGATGAGGTTTTGTGTAGACTTCAGAGGCCTCTATGCAGTCACCATGACTGATGCCCATCCAATTCCTAGGACAGATGAGCTAATTGATACTCTGGCCTCAGTCAAGTATCTTAGTACATTTGACCTGACTGCTGGCTACTGGCAAATCAGACTCGCTGAGGATGTCAAGCCAAAAACAGCATTTTCAACCCATGGTGGGCATTATCAATTTATTGTGATGCCTTTTGGCTTGAAAAATGCACCTGCCAAATTTCAGAGGTTGGTGAACAAAGTTCTCACAGGTCTGGAAGCCTATAGCGCAGCATATCTAGATGATATTGCTGTCTTTAGTTCCACCTGGGAGGATCACCTGGTCCACCTCAGAAATGTTCTGGAGGCCCTGCAAAAGGAAGGACTCACTATCGAGGCCACAAAGTGCCAGATAGGACAGAGCAAGGTTGTGTACTTGGGTCACCTAGTAGTTGGAGGCCAAGTTCAACCATTAGAGAGCAAAATTCAGACCATAATGCACTGGGTTTCTCCCTCTACCCAGACTCAGGTCGGTGCTTTCTTGGGCCTTACTGGGTACTACAGGAGGTTTGTTAAGTATTATGGATCCATAGTGACTCCCCTTAATGATCTCACCTCCAAAAGGGTTCCTAAGAAGGTTCAGTGGACAGTTAGCTGTCAAAAGGTATTTGATGACCTGAAGCAGGCCATCTGCACTGCTCCCATTCTGCAAAGTCCTGATTACTCCAAAACCTTTATTGTCCAGACAGATGCTTCTGAGATAGCGGTAGGAGCTGTTCTATCACAACTTAATGCAGAGGGCCAGGACCAACCAGTAGCTTTTATAAGCAGAAGGTTGACCCCCAGGGAGAAATGTTGGTCAGCTATTAAGAGGGAGGCCTTTGCTGTGGTCTGGGCCTTGAAAAAGTAGAGGCCAAACCTGTTTGGTACTCACTTCATTGTTCAGACAAACCATAAGCCCGTCTTATGGCTTAAATAGATGAAGGGTGAAAATCCCAAACTTTTGAGGTAGTTCATTTCCCTACAGGGGATGGACTTTTCTGTGGAACATAGACCTGGGAGTAACCATGCCAACGCAGATGGACTCTCCAGATATTTTCACTTACAAAATGAAGACTCAACTGGGCAAGATTAGTCTCATCTCCTTTTGTTTGGTGGGGATGTAGGAAAGTAGGATCTGCTTTCATGATTACCACCCACTTTTTGCTGGTGTTTTGCTGTTTTCTGACTAGTCTTACTGGGATTCTGCTAATCAAGAACCCAGTCACTGTGCTCTCTCCCTAAATTTGTCAATGGTGAGTACTTCAATCGATTTTTTATTGTATGGTCAATAAAACATTTACAAAAAGATAAAAGGAAAATGAACAGTGTGCAGATAAAACCATATATAGATATCACAGGTGCTAATGAAGCTAATTCTCATAGGTCTTACTGCTTCTAATGCAGCAAGCATTTAAGGAAAGAGATTGAGCGACAAACAGAAAAAGATACCTCAGACTTTATACAGAACAGGGCGTGAAGAATAACTAAGGAAGGTGGACAAAATTCTTTAAAAACAATTAAAAGCAGTGGACAAAGTTCTTTGAAGATAGTTAAAGCAGCAGACAGGGTGCAATGTGGGTCTGACTTAACAAAGACGCTAAAAGCAATGTGCAAATGTCGTGTAACACAGTACTTAAAGTGCAGCAATCAGCTAAGCTGAAACAGACAGTGGGCAGATCCTCTTGCTCGAGGTGTGCCTTTTGCAGTTAAAAAAACATATATATATTTGCTGTGCCCTTTGGAACTTCAGGTCCAACTGCAGAGCCCGCATGCACCACGTGGCATGGTCCACTAGCAGGAAGCAGGAGGCCATGAGGTCCAACAGCCTCAGAGTCATTCTCACCAAAATCCAGGGTAGAGGCTGAAACATTGGTATCATAGCTTGGATATCCTGAATTCGCCATTCGGGCAGATAGCCCTGAAACTACACTGTGTCCAGAACTGAATAACAAAAGCTGAATGTGGCAAGGCTCTATGCGCAAAGTTTGTCCACAGTAATCCCCACAGTCATATGCAGAAATATCCAATTGTGTGCTCCAAGGAAGAGGGCAGCCACTCGTACCCACAAAACTGGACCAGAAAAATCCGGTCCTACAATAAACAACAAATTATCCTGAGCACTACTCAGTATATATTATAAAATCAAAGTCCAGTCCGTCTTCTTGTAACTCCAATGTTTATTCCAGGTAGAAAAATAGCCTATTTTTCTACCTGGAATAAACATTGGAGTTACAAGAAGACGGACTGGACTTTGATTTTATAATATATACTGAGTAGTGCTCAGGATAATTTGTTGTTTGTGTCCAGAACTGCTCCAATGAAACGGAGCATCTGAGAGGGTGTTGGAAAGTAGGATCTGCTTTCATGGTTACCCCCACTTTTTGCTTGTGTCATTCTGTTTTCTGACTAGTCTGACTGGGATCCTGCTAATCTGGACACCAGTCACTGTGCTCTCTCCCTAAATTGGACTATGGTAAGTACTTTGGTACTTTCCTAATAGCCTACTGGTGTACCCTTCTAAGTCCCTAGTATATGGTAATAATGTACCTAGGGCATAGGTACACCAGGGGTCTCCCATGGGCTGCAGCATGTATTATGCCACCCATGATAGACCACTCAAACTGTGACTACAGGCCTGCTATTACAGCCTGTGTGAGCTGGTGCTAGAACCACTCACCACAGATATAAGTTTCTTTATATCTGAGGTCACTGCACTTAAAACCGATAAGTCACCCCTAGGGTCAGCCCTTCAATCCTGAGGGCAGGGTGCTAGGTTATATGTGTGAGGATGCCCTGCATGAGCTGGATACCCTCTACAAACCCAGGAGTCGATTCTCCAGGCTCTGTAAGTGCGGTCAGCCATTTTATACATATATAATGGACATCAAGTCAATTACTAGATGTCTAACTATATATAAGCTGCACCGAAACCGGTCATGTTTGGTATCAAACATGTTGAAATCCTACCCCAACACTGATTCCGGTGTTGGATGCAGGATCCCATATACTGGGGGGCACCCCTAGGAAGCCCCCGTGTATTCCCAGTACCAGCCTTTCAGGGATTAACCACTAGTGCTGCTGCTGACCACAGATACGATTCTGCCCTCCTGCTGCTGAGATGAGCTCAGGTAGAGCAATAGGTTTCCCGTCATAGGGAGGTTTGACGACCTCCCAGACAGGACTTAGTCTATTGGGCTTGGGTGGGGGTGCTTGCCAGCGCCACCAGACTTCTTTGAAGGGCACATTTGGTGCCCTTCTTGCATACTCCAGTTGAAACCAGTTCAGGGAGCCGTTGGCTCCCAATCTGGCACAAAACTGGACAAAGGACATGGGAGTATCCTCCCCTCTGTCCAGCCCCTCCTCTGGGAGCGACCCCTGAATCGTCCTGTTGTGTAGTTCCTATAAATCTATATAGGATCTGCGCGTTTAGACAACATAAACTAAGGGATTGGTGTCCAGACTGGTTCAGACACCCCAAAGGATATGTTAGTCTGTAGACCTGCTAGCTTACAGTACCACTATAAGCCTCACAACCTTACCAAGGAGCAAATAGTTTATGACAACTATTGAACATGACAACCCTGACCCCTCAGGGATCGTGGAAACAGTGCAGTATTTTTCGCTCAGTCACTCGTGCTCACTTTGTCTCAGAGAGATATTCAGAATAAACGGTGGGGACGTTTTCAATAAGTATTTATTGAACCAGCGTCATTCTAGTATACAATACATGTGCTGCAATAACCATGAGACAGAAACAGATATAGACGATTACCAGCACCAATAGAGTAAATAAAAGGTATAATTCTACCATATTGCTAAAACAGTGAATATATGCAGGCATATAAATACATGACAGTAATAATGGGTACTCTAACGATGCTAACCCTAACTAGATGTACCTAAGTGTACCTAGCATGTATGTAGGTGTATAGCCAAGAATCCACCTAGGAAAGAGCCAACCCCATTACCTGATGTGAGAGAGGAAAGGACCCCGTCCTGGTCTCGAGTTGGACACCCCGCTAGGGATGTCAGACCACTGCATGCTGGAGTGTCTGCATGCAGGGACTTCAGCGTCTCATGTCAGCATGGACTTCTTTTTCTCCTCTGGTTTACCCAGCGAAGATGTGGTACTTATATACCCGAAAGGTACCCTCAGGGGTTCTACCTAGATGTGTCATGGTACTGTTGGCATGTCGGCCAAGGATGACGATAGTGGTGACCCTTATACAGAGTTATTATGCAGAAGATGGTAATCCTGCTGTGATACTGAGAATCCTCATGCATAATAAATGAGGCTAGTTTTTGGAGAAAACCACACAACATTTATGCGACACCTAACTAGGTAAAAGGTCAGCACCAGAACCATTATGTAGAACAATGGTAGGACAAATGTAGGTAAAAGGTGGTACAACTACCTAGGCCTTTATCGGGGTATATTGGGGTTCATAACACCCACTCCTCATCCGACTGGACGGCAAAGTAACAAATGCTAAAATATGCCTGTTTAAAAAGCATCTAAAATATGAGTGTAAAAACATGGTATGTGTTAGAAAATGATGTAAAAGTTAAAAAAGCTATACAAGTCCTCCAAAGAGTCAATATACTCTTAGACCAACTAAGCATGCCGCAAGCCATAGTGCTCAGTGAGAGCAAAAGAGGCAAAATAAAACAAAAGTGATGTTTTCGAATTCCAATTAAGGTTGTTTTCGAAAAAAGGCCGAATTGTTCCCAGCACACAGAGAGTCAAATGTTTATGTGTTCTGTGTGGGAGACGCAACATCACTGCTGCTTGCCTTCGCAGGCGACTGTCTCTGTAACACCTCTTGGATCAGGTCAATGGAGCAAAGGTGATCTTCTCCAGTTCTCACAGCCGTTGCTGAGGAAGTACTCGAAGCCTGTGAGCCTGTGGTAGAGCCGGTGTCCATTCAGACAGAAGCTGAAGCATCCCGTACATTAGAAAAATTAGCATAATGAGCAATAATTTTTATTCGTTGTGATTTTTTCTAATGTCTGTTATGTGATTACTGTAATGTATAGTCTCTTGATGGATGTTTTTGTTATTACTGTATTGTGATTTATTATGTGTTTAGTGTTTTTGTGCTATACTAGATTTAATATTTGCATTGTTTGCTCCTTTATGTGGGTGCTCACGAATCATGTACATATAACTATATAACTACATGACCTATTATTTTTAATTTAAAAAAAAATGATTTATATAAAAATATTTTTGTACCTAAGATGAATAAACTATAGAAATTACTGGTCTGATGAACAAGTTACTTACCTTCGGTAACGATATATCTGTAAGAAACATTAGTTAGTGATAGATTCCTTACCTTAGATTCCTTACCTTAGAATATCCCCAGGCGTCAGACTGGATCCGGAAAGTTTTCGTCAGCAGTACCCCTGCGCGTCGGAAGGTGGTGTCGTACGGCTCCATGTCCGTCGTTGGCGTTGTGGTCACCGAGATGACATCGCGGCAGCTACTTAAACGCCGCCCTCGTGCGCTGACGTCAGTTCTGTACACGACTTTCCGCGCCAGGAACGCAGAGCCATACAAGATACTGACCACTGGTGCATTGAAACTAGGGCCCTGAAAGGGATGACCTTAACCCTAGAAATCAGTTCGCAGAACGGGGAGGATGGGTGGGGCGGTAAGGAATCTATCACTAACTAATGTTTCTTACAGATATATCATTACCGAAGGTAAGTAACTTGTTCATCTGAAAGAAACACGTTAGTGATAGATTCCTTACCTTAGAATAGATACCCCAGCAATACCAACCCCGGTGGTGGGTCTGCGAACCAAGATCACACCAGAAAGTCCCGGAGAACAGAACGGCCAAAGAAGACGTCTCTCCGGACTTGGCTGTCCAGGCAATAGTGTTTAGTGAAAGTGTGCAGCGAGGCCCACGTAGCTGCCTGACAGATGTCTTGTAAGGGGACACCACGTCCCAACGCCGTAGTGGCAGCCGTCGCCCTGGTAGAATGTGCGCGCAGCCCTGACGGAGGCTCCTTCTTTGCCAGAGAATAACAGGCTTTTATACAGAAGATGACCCATCGGGAGATAGTCCGCATGTGTACGGCCCGACCTTTCTTGGCGCCAACGTAGCCAACAAAGAGCTGGTCATCCACCTGGAACTGTTGTGTGCGACTCAGGTAAAAAGAGAGTGCACGTTTTGGGTCCAGACGGTGGAGCCTCTCTTCCTCTCTGGAAAGATGCGGAGGCGGAAAGAAGGTGGGCAAAGTGATGGTCTGCCCGATGTGAAAGGCAGTAACAACCTTTGGCAGAAAGGATGGACGTGTCCTGAGGACAACTTTGTCCGGATGGACAGACAGAAAAGGAGGTTTACAAGAAAGAGCCTGGAGCTCACTCACTCTCTACGCATAGGTGATGGCAACCAGGAAAGCAGCCTTCAGAGTTAATAAACGAAGAGGACAGTTGTGAAGAGGCTCAAAGGGAGCGCACATTAAGTATGTGAGAACCAGGTTCAAGTCCCACTGTGGCAGCACAAAGGGAACAGGAGGAAAAAGGTGGGTAATACCTTTAAAGAATCTGTTAACAACAGGGGACTTGAAAAGAGAGGGCTGATCAGGGAGCCTGAGAAAGGCCGAAATAGCAGAAAGGTAGCCCTTGATAGTGCCCAGAGCAGAGCCCTGCTGGGCCAAAAAAAGAAGGAACAGTAGGCCCTCAGAAAGAGAGGCAGAAAGGGGATCCACAGCCTTTGCTGTGCACCATGCCACAAACTTGTTCCACCTACAGGCGTATACCAACTTAGTGGAGGGACGCCTGGCTGCCAGAATGACATCACAGACTTCAGGAGGCAAGTCGAAAGGAATCAACTGCCGCCACTCAATCTCCATGAAAGGAGGTGGAGACTGGACAGGTTCGGGTGGAGGACCGTCCCCTGCTGCTGCGACAGGAGATCCTCCTGAAGAGGCAGTCGGATCGGGGGATCGATGGTCATACTGAGTAGCTCGGGATACCAAACTCTTCGAGCCCAGTCCGGGGCCACAAGAATGACTTGGGCCCGGTCGCGCCTGATCTTCTTCAGCACTCAGCAACTCCACTCGCGACGAAAAGCGTCGCAGAGCGAGTGCCGCCTTGGAAATTCCAACGCGCAGAACTGCAGACATTGCGCGTTCTCTTCGGTGGCGAATAGATCTAACCAAGGCTCTCCCCACTGTTGAAAGAGACCTTGTGCCACGTCCGAGTGAAGACGCCATTCGTGATCCATCATGCACCTGCGGCTGAGTTCGTCCGCCCTGGCATTCAGTGAACCTTTTAATCACAACAAGAAGAGGGAAAAAAGTGATATTATGTGATAATAAGTGAGTGAAAAGGGGGAATGCACCATGTTTAAAAACTGCCCTCACACACAGCAAGCTGTGTCATGCTTCATCATAGGGCTGCTAACACACCTCCGCGTTTGCCCAACGCTGGAGGTGGAGCAATGGGGAGGGGAAGACAAAACAACATACAGTGTCCAACCCAAGGTGAGAAATAGTGCAGGAAATGTGAAGTTAAAACTGTACTCAGGGAGTCCTTATTACAATTTAATATTAGGTACCCTGTCCAGAATTAAAAATAGAAGAAAAATATTTGTGGATGCTGGGTTGGGGAGCTTATAATGAGACTCCAACCGCTCCACTCTGCATAGATGTCGACATGTTTCAGCCGTCTAAATGACAATGCCCGGCTTTCATCAGGACTCTCAGCACTGTGATCCCTAGGTGCTCCCCCTTCCTTTTTATAAATTCATTAGTAAAAGGGGATATCACCTTCCAATTAGCCCTTCAAAATTGAAGAGGAACCTGTATGAATGATTAAAAACCGGAAAACACGTGATGTGTTATGTGTTAGTGCCCTTTATATCACTCATACTAAACATGAACAGACAAACAACATAGATTGATATTAATAGTGCAACCACTCCAGTCACTCACATCATAAAAATAATAATAATAATGGGGGCACTCCTACTACCCATCTAACATCAGGGTCTGGGTGCTCATTTTTCTCTTTAGTTTGATTAATACCCCATTGGTGTTAGAATAACTTATATCCATTCAACACATTATGAAAAAGCACTATTTTTGTTATTGTGTGAAGTCTTCATTATAAAAATGCTAAGTTCAAACTAGGAGCACTAAATAGTGCAAAACATACTCGGAGACACCACATTCATCCCATGCCACTTCAGTGAACCTGCCAGCTGTTAAACCACCAGGGAAATGCCCTGATGTTCCAGCCATGTCCAGAGGCGCAGAGCCTCCTGACAAAGGGTCCACGACCCCACCCCGCCTTGTTTGTTGCAGTACCACATGGCGGTAGTGTTGTCTTTGAATACCTGCACTACTCTCCCCTTGACAGAGGGAAGGAATGCCTTCAGTGCAAGTCGGATCGCCCGAAGCTCCAGAAGGTTGATATGAATCCTGGACTCCGCCGGAGACCAGAGGCCTCTGATCTCCGCCTCACCCATGTGGCCGCCCCATCCTAGGAGGGACGCGTCCGTCACCACTGTGTGCTCCGGTTGGGGAAGGGAGAGGGATCTGCCATTGACCCAATGCCGGTTTGTGAGCCACCACTGCAGCTATTGAGCAGTGCCCTCCGAGATCTGGACGTAATCGGACAGGTTCCCCTGATGCTGCGCCCATTGGAACTTCAGGTCCCACTGCAGAGCCCGCATATGCCATCTGGCATGATCGACCAGCAGGATGCAGGAGGCCATGAGGCACAGCAGCCTCAGGGTCATCCTGACCGAAACCCAGGATAGAGGCTGAAAGATCGGAATCATAGCCTGAATATCCTGGACTCGCCGTTCGGGAGGATAGACCCGAAAGTGTGTCGTATCCAGAACCGCTCCGATGAAGAGGAGCTTCTGAGAGGGAATCAGGTGCGACTTCGGCACGTTGTTGGAGAACCCCAGCGAATGCAGGAGGTCGGCTGTAGTCTGGAGGTGGGAGACGACAGCCTGGGGCCAGCCCGCCTTCAACAGCCAGTCGTCGAGATAGGGGAAGACTGGAACCCCTGATCTGCGCAGATGAGCTGCGACCACTGCCATCACTTTCGTGAACACCCGAGGGGTGCTGGTAAGGTCAAAGGGGAGCACGGTAAACTGAAAGTGCTCGTGGCGTACCGTAAACCGCAGGTAACGCCGGTGGGCCGGTAGGACGGGAATGTAGAAATATGCGTCCTGCAGGTCCAACGCTACCATCCAGTCTCCAGGGTCGAGGGCAGGCAAGACCTGAGCCAGAGTTAACATCTTGAACTTTTCCTTCCGGAGGAAGCGATTGACGTTCCTGAGGTCCAAGATAGGACGCAGGCCCTTGTCCTTCTTGGGCACCAGAAAGTAGTGGGAATAACAACCACGTCCTACTTCAGGCGCAGGAACGTGCTCGATGGCCCCCTTGGCCAAGAGGGCCGCGACTTCCTGTTGAAGAAGTGCCAAGTGATCCCCCAACATGCGGTGGTACTGGGGTGGCATGGCTGGAGGGGTAGTCTCGAAGGGGAGGGAGTAGCCCCTTCGGACTATTTGTAAAACCCACCTGTCCGAAGTGATGGTGCGCCAGTGGGGGAGGTGATGGCGAATCCTGCCGCCCACTGGCGTTTGATGGGCCTGAAAACTCGGACTAGGAAGGTTTGGAGGCAGTGGTGGCCGGGGTGGAGGTGGACTGACCCGCCCGCTGGCCCCCTGACCCGCCTCGGCGCGACCCACATCCGCGGCCGCGCTGAGACTGTTGCTGCGCAGGCCTGAGGCTCTGAAACGAACGTGTCGGGCGCCCCTTCCGTGGCCACGAAAGGAGCGAAAAGCAGAAGGCGGAGGAGGGCGCGTGGCGGAAAGGCCCAGGGACTTGGCCGTAGCCCGCGAGTCCTTAAAGAGCTCCAACGCACTATCTGCCTTGGTGCCAAAAAGGCGAATGGCAACAAAGGGCATGTCCATCAAGGTGTTCTGGACATCCCCGGAGAAACCAGTAGTCCTCATCCAGGCGTGGCGACGGAGCGCCACTGTCGTGGAAATCGCCCTGCCCAGGGAGTCGGCAGTGTCAAGGCCACATCGAATTGTGAACTTTGCCGCATCTCTCCCTTCAGCAATAGCCTGAGAGAGCACTGTCCGGGCCTCCTCCGGACACTGAGGCAGCACTTGCGCCACCGTATCCCACAGAGAGTGGGAATAACGGCCCAAGAGGCATGCGGTGTTCACAGACCGCAGCCCTGAACTGGCGGAAGAGAAAATCTTCTTCCCAAATTGTTCCAGTTTCTTGGATTCCCTATCCGGAGGTGCGGTAGGGAAGGCACTCGGGGATGCAGAGGCTTGGACAACCAAGCTCTCAGGGGTGGGGTGTTGGGAGAGGAAAAGGGGGTCGTCCGGGGCCGGGCGATGGCGTCGGACCATGTTCCTATCCACAGGAGCCCCTGTGGTGGGCCTGGACCGGGTGCCCAAAAGAACGTCAGAAAGTGCATCATTAAAAGGCAGCAGTGGCTCCCCAGAGGTAGCTGCCGGCTGCAGCACTTCTGTCAGGAGGTTAGTCCTGACGGCCACTGTAGGGAGCTCGAGGTGGAGGGCCTCGGCCGCCCTACACAACACCACAGCGTAACTTGCACCCTCCTCAGTAGCCACGGTAGGAGGAGTGAGCATGCCAAGGTCAGGAGAGGTGTCAAGACCACTGGCGTCCCCCAGTTCCTCTGCCCAGTCCGGGTCTAACTCACACTGTGCGGTGAGAGGGTCCTCAGACCCCTCCCACTCCTCCCCTTCCTCCGAAGGCTGATGAACAGGCCGAAAATAAGGAGGATGGACATAGGGAAAGAAGGGTCCCATCGGCGTCGGAATCGGCGTCGAGCGACGCCGTTCCGGCGCCGTGTCCACTTCGGGCCTGAGACCGGGGACGACGTCGTCCATCGGCACGGGCGACGTCGGAGGTGGTGCCGGAGGGGTTGACGTCGGTGGAGGTGTTATGAGGTCAACCAGCGTCAACCGGGATCCAGGCCTGGATCCATGGGGGTCCTGCGGCGCCGGAGCCGACAGCGATGCCGGAGCCGGTGGCAGTGGAAGGCAAGGACCCCCAGTTGGGCCCGCGGGGCCCGAAGGCGCACCGGAGGGACCCGACGGCCCAAAGAGGCGAGCCATGGCTGACAGAAAGTCCTGCAACTGGGCCGGAGTCGCCGACGAACCCGGGAAGGGCGGGTAGGCCGAGGGCAACTGCGTAGGCTCCGCCGGAGCCGCGGGGGTGGCACCACCCGCACCCTCAGCCGCAACGCGCTATGGGCGAGGGGAAGTCGGAGAGCGACGGCGCTTCTTCGACTTCTTAGAGTGCTTCGTCTTACCTGACCCAGAGTGCGAAGACTTCGATCCCGACGAACGATGGGGGTGGCTCCGCGACCGGTCCCTCGACCTCCCTCGGGACCGGGACCTTGAGCGGCGCAGAGCCGACTGCCGGACTTCAAGCAACTTTCGGGACCGCTCCCGCAAAGTCTTTGGCGCCATGGCCCGGCAGTCGGGGCACGACTTGGGGTCGTGGTCGCACCCCAGGCAGTAGAGACACACGCGGTGCGGGTCCGTCACCGACATCATGCGATGACATTCCTCACAGGACTTGAAGCCGGGCATCCCTACGGCACCAGGAGTTGAATATAGAGACAAAAAGCCTAGAAAACTCAGTCAAAAAATGACTGGGGGTACCGCTCTCTCCGGATCTGCGCTTGCTGGCGCGGATAAAGAAAGAACTGACGTCAGCGCGCGAGGGCGGCATCTAAGTAGCTGCCGCGACGTCATCTCGGCAACCACGACGCCAACAACGGACGTGGAGCCGCACGACGCCACCTTCCGACGCGCAGGGGTACTGCTGACGAAAACTTTCCGGATCCAGTCTGACGCCTGGGGATATTCTAAGGTAAGGAATCTAAGGTAAGGAATCTATCACTAATGTGTTTCTTTCAGATTAATGGCTTTTGCATATTATAGACATATTGCTTTTGTTATTTATTGCTTTTGTTTACTATGTTCAATTTCCCTGCCCTCTTCTCCAAACATATCCAGTTAAGTCAGGGACCCTCTTTGATCTCTTGAAACATTCAATGAAGGTCATAGCGGTACCTCCCTTACTGTGTGGGTCGGTGGAAACAATACTTGCATACAACATGTAAGTCTGGAACTCACTGTAACCAGATAGGCGATGCCTGGTAGCATCCCACAACAACCTTGATCATTCAATATCAAATAACTCCCATTTGACCGCAGTTTGAACAACTGATGAATCATGGCAGCTGGGGATCCTTTCAAGTGGCACGATAGGTTTGCAATCAAAGCATTACAAGCTGAGTGAAGCATAATATCCTGACAAATTAGAGATCCACTTAACAAATTCTTGCAGTCTGTACCGCTGAGAAAGACTTCAGTGTCCCCATTCCTGCTTCTAAATGTGTACGGTAATTCCCAAGATTCATGGATGTATTCCCTACCCAACGCTTCATATCTGTCTACTTGGTGGTATTGTAGACAATATTGAAATATTGAAATTGGAATGTTGTTACTGGCAATGTTATATGGTCATGGATTAACCATCCTGTGGAAGGTGACTCAGCCAGAGTAACTGGCCCAATTTTTCAATGTGCAACATTGTATATTTTGCATCACTTTGTGCCATTGTTGTCTGCCTCTCTGCTAGATTATAAGCAGAAAACAGAGTCGTATTGTTAATATGTCACCAGGGCATGTAACCAGAGCGCAATGAGTGTAGCGTCCAGCTTAATAATAGAATGGACCGCAATTGTGATTGCCCGTGCTGAAGAATAGACAAATCCTGTTCTATTATATCTATTGCAGAAGACACAATTTTGCCCAGTGAACAAATCCTGGATGTTAGTGTGGTCATGCCATTGTCGGCCACTGCCAAAGCCTTTTCTAGGTTAACCCTGTCATTCTTACTCAATCTCTCTGCAGCTTCCTGTTGATATTATTTACTTCATTGTAAATAACGTATAAGAAGCGTTATTGACGTGGTTTCCGGGGGCCTAGGAAAAAATCCCTTAGATCCATGTCATGGGACAGTGTTGAAATTCTCAGCCACTCTAGGCATAAGTTCCCAACACTGAAGAATGTCACCACCCCCGGATGTTCTCGTTGTACATGGCGTTGGTCAGGCTTATGGATACGAAACCCTTCGGTGGTACCCTTGAATCTTGACTGTTTAATAAAGAACAGCGTTGGGTATATAGATTCAAGAGTGACAGTACAGGTCTCAATGATGACATCCCCTGGTTCTCTCTATCCCGTCCTTAAACCACTCCTTCATGTAACGTTGTCTATTTTTGATTATTTACAGCCTCGATAACAAGACTCTTAATGTGAGCACAAATTGCTCCAATATACACTATTGGACGATGCTCCAATTTTAGGTGTTCACTTGGTGAAGAGGCAAGTACATTGCTGTATTCGACCTTTACCATTTGTTCATCACTAGGTCTTAGGTTATTTTTTAGGCTGTTTTTAGGTGTTTTGAGGCTTTCTTTTTCCAATTATTGATTGCCTTGACATCAAAGAATTCCCCCAAAAATATTCTCTGAAGGTGTGCACCAGCTGTTTCAATACACACTAGTTATAAAAAAAACTTTTCCTCACTACTAGGTGTTTATAACGAGTATAAGAATCGTCTCACACAGGTTAGAGAGGCTTACATAATGTCCTATCTAACTCTTCTTGAAGAGTTAGATCCCTGCTCATCACGATTTTTACATTATAATAGCAATCACACATTACAACACAGGAATTTTTCGTCAGTGCTGACATATACATCCACTGATTTGCTCAACTTACATTGATTAGTGTTTTCAACTTGGATATATTTATGATGATAGAGCCTTGCCCATTGACTTAACACATACTAGCTGTTCATATTCTGCATCCAGGCCTCTAGATACGTGCGGTAGATCACTCTGGCACTACAAGTCCCAGAGTTCACGTATTTTTGGTTCTGCGCATGCAGGCTGAGCGCGTGATGACGCGGTGTGTGCCGCGATGGCAGGTGCCTGCCGTACGTACCCAGTGATTCTCAAATCAAGTACTTATACGACAGACACCGCGGCGTCCTCCTGCCCCGTGGTACCGAACGGACCGCGTCTTCTCAAGTGATGGTATGTGGATCATGTTTATGAGAGCAGAAATAGAGATTTCCTTCCTTCTCTTTTAAACTAGCCTCGTACGATGGCCTTATCGCCAAGTTCTTTCCCAATAGTTTATTTAAGCAAGCTGTAACAAGCGTAGTCCCCCCGCCTTTCCGGTATGTGATTCAGCATGACGGCTCCTTGAGAGTAAGCTAGCTTGTCTCATTGTCCGCTACACACATTGCGGTCTGCAGCCTGCACTTATACTGGGTGGTAAAACAGTCTTGTTCAGCACGGTCACTTATGACTATAGCTGCCTATCCCTGGGTGGATGTTACAACTTGTAAGGTACTTTACCATTAAGGAATCAATTTTTCGATTGATTGTCACAGACGCGCCGGTCTCTGGCACCTCTGTGACCTTTATAACCATCTGACACAAGGATTTGATTATTTATGTCAGCCATGACTCCATAATCGCATCAGCATTAGAACACCTGATTGCATACACAATTTAGTCTTGACTAAAGGTAGATGCCCCTTTTGACGATCGTCACGCTCTGGGTTTTCTCTTATGAAGTGCCTAGTAGCTCACCCTGTTGTCATATTCCAAATGGGCAGAGGAAGACTAGCTGCCATTAATAACCATCCTTGTGACAAGGGTCTGTTATTCCTGACAATAAGGCACATCTATGTACACTAGCAGCCATACCCCACAGGAGATTTCCCGTATCTGACACCTAATGATGAATGACTTTTTATTTTTTCATATAGTATTGTCAACTGTATATGCTGTGTGTTTATGACCATACTTTACGATCATATACTATGTTACTGCCTTTATGCTTTTAAACAGGAATTGGATACCACCTTGAGTTTGCAATGCAAAGATTTTAGGTTTTCCGTTCGCTCACCCGACGATTCGGGTAGGTGCCTTTCTGCATTACCATGTGATTTACTGTTATAATATGTACTCTGTTTAGAGCCATGTATACACGGGGTTGTGTTATCCATCTCATTGTTTGCACATTCTCTGTTTCTCTTTCTAGGGAGTTGTCCTGACCAGTATACTTCATGACTGAGTGAAATTCACACTAACTACTGGTTGTATATAAGTATCAATATACACTTTTTCCCACTTCATTGAATTAGTAGTAGTGGACACTGCACTTTCTTTTTCTTTTTCTTTCACTGATTCTGGTCCTGATGAAAGCCGCTACATCCCTTTTGGGAGTATTAGGCAGAAACATGTCGACCATCCTCTTGCTTTGACAGATTGAATCACTCCCTGTTTCAGCCTTATGTTTTAATCTTGAACTGTAGATGCCAGAATAAAGTTGCCCAGCATACCACTGATTCAGTTTTAATCACCTCTCACATTTCTTTCACATCCGTCTCACCACATCCAGCTCATCTAGAGGTTTAGTACACCTCAATATCTCCACCAAAACATCCCTGAGCTCCTCCCTCTCAGTGAGGGGGTTGTAGCCCACACTACGACTAGGTTCGTAGTGCGAGGAGATCCCCTATGATGAAGCATTCCACCTTTGGGTGGGTGAGGGGATTCGTCCTAAGAAAGAGATTCTTCAATACCCCATCAATAAATCTCTAGACCCAGTGGCCCATATTGTGTTTTTCAGTTATACGAGTGGGGAATCGGCCTCTGGTGGTCTTTAAATTTCCTCTGGTCCTATTTGTGTGTTTAGCATCCCAAAACAACCTTGATCATTCAACATCAAATGACTCCCATTTGAGAGCAGTTTGAACAACGGATGAATCATGGCAGCTGGGCATCCTTTCAAGTGGCACGATAGGTTTGCAACCAAAGCATTACAAGCTCAATGAAGCATTATATCCTGACAAATTAGAGATTAGTCTCATCTCCTTTCGTTGTGTAGGAAAGTAGGATCTACTTTCATGGTCACCCCCACTTTTTGCTAGGGTCATTATGTTTTCCTGACTAGTCTGACTGGGATCCTGCTAACCAGGACCCCAGTCTCTGTGCTTCTTCCCTAAATTGGACATGGTGAGTACTCAGGTAGACTCCAGATTGGCTACTGGGGTACCCTTGTAAGTCCCTGGTATATGGTACCAAGGTATCAAGGGCTTATGTATCCTAGAGGTCTCCCATGGGCTGCAGCATGTATTATGCCACCCATGAGAGGCCATTCAAATTTAGACGACTTCAGGCCTGCCATTGCAGCTAGTGTAAGCTGGTGCTAGCACCATTTACAACAGATATAGGTTTCCCTATATCTGAGGTCACTACACTTAAAACTTATGTCACCCCTAAGGCAGGCCTTTCAATCCTGAAGGCAGGGTGCTCGTTCAAAGTGTGAGGGTGCCCCTGCATGAGCAGGGCACCCCTACAATATTCGGAGTCCATTCTCCCGGGTTGCAAGTGCATCAGCCATTACGACATATTGAGTGGCCATGCATCATTACGCGATGACCATCTCTAAACTGGGGGTAACGAACCCTGTCATGTTTGGTATCAAACATGTTGGAATCATACCCCCACACCATAAACGGTGTGGGAGTATGATTCCATGCACTGCAAAGCTCTTCCAGTAGGCCCTCAGTGCTCCCGGTACTAGTCTTTCAGAACCGGACAGCAAGCTAGGTCTGCTGCCGACCAGAGACACATTTCTGCCCTCCTGCTGCTGAGCCAAGCTTGAGATGGGGAAGGCAGAACAAAAGATATACTGTCACAGGGAGGGGTGACCATCTCCCAGACAGGGTTTAGTGTATTTGGGCAGGGTGTGGCCGCTGGCCCGCACCACTGAGATTGCCTGGAGGGCACATTTGGTGCCCTCCTTGCATACTCCAGTTCAAACCAGTTCAGGGAGCTATGGCTCCCGCTTTGGCGTGAAACTGGACAAAGGATATGGAAGTATCCTCACCCACTGTCCAGCCCCTCCTCTGGGAGGGACCCCTGAATTATCCCAGCCCTATCCTAAGGGTACTTAAGGGCTTACCTGTGGGTGGGTCCCTAGATTTGTTGTGGGACAAGATTCAGATCACATACCACTTCAACCATCTGGACACTCCGCTCCACATGGACTAGGCCTGGGCAATAAACTCCGCTACGCATTCCTACGCGGAGTCAGCTACTAAACTGCAACACAAATGCTTTGATAAAGCAACTTTACATGCTAAAAAGCATATAACCAATTCACAAAAGTGAACTTTAAAAATGAAAAATATCAGGCAATGAGAGAGGTGATGATTTTGGGGTCCCCCCTAACCTAGGGGGAGGACCAAGCAGATGCCTTGAACACAAAGAGCATATCATGCTGAACGATTCAGTGGTGGTCCCATCCTCTTAGGACCACCCCAAGCACAGTTATGGGCAAAAATACAATCCCAATCAAAGGCCCTGCAAAGCATTATGGGATGAGATTAGCAGTGGGCAGTGAATATTATAGTATCCAATATCAAAATAATTCTACAAAGAGCTGCAGTTCAACTAGTCGTTACTAGGTGTCCCTCACGAGTCAAATGCAAAAGCATTGAAATTATTACATCAAGCTGCAGTTCAACTAGTCGTTGCTAGGTGTCCCTCAAGTCAAATGCTTTTGCATTTGACTCATGAGGGACACCTAGTAGCGACTAGTGGAACTGCAGCTTCATGAAAGGGTTTCAATGCTTTTGCATTTGACTCGTGAGGGACACCTAGTAACGACTAGTGGAACTGCAGCTTGATGTAATCATTTTAATGCTTTTGCATTTGACTCGTGAGGGACACCTAGTAACGACTAGTTGAACTGCAGCTCTTTGTAGAATTATTTTGATTTTGGATACTATAATATTCACTGCCCACTGCTAATCTCGTCCCATAATGCTTTGCAGGGCCTTTGGTTGGGATTGTATTTTTGCCCATAACTGTGCTTGGGGTGGTCCTAAGAGGATGGGACCACCACCGAATCGTTCAGCAAGATGTGCTCTTTGTTTTCAAGGCATCTGCTTGGTTCTCTCCCTAGGTTAGGGAGGATCCCAAAATCATCACCTCTCTCACTGCTTGGCAACTTTTTATTTTCACCTTTGTGAAATGACTATATGCATTTTAGCATGTAAAGACAGAGATACTTGTTATTTTGCCAGAAGTATTTGAGGTTTCTGTTTTATTAATTGGGAGTCCGACAAAAAGGAGTTTTTGTTTAACTTCCTGAAATTCCACGTACTTATGCCCACTCCTACTCTGGACTTCGCTTTGGGAACCGAGACTGCAATGGGGAAGATTCCTGCTGCTCCTGGGTTGGTCTTCTGCAACGTCAGGCATCGCAATGCAGCTGACCGGTCTGCTGAACCTGGGCACCCACAGACTCCGAAAGGCTCAGCAACACAGGTGGTAGTTGTGCAACTCCCTCGAGGCCTGCACTGTCTTCATACCTAGTTTGAGGCCTGTATCTCTCGTCAGAACCGCTGGAACAGAACCACTGTGCACTGCGTCGACTTGCCATTGCCAAGGCTTGTTGGCTCTCTCTTCCAGAGATCTTTGGGCTCCAAGAAGCTCCAACCTAAAGCAACACCTGCAGCCAAGATCTTTCCCTCACCACTTCCTCTGCATCGTGGGCCGTCTTCATTGGTGAGCTGCTCGAGGTCCTCTTGCGACTCCTGTGTCTTCGGCCTGTGGTTCCTCTTGAGGGTCTTCTTTGGCTTCAGTGGCTCCCCTGCTTGCTCGGAGCCTGCTCCAACGTACCTGCTCGTGGTGAGTCACTTGACCTTGCTGGTCCCGACACTGCACCTTTTCCGTCAACTACGTTGGTTGCTGCTGCCATGGCTTGTTGGTGTCCCTGCCGGACACTGACCCCCTGATTCTCGACATCCGACATGGGACAGCTTGTGAATGGCTCATGGTCTTCCACAGCATTGCCTCGTCCACAGAGCTGCAACTTCAAGGGCACCTGCAACCTCTCCTTCATATCCAACAGTGGAGGGAATTCGTCTTCCGTGCCTCAAGGTCACTCCTCAGTGGCATAGACTTTGTCCCCTCTGCTTGCAGGTACCTCTCATTCTGAATCCACCTTTGGGTTCCACCGGACACCTTCGTATTCTTCTCCAGTGGCATCTTTCCTTAAGTCCTCCATTGTGATCTACGGTGGTTTCTGATGTCACTTGACACTTATGCACCCGGCTTCCCTGGTGTAGGTATCCTGGTTTCTGGGGTATCCATGGGTGGGGTGACTCTCCAACCTTCCATCTTCCACGGGGTTTCTTCAGGGTCCACTGGGAAGGGTCCTTCTTCTTTAAAATTGCAACCGTGACTTACCTATTGACTAACATTGAACACGCGGTCGTGTTCCCACTCTGCACACAATGTCCCTGGGGTTCCTAGATACTCACCTTGGGTGGTTCCTTGGGTCTTCTACGTCTTCTGGGTCCATTCTTGACTTGAGTCGTGGTTCGCATTCCACTATTTTAGTATATGGTTTGGTCTCCCCCTGGAGACCACTGTGTATTTGTGCTATTTACGAGTTCTATTCCCTATGTATTGTGTGTATTGTATTTATATCTCCGGGTAGGAGATATTACAATGTGTTAGTAAGTGTCTGTAATAAAATACATATTTTGATAACTACACTGTGTGATGTGCTGTCAATTAACCTATACCATGAGGTTAAGTACTGGTTAAACAAGCTGCTTTACACCCCTTCTGGACTAAGCCTGAAGGCTGCTCTCCACAGCTAACACTTAGAGAGCTTTCTAATGTTGTCTAAGACCACTAAAATCACCATAAGGGTTGTCTGGATTAGTGCAGGGTGCTACACTTACATAAGTGAGCACCATATACTAAGCCAGCCTCTCACAAATATCATCCAGATATACTGCACTACAGACTTCAAGACCTGTTAGGACTCTGTTCACCAGGCTCTGAAATGTGGCAGGTGCACTTTTCAGACCAAAAGGCATCACAATAAATTGATAATGCCCACTAGGGGTTGAAAATGCTGTTTTAGGTTTGGCATCCTCAGCAAGTCTGATTTCCAGTAGTCTGCAGTCAGGTCAAATGTACTCGGATACTTGGCTGAGGCCAGAGTATCAGTAAGCTTATCTGCTCTTGGAATTGGATGGGCATCAGTCCTAGTGACTGCATTAAGGCCTCTGTAGTCTACACAAAATCTCATATCTCTCTTACCATCTTTGGTTTGAGGTTTTGGCACAAGGACTACTGGACTAGCCCAAGGGCTATCCAAAGGCTCAATGACCACCAACTCCAGCATCTTTTGAACCTCGGTCTTGATGCAGTCTCTGACATGGTCAGGCTGTCTGTAGATTTTACTTTTCACAGGCAGACTGTCACCTGTGTCCACTTCATGGGTACTCCAGGTGGTTTGACTGGGAGTCAGAGAGAACATGTGTGAAAAATGATTGAGGACCTTACTGCAATCAGTTTGCTGCTGGTCAGTGAGGCTGCCTGCCAAGGCTACTCCATCAACTGACCCATTAACGGGGTCCTGAGAGAAGAGACCAGGGAGAGGGTCACTCTCTTCCTCCTGTCCCTTATCAGTGGCCATGAGCAATCTCATGTCAGCCCTGTCAACAAAAGGATTGAAGCAGTTCATATGAAGTACCCTGTGGGGACTTCTAGGAGTACCTAGGTCAATCAAATTGGTGACCTCACCTTTTTTCTCAAGGATTGTGTGGAGGCCACTCCACTTGTCTTGCAGAGCTGCTGGGGCCACAGGCTCCAACACCCATACTTTCTGTCCTGGCTGGTAAACAGTCAGTACAGCCTTTTGGTCATGCCAAGCTTTCTAAAGCTCCTAGCTGGCCTCAAGGTTTCTGCTGGCCTTCTTCAGATACTCAGCCATACATGCACACAGCCCAAGGACATATTTTACAATATCCTGTTTAGGAGGTTTGAGAGGTTGCTCCCAGCCCTCCTTAACCAGATCAATGGACCCCTAACTGGATGCCCAAACAGAAGTTCAAATGGGTTGTAACCAAGCCCCTTCTGTGGAACCTCTCTGTAGGCAAAGAGAAGGCAGGGTAGTAAGACATCCCATTTTCGCCTAAGCTTTTCTGGGAGCCCCATGATCATATCCTTGAGGGACTTGTTGAACCTTTCAACAAGCCCATTGCACTGTGGATGGTAGGGTGTGGTAAACTTGTAGTTTTCTCCTCACTCTTTCCACATTGCAGTGATATAACTAGACATGAAAATTGTACCTCTGTTTGTTAAGACCTCCTTAGGGAAACCCACCCTGAAAAATATTCCCAGGAGGGCCCTGGGCACTACAGGAGCTGTAGTGGTTCTAAGGGGAATAGCCTCTGGATACCAAGTCGCATGGTCCAGCACCACTAGGATATAACTATGTCCAGATGCTGTTGGAGGGTTTAACGGACCAACTATGTCTATCACTACCCTCTCGAAGGGAACCCCAACCACTGGGAGCGGAATTAAGGGGGCCTTTGTAGTGCCACCTGACTTGCCACTGGCTTGGCAAGTTACACAGGAGCGACAAAACTCCTTGTTGTCTTCAGACATATGGGGCCAGTGAAAATGAGGGATAAGCCTGTCCCAAGTCTTGCTTTGCCCAAGATGTACTCCAAGGGTAATGTCATGTGCCAGGGAGAGACGAAAACCTCTGAACTTCTGAGGTATCACCAACCTCCTGGTAGCACCAGGCTTGGGGTCTCTACCTTCAGAAAATACGAGCCTATCTTCCCAATAGATCCAATGGGACCCACTGACACTCCCTGCTTCCCCAGCATCAGCTTGCTGCCTGAGCTGTTCAAAAGAGGGGCAGGATTTCTGCTCTAAACTCAAATCTGCCCTAGAAGGGCCCCCTGCCCCCAAGAACTCTGTCAGGTCAGGCCCAAGTTCCTCTGGGATAGTTCCTTCATAGGGACTTAGATCATCTCCCTCAGGAGACTGATCCTCACTGGGAGTTTGGGAGGAGGATAAGCCCTTACCCTTCCTGCTCCTTCTCTTAGGAGCCAGCTGGTCCATTCTTCCAGGATTCAGTGCTCCCTCAGTGCTAAGCTGTTTGGCCTGAGCCCTTGTGACAGCAAATGCATTGGCAGAGATTCCCATCATCTCTGCATGTGTCCTGAACTCCACTTCAGACCAGGCTGAATGTTCCAGATAATTTCCCAACAGACAATCTACAGGTAGTTCTGGAGAAACTACAACTCTTTTAGGGCCAGTTACCCCTCCTCAGCTGAGATTCACAACTGCCAAGGAATGATCAGTCCTGACATTGCTAGCGTTGGTTAATTGGTACAACTGACCAAGTATGATCTGTTCATGGGACACAAGTTTCTCTGTCACCATCGTGACACTGGCCCCTGTGTCCCTGTAAGCCATTGTTTCTTTTCCATTGATCAAAGGCTGTTGTCTGTGTTTGCCCAAGTTAGTGGGGCTTACTAGTAAGGTGGCAAGATCCATGCCATCATCACAGACAAGGACAGCCTGAGCTGGAGTTCTTCTGACTAGGCCAGAACCCACTTCAGAACCCAAGGTTAACCCTACAAATCCCTTGGTTGCTGTACTATCACTTGTACTGGTGCTAGGGTGCGGAGGTGCCCTAGGGGCTGTGGTAGTAGCTTCCTTGGTGTTGGCCTTAGGACAATCAGCATCTCTTGTCCAATGGGTTTTTACTTTACATAAGTTACACTAAGGTTTCTTTTTACCTTTCTTGGAATTTTGAGACTCACCCCCAGATGCAGGTTTTTTGTGGACCTTGAGAAGACTCCTTTTTGTCTTTACCCATCTCCCCCACCCTTCTCTTGGGATTTACAAGAATCTTGCTTCTTCTGGTCACCTCCACCACCATGGTTTTTCTGCTTAACCAGGGTTTGGATCCATTTGTCTACTTTCTTTCCCAATTCTTGGGGAGAGGTGAGATCAGGGTCCACCAGACACTGGTGCAGTAGTTGATTCTGACAATTATTAAGCATGAGCTCCCTCATCAATAAATTGCAAAACCCCTCCCTTGCTTCCATGAAGCCAGCCTTCCAGAGCCTTAATAGCATTGTCTATGAAATCAACTCAGTCTTGAGAGTGTGCCTCTTGGGCAGTGTTCCCTTGAAGGTGCGCGACTGCGCGCGCGGAGCTCAGTGCCTCTGAGCATGCACTGCTGTGTGTGTGGCACGCACACACATCCCACCAAGAGAATTCGCACCGCCGCTGCAGCGCGAAAAAACGGGCATTTCTAACTTGAAGAGGAAGAGGCATTTAGCAAGTGCTCCCTCCCAATGAGGGAGCACTTGCTAAATTTCTTTTGTTTTCTAGAGTGTGGCTGTGGGGCTCATTGTGTGCTTTTGTTTAAGTATTCGTGTTAATTGCAGAGCGTCACAAGTTGCGATTAACATGAATGCTTTAAACAAAGCACACAATCTGCCCCACAGCCACACTCTAGAAAACAAAAGAAATGCAGCACCAAACACAGCGTGTGCTTTTAGAATCACCTAAAAGCACACGCTGTATTTGTAGACTTGCTGTATTTCTTCTCTTAATAGAGCTAGGCTGCGGGGTGATTGTGTGCCTTTTTAAAGTTTTCATGTTAATTGCAGCTCATGAAGGGCGCTGCCATTAACATGAAAACGTTAACAAAGGCACACAATCACCCCACAGCTGCGCTCTATTAAGATAAGAAATGCAGGAAGCCTACAAACGCGGCATTTGCTTCCAGGTGACATAAGCTTAAAAGTGGAAGCGCAAACCACATAGCTGCCAAGGTTTCAGATAGCCATGTGTGACATTTTCATAATTTCAGAGTAATTATGAGTGAGATTTTAACGAGTATGAGGAATACTTTCTCGCGAGCAAAATCAAGCTATGAAGATGAGGGAAACATATAAATATGAGAAATTCCACTCATTTAAGGATTGGTAAACTCTGAATTAACTGGTGCACAGCGTAAGAAATAATTGTTAAATAACTTCCATTTATCAGAGTCATGTCTTAGTCATATACTTAGAATCATACAAATATCAGAGAGCTCCTTTGCAATATATTAAATCAAGGCGTTTCACACTTGCTCAGGAGCTGTTTTTTCGGGTGTGCGTTGTTTTGAGGCTTGCACTTCCAGCCTTTGCCAAACAGAGATTGTCAGCCTGTGTGGTGGGTCCCTCCTTCCCAGCAAAATCAGTAGGGCTTAGGGTCTGGGCCTCTCTGACGTTACGTGAGTTACCTGCCAACAGGGAACCGATGTCAGAGAGGCGCCAACAATATGAAACACTCAGTTAGTTACACACATTACTGGGCGCCAGTTGAGCCACCTATGTCACCTTCTGAGCATTAACACCGGGAGGCACCACAGGCTGCAGCTGCCTGATCGCGCTCTGCCACATACAGGCTAGATACTTTAACTCAATTAGGCCGCGCCGCAGATGGGAGTCAGTTCAAACTGAGGTGGTGGTGCCGCTCCATTGGAGGCAGTGATGCAGACTCTGCCAAGGCTGGCCAGGAGGCAGGAGGTACTGGCAGGCTCAGGCCCGAGCTACTGCAGCCGCGGTAATTCAGGTTTACCGCCGGTCCCCAGCCCGCCTCCAGTGTCGTCCAGGATGGACAGTGAGTCCCACAACTCACAGGCAGTCATAACCATGCCGCAAGCACCAAATCATTAACCATATCACACTGTGCAATTAGCGGGACACCCTGCAGTAGCCGCATGCCTGTTTTGCCATATTTGCACACCAGCTTGAATACACACCTCCTGTCAGCACCCAATGAGCACCATGATACAAGCCGGCAGACTGGCAAGCGCCTGAAGTAAGAAAGGGGCACGCACATGACGTCAGACACACGTGTGTGATGTACCTCAGCCAGCAGGGTCCTCAGCTGCTTCTCCCGCGGCGCTGCAGTACTCGGTCTCCAGTTCAGCTCCTGCATGTAACGCTGGACTGTATAGGCGACGCGAGATGAGCACTGCCGACGACGTGGCACGTAGCAGGGCTATAGGGCTTCTCAGCGGCGGGTCTTCCTTGGCTGCGGCAATGAATAATTGAATTCGACGGGGAGCTGACAGTACGCGGTCTGTGGCCCGGGCCGGTGCGAGCTGCAGTAGGCAGCGCGATGCTGCGAGCGCCATGCTTGAATTTGGCGCCGCCTGCATAGCCACCCCCTTTCAACAAACTCAACTCCTGCTGGCAGCAGGATGTGACGTTCTCCCTGCGGCGCCGAGACACAGTATAATGAATGATTTCTGCTACATTGTAGCAGTGAGTGTTAGCCTCCAGGTGAGCTTCAAGGCTGCCTGCGCACACCATGGTAGGCGCGATGCCACACTTTTAGGCAGCCTTCAGTACAGTGACAGATGCTGGCACGCTGACTATGCATATGCGTGACAATGCATTTCAGTGCGGTAATGCGGAGTACCACACTGAAATGCATTAGTCTAACGCTTGATGCGTGGTACTTGGCAGGACTGAAACCATTTGTCTCCGAGCCATGCAGCTTCTGTCATCAGCACTTCTCCCTTTTTCCGCAAGAGCAGTTCAAGCATGAATGGCAAAATATCCTAGTTTGCAAATGTTTTCTAAATAATTCTGGTTCTGCAATATTTACCGCATAATGTATCATCTGCTGCATAATTTGTCGATTTTAACTAATAAATTGTTTGTAGCTCAAACGGATCAAATTTTACTAAAAAATGTGACTTGTGTTTCTGCGAAGTGGACGGCCCTTTGCAAAGGTTGACTGATCACCTTTGTCACTGCTGGATTTGTATGTTACACTGGTACTAATAAGGCAACATTTTTCCAGAGACTGTTAGCATCTGTAAAAATGTAAAAATAATAAAGTATCAGAAAATATACTGTATTACGCTGCAGCCTCTTTTTTGCTGCATAATTTAGTCAACACTGCGGCATAATTTTGTCCTCCATTGCTGCATAATTCCAGTGGCCCCAAAGCAGGCAGCACATGTTAAAAGTGCTTGTGCATGAAGCAGAGAGACTGTGAAGTTTGTGAACTTAGTTTGGTGTGCTTGCAAATCCTGCATTGCCGACCCCTGGTGAGTTACAGCTACTACTGCTGAAACAAGGCCAACGGAGGGACCAATGGGTGAGGCGGCCTGGCCTCAAGGGCAGGGCCGGCTTTAGTGCTGGTGGAGCCCTGTGCGACAATGTTTGTTGGTGCCCCCTCAATGACTCCCTCCGCCACTGATTCCCTCACTACCACCCTTTAACAGTGCCCCTCAAGTCTCCATAACCATACTCTCGCTCAGATGAATTTAACTTGATTTACAGCGCCGCTCATACCAGTGTAGGGTGTCAGAGCACTTTACATCACACTCATTACACAGAGACAATTAATCATATGTGTGTAAATCTTTGTATAGGAAATGTTACATAAGACAAAGGACTACAAGGTGTAGGAGTCACATGACATCCATACTAGTAGGCAGTATAGTTTAATAGTGATTGGTCTGGAGAAACACACTGAAATTAGAACGTAATACCATGATTGGGGATTCTCTTTAATAACCAGAATTGATTTCTATTCAAATGAACCCTTTTTGCAACATTAGGATAATCAGACTGGGGGAAAACATGCAGCTCTTAGATGACAGTTAATAGCTCACTGTTCTATGTTAGGATGTTGACTTATAAACTGCAAGTACCAAAAGGATCTCATTGACAAAAGCAGTAACCCACTGACCCATTTACATTATGTGCACTTTGTGATCTGGATGGTACATGTTCTTTGCAGCAGGAAAATTAGCCCTCTGCGCTAGCTTTCCATGAGTCAAAACTTCCACTTGACAAAACTCCATCTCTCTCTAGGAAGAACATTAATCTCCGGAGTTATCATGACATTTTTATTGTTGCCTAAAATTGCTGGAGGCCAGGAAGGAGGCAGCAAGTGCTTTTAGAAACATAATATACTTGCAAGCATGACACCCCACCCGAAGTCAGCGCCCGGTGCGATCGCACCGCCCTAGAGCCACCGTGCTCAAGGGTACTGTGACCTCAGTGACTGTCGTGCTAGTGTGTGCTGCTTCATAGGCCTGCCCGCAAGACTGGAGGTGAACTTCAGTATGGATTGTGGTTGACAGGCCTTTAAGGTTAACCCACAATTGCCACTGTTAGGGTCCTCATGCTGGTGCTAAGACACCAGGGTTTCTAAGGTCTAGCAAGGGAATGTGCTCCCTCAGGAGAGTGGTCTGGTGGACTGGTCATGAAGGCTGAACCTGGTTCCCCAATTCCAAATTCGGCAGCTCTGACCATAGTGCCACATCCTCTCCTCCACTGAACACCATACTGCCCCATTGAGAGAAACTTGCACTGCCTTCACCTACAACCCAATTGTGACCCGCTATATACTCCTGGATGCGACACAATTCAGACTACGCATTAGACGAGAGTAATATGCTGCCTAAAAAAAAAGTTACAACATCCTGGAAAAAGCAAACACTCATAGGGAATGCAAGTTTAAGTAAAGCATGTGAAATGTAAGCAGGAACAACATGGTTACCTTAACACTTTTGCATTTATTATTCAGAAATCAGTGAGTGCTTTTGCCAGCGGCAGAGCAGAAGTGAACACTGTCCTTGTCTTCTCTGGGCAAGAAGGAAGAGACAGAGTCCTTTTCCTTCTCTACCCGCCCCGAACTGCCATGAACGCCGAGCCTTATCTGTGGGCCTTGGCAATTTCTGCCATCCTGGGACGCATGTTTAAAATAAAAAAGCAGGGAAACAGAATCTATTAAATTAAAGAAGTAGGGGCACGCCGTGCCCTGCCGATCCCGCCCACTTCTACCACTGCATGTGTGGTGCTTTTAGGAAGCAAGCAGACTACTTCGAGGGTTAATGATCGTCTTGTTACTAGAATGGCTGAGCTAGAGTGCATGAGGTGAATCAACATGATTGGACAGAGTCACTACAAAAAAATTTTTGTGCTTGGAGTCGGAAAAGAAAGGGAATCTGATGGACATAGTTTGTTTGGCAGTGAGGGGAGAAAACCTCTGTCCAGGCTGATGCGGGGGGTTAGGAGGGAATGGGCCCAGCAGGCTGTAAAACTATAACATCCTGCACAAGAGGCTCAGGTAATGTGACTTCTCTGCTGGGGGGTGCGGGAAGGAAAACAAAGCTACTACCCGCCGGTGTGTCCAATCTTCGAAGCATGTGTATGCTTCTGGTCACCAAAGGGTGGTGTGATTGTGAGAAAACAGCAGGCAAGACCCGCTCCATGGATCACCCACGTGATGGCTAGTACCCCCAGAGTAGACTCACAGGAAGGCTGGTTGGGGCACGGCCAATTGATCTGTTAAATTCTGGTCTGCCTGCTCAGCGCTGTTCATGAATATTCTATCTCTGACGCATAGCATTTTAAATTTGAAGGCGCAGTTGCACGCTCATATATGTTAGACAATTTTAGCGTGCTGGTGCTGCCTCATTGGCAGTGTGCCTCAATTGCAGTATTGTCAGAGGGGTGCTAGAATACGTGACTAATGCATTTTAATGCGGTGATGCGGACACTAGCATTAAAATGCGTTAGTCGAAAGCCTGATGCGGCCCTACCCTAACCCAGCCCTGAAACTGTGAAAAGTAAAATTATAATAACAACGTTATTATAATTTTATTTTTCCTGCTCAAAAAGAGCATTTGTTAAAGTTTCCATGTTAATCGCAGCGCCCATCATGAGCTGAAATTAACATGAAAACTTGAACAAATGCACACAATCACCCCGCAGCCCAGCTCTATTAAGAAAAGAAATGCAGCAACTTAGCTGCCAACGTTTCAAATTGCAATGTGGGACGGCTTCAAACCTGCCTTAACACCGTTCACTTGGATCTGTATGTGAGGAAATGCACCGTCTTTTCACTTTTTTAAGCAAAAGTTTGGAGTGATATTTGGCGCTGCACCCACACGCGCGGTCTGGTTACTGGCGCACATAGCCTTGGTTGCAGCGCACATAGACCTTACACTGCCACACAGAGGAAAAAAATTAGAGGGAACATTGCTTATGAGTATCCCTTAACTTAACTCTGTACTGTTCAGTGGATATACCAAACCCTTCTATAAGGGCACTCTTCAAAACTGAGTAGTTGTCAGCTAAACCACTAAAATCACCATGAGGGTTGTCTTCACTTAAATAAGTGTGCACCATATACTAAGCCAGCCTCCTACAGAGGGAATCAGGTGTGACTTCGGCACGTTGATAGAGAACCCCAGCGAATGCAAGAGGTTTGCTGTAGTACTCTGGAGGTGGGAGACGTCATCTTGACGTGTAATTTGTATTTCAATGGTTATTTCAATCTGGGTCCTATTTATTCCAACACAGGTCATTCATTACATTGTGTATAAAGTCCATTTGAAGTTGGGTAATATCATACTTATTGTGTAATATATTAATTCAAAATGACAATATATTCATTTTTATTTGTGCTATATTCATTTCAACCTGTGAATTTACTTATTTCAGCACATTCATTAATTTCAACACATTATATTCCTCTTAATAGGTGTCACTAATTTCAGCAATTTTTGATGTTCTTTTTATTGCATGTTGGATGCATTCCAGTGTTTCATATATTCCTTTCAGTGAGGTCCATAGTCATTTCAGAATGGTTGATATACATTTCATTATATGTCTTATTCAAATCAGTGAATGCATTAATATCATTTTGCAAGTAGCATAGTGATTCTGCCATGCATAATATTTGTTTTGATACATCACATTGATTCTATCATGTATCATATCTGAGATATTATATTCATTCTGGTATGTGTTACATACATTTTGCCTTGTGCTATGCATTTCATGAAGTGTCATATTTCGAGACCTGTAATAATGACCTGAACGGCTTCCCATAACGACCCAGATATGAGCAGCAAGCTAGACAAGATAGAAATGAGTTGGCAAGAGGTGTGGCCAATCGTCAGCACCTGAGGCCTTTCACAATCTGAGCAGTTATTTTGTAACACTGACCTTTGCGGAGTATTGAGAATCCAAAGGGTCAGATTTGCTTTGAAATATTGTCACTATGGTAGCATCCTGAAAAGAGAGAAAGAATATAATGTTATGCATGTTTAATGTGGACTGCCCATCAAAATTAATTACACAGTATTTAAAATATTCAAAAATCTCAAGAGTCAAGAATAAACATGGCTCTCTTTAAGATGGTATTAACACTTAATTTAGCTGCAGGTAGATTTTCACTAGGTTCAACTGCGAGTAAAAGATGTGCTGCATGTAGTTTGTTAGGGTGTTGTAGGAAAGTAAGAACTGCTTTTATTATTACCGCCACTTTTTTGCCTGGTGCTATGCCTTTTCTGACTAGTCTGACTGGGATCCTGCTAACCTGGACCCCAGTCTCTGTGCTTTTCTTCTAAATTGGTTATGGTAAGTACTTAGGTACATCCCAGATTGGTACTGGTGTACCCTTATAGTCCCTAGTATATGGTACTGAGGTACCCAGGGCATAGGTACACCAGGAGTCCCCCATGGGCTGAAGCATGTATTATGCCAACCATGGGAAATCACTCAAACTGTAACTACAGGCCTGCCATTGCAGCCTGTGTAAGGCTGGGGGTAGCACCACTTACAACAGATATAGGTTTCCCTATATCTAAGGTCACTGCACTTAAAACCTATAAGTCACCCCTAAAGCAGGCCTTTGAATCCTGAAGGCAGGGTGCTCGGTTCTAAGTGTGCGGGTGCCCCTGCATGAGCAGGACACCCCTACAACCTTCGGAGTCCATTCTCCCGCCTTGTAAGTGCATCAGCCATCATGATACATAGAGTGGCCATGCGTCATTACGCGATGACCATCTCTAAACTGGCTGTAATGAACCATGTCATGTTTGGTATCAAACATGTTGGAATCTTACCTCCCAGAACTATGATTCCATGCACTGTAAAGCTCCTCCGGGAGGCACTCAGTGCTCCCGGTACCAGTCTTCTAGACCCGGACAGCACAACATGGCTGCTGCCGACCAGAGACATGATTCTGCCCTCCTGCTGCTGAGCCAAGCTTGAGCAGGGGAAGGCAGAGCAATAGGTATCCTGTTACAGGGAGGTGTGACCACCTCCCAGACAGGGTTTAGTGTATTGGGGCTGGGTGGGAGCGCTTGCTAGCACCACCTAGTCTGCTTGAGTGGCACATTTGGTACTCTCCTTACAAAGTCCAGTTCAAGCCAGCTCAGGGAGCCCTTGGCACTGTCCAACCCCTCCCCTGGGGGGGAAGTCTGAATCATCCCAACCCTTTCCTTAGGGCACTTAAGGGCTTCCCTGTAGGTGGGCCCCTAGATTCGTCATGGGACAACATTCATATCAAGATACCACTTCTTCTTCGACCGTCTGGGCACTCTGGACTTCACTGGACTTTGCTCTGGGCTCCGAGACTGCAACTGGGAAGACTCCTGCTGCTTCTGGTCTCGTTGTCCTGCAAGTCTGCTGCAACGTCTGTGCCCGTGCTCCATACAGGAACCTTACAAGGCCTGTGGACATCCAAGACACCTGAAGGAATCTCCCTTGAAGTGAAGGAGTCACTTCCCTGTATCTGCAGGCACCGCAACGAAGCTGACCGGGATGCTGATCCTGGGCTCCCACGGACTCCGAAAGGCTCAGCAACACAGGTGGTGGTTCTTCACATCCCTCGAGGTCTGCCATGTATTTCACCAAGCTTTAGGCCAGTATCCCCCGTAGAAGCAGCAGGAACCATAACATATAACATATGTATTTGTAAAGCGCACCTTCACCCATAGGAATCTTGGCGCTGAATAACAGATGTTTATTGTTGTCAATGGTACCCCTTTTATGATCATCAGATGGATGAAAGGCTGGGTGGACCCACCGGGATTTGAACCTGTGACCATGAGGTCGAACGTAAGCCTCTGCAGTGGACGCATTAGTCTGCTGAGCCACCAGACCCGGCTTGAACCAAACCCCTGTGCACCGCATCGACTTGCCGTTGCAAAGGCTTGTTGGCTTCCTTCCTCCAAGATCTTCAGGCTTCAAGTAGCCCCAACCTCAAGCATCTCCTGTGACCAAGATCTTCATCCTCACTGCATCACTTGCACCGTGGGCCTGCATCTTTGGTGAGCTGCTCGAGGTCCTCTTGCGACTCCAGTGCCTCCGGCCTATGGGTCCTCTTGAGGGTCTTTTTTGATTTCAGCAGGCTCCCCTAATTGCTCGGGGCCTGCTCTGACTCCCCTGCTTGTGGCGAATCACCTGGACCTTGCTGGTCCCGACACTGCACCTTTTTCGCTTTCCACGTTGGTTGCAGTTGCCAAGGCTTGTTGGTGCTCCTGACGGACACTGACCCCTCAACTCTCGACATCAGACGTGGAACAGCTTGTGAACGGCTCCTGGTCTTCCACAGTGTTGCCTGGTCCGCACAGCTGCAGCTCCAAGGTTACCGTCAGCTTTCCTGCAACACCGGACATCGGTGGGCATTCGTCTTCCGTGCCTCCTGGTCACTCCTGGGTGGCATAGACTTTGTCCCCTCTGCTTGCAGGTTCTTCTCATCTTGAATACACCTTTGGGTTCTACCAGACACTTTCACCTTCTCCAGCATCAGCATCTTCCTGAAGACCTCCATTGAGTTCGACTGCGGTTTCCGAAGCCAGTTCACAACTATGCACCCGGCTTCCCTGGTGTAGGTATCCTGGTTCCTAGGGTATCCACGGGTGGGGTGGCTCTCCAACCTTCTGTCTTCCATGGGGTTTCTTCAGGGTCCACTGGGAAGAGTCCTTCTTCTTTAAAACTGCAACCACGACTTACCCATTGACTTGTATTGAGCCTGGGGACGTGTTCCTACTCTGCACACGGCCTCCGTGGGGTTCCTAGTTACTTACCTCGGGTGGTTCCTTGGGTCCCCGGCACTTCTTCGTCTTCTGGGTATAGTCTTGACTTGAGTCGTGGTTCGCATACCACTATTTTAGTATATGGTTTGGTCTCCCCCTGGTGACCACTGTGTATTTGTGCAACTTACCTGTTTTTATTGCAAAGTATTGCGTGCACTATGTATATCTCCGGGTAGGAGATATCTGTATGTGTTAGTGAATGTCTTATAATAAATACATATTTTTATAAATACACTGTGTGGTTCTTTTTCACTTAATCTATACCAATAAAATTATGCTCTGGTAAAACAAGCTGCTTTACACTCCTTCTGGACTAAGCCTGAAGGCTGCTCTCCATAGCTACCACTTAGAGAGCTTTCTAAGGTTGTCTAAGATCACTAAAATCACCATAATGGTTGCCTGGATTAGTGCAGGGTGCCCACTTACATATGTGTGCACTATATACTAAGCCAGCTTCTCACATGGTGGCAGCGGTGGGATTCAAGCCTGTATTATTTTTCCAGATAATCTTGGTGTGGATTAATTGAAAAACCATCACTAATATTAGGCACATATATTACAGCTTAGAATAAGTAAGTTCTACTGAACTTAGGGTTGGGTAGTTAAGGGTCTAGCACAACCCTTTCTCCAACCTCAGAGAGTTTAGTTTCTACTAGGGTAGGTAGGTGCAACACCTCACTACACCTAGAACCATGTCTTTAGTTGGGGATACCAGTTTACCCCAGTCTGCTAACTACAGTGGTCTAAAGTTCCAAGAACTAAGGACCCTTTGTAGACTTAGAAAGATAAAGACAGGTGACAACCCCACCATTAAACTGCTCTTAGAGCTGCTTCATCAGGATGATAGCCATCCTGTAGAGTCAGAAGACCAGGATAATGTGGGTGGGCATACTCATGGAGAAGGAGTGCCAGGTGCATATGGCACAGAGGATATACCCTTTATTTCCCCTGAAAGGGTCCAGAGTAGACCAAGGATGTCTAGATCCTCCTCTAGAGAATCCAATGCTTCAGGCACTTCCATAGGGACCTCTAGTAAGAGAGACAACTCTTTTGACAGGCAATACCAAATGCTCAAACTTGAGAAAGTCAGACTTAAGCTCAGGAGAGATCAGTTGGCCCTTGACAAAGAGTCCCTGGAAGTACAGAAGACTAGGAAGAGACTGGGACTAGAGTCCCATGGTGGCAGCAACAGTGCCCCTAGAATCAGAGAAACTTCTTTTGACAATAGGAACCCGAGCAGGATATTCCCTCCTTACCAAGAGAGGGATGACATCCATAAATGGAGCACTGCTTTTGAGAGGGCCTGCAAAGTTCAGAGGGTCCCTCAAAAGCAGTGGGCAGCTATCCTGTGGCTCTTCTTTGTTAACAAAGGTAGAGATAAGCTCCTCCCTGTTAGAGAAGAGGATGCTGACAATTACTCAGTAGTGAAGAGTGCTCTCATAGATGGGTTTGGCTTTACCACATAACAGTATAGGATTTAATTCAGAGACACCCAGAAGGCACACACCCAGGGCTGGGTACATTTTGTGGACAGTGCTATTAAGTCTCTGGAAGGCTGGCTTCATGGAAGCAAGGTACAGGACTATGAGGGATTGTACAATTTGATCATGAGGGAGCACATCCTTAATAACTGTAGGAACCAACTTTTGCACCAGTACCTGGTTGACTCTGATCTGACCTCTCCTCAAAAATTGGAAAAGAAGGCAGACAAATGGGTCCACTTCAGGGTTAAGCAGAAAAACCATGGTAATGGAGGTGACCAGAAGAAGCAAGATTCTTCTAAATCCCAGGATAAGGGTGGGTACAAGGGTAAAGATAAAAAAGTCTTCACAAGGGCCTAAAAACCTGCATCTGGGGGTGAGTCCTAAAATTCCAAAAAAGGCAAAAAGAAACCTTCTAAAGTAAAGACCCATTGGACAAGGGATGCTGATTGTCCAAAGGCCATGGAAACTCCTACTACCACTGCCCCAAGGCACCTGCTCCCCCTAGCACAAGTACAAGTGGCAGTACAGCACCCAATGGATTAGTGGGGTTAACCTTAGGTTCTGAGATGGATTCTAACTTAGTCAGAACTCTAACTCAGGCTGTTCTAGTCTGCTGTGATGGTGGCACAGACCTTGCTGCCTTCCTGGTAAGTCCCACTAACTTGGGCAAGTACAGACAACAGCCTTTGATCAATGGAAAAGAAGCAATAGCTTACAGAGACATAGGGGCCAGTGTCACTATTGTGACAGAGAAACTTGTGTCCCCTGATCAGATCATACTTGGACAAATGTACCAAGTCACCAACGCTAGCAATGTCGGGACTGACCATTCCTTGGCAATTGTGAACCTCAGCTGGGGAGGGGTAACTGGACTTAAAAACGTTGTGGCATCTCCAGACCTACCTGTAGATTGTCTGTTGGGCAATGATCTAGAAACATCAGCCTGGGCTGAAGTAGAGTTCAGGACTCATGCAGAGATGATGGGAATCTCTGCCAGTGTGTTTGCTGTCACTAGGGCTCAGGCCAAACATCTCAGCACTGACAAGGCACTGGATCCTGGAAAAATGGACAGGTGCCTCCCAAGAGAAGGAGCAGGAAGGGTAAGGATTTATCCTCTCACGAACTCCCAGTGAAGATCAGCCTCCTGAGGAAGATGATCTCAGCCCCTGTGGAGGTATTGTCCCTGAGGAACTTGGGCCTGACCAAGCAGAGTTCTTGGGGGCAGGGGGCCCTTCCAGGGCAGACTTGAGTTTGGAGCAGCAGACCTGCCCCTCTCTTGAACCCCTCAGATATCAAGCTGCTGCTGAGGAAGCAGGGAATATCAGTGGGTCCATAGGATCTATTGGGAAGATGGGCTTCTGTACTCTGAGGGTAGAAATCCCAAGACTGGTGCGACCAGGTTGTTGGTAACACCCCAGAGGTTCAGAGGTTTCCTCCTCACCCTAGCACATGATATTTCTCTTGCAAGACACTTGGGGCAAAGCAAGACTTGGGACAGGCTTGTCCCTTACTTTCTCTGGCCCCATATGTCTGAAGACATCAAGGAGTTTTGTCGCTTCTGTGCCACTTGCCAAGCCAGTGGTAAGTCTGGTGGCACCACAAAGGCTCCCTTAATTCCACTTTCAGTGGTTGGGATCCCCTTTGAAAATGTAATTATTGACATTGTTGGTCCCTTGACCCCTCCAACTGCATCTGGGCACAGTTACATCCTAGTGGTGGTGGACCATGCCACTAGGTACCCAGAGGCTATTCCCGTTAGAACCACTACAGCTCCTGTAGTGGCCAGGGCCCTCCTAGGAATCTTTTCCAGGGTCAGCTCCCCTAAGGAGGTCTTAACAGACAGAGGTACAAATGTCATGTCTAGTTACATCACTGCCATGTGGAAAGAGTGTGGAGTGAACTACAAGTTTACCACACCCTACCAGCCACAGTGCAATGGGCTTGTTGAAAGGTTCAACAAGACCCTAAATGTTATGATTATGGGACTCCCAGAAAAGCTTAGGCGAAAATGGGATGTCTTAATACCCTGTCTTATCTTTGCCTACAGAGAGGTTCCTCAGAAGGGGGTTGGCTACAGCCCATTTGAACTTCTGTTTTGACATCCAGTTAGGGGTCCATTGTGTCTAGTGAAGGAAGGCTGGGAGCAACCTCTCAAACATCCTAAACAGGACATTGTGGACTATGTTCTTGGCCTGCATTCATGCTCGGCTGAGTACACGAAGAAAGCCAGCAAAAACCTGGAGGCCAGCCAAGAACTTCAAAAAGCTTGGCATGACCAAAAGACTGTCTTGACTGTTTACCATCCAGGCCAGAAAGTGTGGGTGTTGAAGCCTGTGGCCCCAGCAGCTCTACAAGACAAATGGAGTGGCTCCCACACTATCCTTGAACAAAAAGGTGAGGTCACCTACTTGGTGGACCTAGATACTCCCAGAAGTCCCCATAGGGTACTTCATGTGAACCGCCTGAAACATTTTATGGACAGGGCGGACATGGGCTTGCTCATGGCAACTGATGGGGGACAGGAGGAAGAGAGTGACCCTCTCCCTGCTCTCCTCTCTCAGAACCCTGATTATGGAGTAGCCTTGGCAGGCAGCCTCACTGACCAACAGCAAGCTGATTGTAGGCAAGTCCTCAATCAGTACAGACATATGTTCTCCCTGATACCCAGTCAGACCATCTGGTGTACCCATGAAGTGGACACAGGTGACAGCCTGCCTGTAAAGAGTCAAGTCTACAGACAGTCTGACCATGTCAGGGATTGCATCAGGACAGAGGTCCAAAAGATGCTGGAATTGGGGGTCATTGAGCCTTCAGATAGCCCCAGGGCTAGTCCAGTAGTCCTTATGCCAAAACCTCACACTAAGGGTGGAAAAAGAGATATGAGATTTTGTGTGGACTACAGAGCCCTCAATGGAGTCACTAGGGCTGATGCCCATCCTATTCCAAGAGCAGATGAATGTATAGAAACTTTGGCCTCAGCCAAGTTTCTGAGTACATTTGACCTGGCTGCTGGCTACTGGTAAATCAGACAAGCTGAGGATGCAAAGCCAAAAACAGCATGTTCAACCCCTGGTGGGCATTATCAATTTATTGTGATGCCCTTTGGCCTGTAGAATGCACCTGCCACATTTCAGAGGTTGGTGAACAAAGTCGTAACAGGTCTGGAAGCCTATAGTGCAGCCTATCTAGATGATATTGCTGTCTTTAGCTTTACCTGGGAGGATCACCTAGACGACCTCAGAAATGTCCTGGAGGTCCTGCAAAAGGCAGGCCTCACTATCAAGGCCACCAAGTGCCACATAGGGCAGAGTAATGTTGTGCACTTGGGCCACCTGGTAGACGGAGGCCAGGTTCAACCATTGGAGAGCAAAATCCAGACCATTGTGGACTGGATTGCTCCCACTACCCAGATTCAGGTCAGAGCTTTCTTGGGCCTGACTGGGTACTACAGAAGATGTGTCAAGGGATATGGGTCCATAGTGACTCCCCTGAATGATCTTACATCTAAGAAAATGCCCAAGAAAGTTCAGTGGACAGTAAAGCTGTCAAAAGGCATTTGATGACCTAAAGCAGGCCATGTGCACTGCTCCCATCCTACAAAGTCCTGACTACTCTAAAACTTTCATTGTCCAGACAGATGCATCTGAGATATGGCTTGGGGCTGTGTTATCACAACTAAATGCAGAGGGTCAGAATCAACCAGTAGCTTTTATCAGCAGAAGGTTGTCCACCAGGGAGAAACTTTGGTCAGCCATTGAGAGGGAAGCCTTTGCTGTGGTCTGGGCCTTGAAGAAGCTGAGGCCATACCTGTTTGGCACTCACTTCATTGTTCAGACAGACCACAAGCCCCTCATATGGCTTAAACAGATGAAGGATAAAATCTTCAAACTTTTTAGGTGGTCCATTTCACTACAGGGGATGCACTATACAGTGGAACATAGACCTGGGAGTAACCATGCCAATACAGACGGACTCTTCAGATATTTCCACTTAGAAAATGAAGACTCAGCTGGGCAAGGTTAGTCTCATCTCCTTACATTTGGGGGGTGTTTTTTACTGACTCTGAAACAAGCCTTGTAGGAAAGTAGGATCTGCTTTTATGGTTACCCCCACTTTTTGCCTGGTGCTATGCTGTTTCTGACAAGTCTCACTGGGTTCCTGCTAACCAGGACCCCAGTCTCTGTGCTTTCTCCCCTAAATTGGTTATGGTAAGTACTTAGGTACATCCCAGATTGGATACTGGTGTACCCTTATAAGTCCCTAGTATATGGTACTGAGGTACCCTGGGCATAGGTACACCAGGGGTCCTCCATTGGCTGAAGCATGTATTTATGCCACCCATGGGAGATCAGTTAAACTGTAACTACAGGCCTGCCATTGCAGCCTGTGTAAGCTGGTGCTAGCACCACTTACGACAGATATAGATTTCCCTATATCTAAGGTCACTGCACTTAAAACCTATAAGTCACCCCTAAAGTAGGCCTTTCAATCCTAAAGGCAGGGTGCTTGGTTCTAAGGGTGAGGGTGCCCCTGCATGAGCAGGACACCCCTACAACCTTAAAGTCCATTCTCCTGGTTCGTAAGGGCATCAGCCATTATGATACATAGAGTGGCCATGCGTCATTACGCGATGACCATCTCTAAACTGGCTGTAACGAACCCTGTTATGTTTGGTATCAAACATGTTGGAATCATACCCCCACACCATAAACGGTGTGGGAGGTATTATTCCATGCACAGTAAAGCTCCTCCCGGAGACCCTCGGTGCTCCCGGTACTAGTCTTCTAGACCAGGACAGCACAAGATGGCTGTTGCCGACCAGAGACACGATTCTGCCCTCCTGCTGCTGAGCCAAGCTCGAGCAGGGGAAGGCAGAACAATTGGTATCCTGTCACAGGGAGGTGTGACCACCTCCCAGACAGGGTTTAGTGCATTGGGGCCGGGTGGGGGCGCTTGCTAGCGCCACTCAGTCTGCTTGAGGGGCATATTTGGTGCCCTCCTTGCATAGTCTAGTTAAAGTCAGCTCAGAGAGCCGTTGACTCCCGCTCTGGTACAAAACTGGACAAAGGACATGGGAGTATCCTCCCCACTGTCCAACCCCTCCCCTGGGAGGGAACCCTGAATCATCCCAACCCTTTTGCTAGGGTACTTAAGGGCTTACCTGTAGGTGGGCCCCTAGATTCGTCATGGGAGAAGATTCCTATCAAGACACCACTTCTTCGACCGTCTGGGCACTCTCGACTTCGGTGGACTTAACTCTGGGCTCCGAGATTGCAACTGGGAAGACTCCTGCTGCTCCTGGTCTCGTCATCCTGCAAGTCTGCTGCAATGTCTGGGCTCGTGCTCCATACAGGAACCATCCAAGGCCTGTGGACATCCAAGGCACCTGAAGGAATCTCCCTTGAAGTGAAGGAGTCACTTCCCTGCATCTGCAGGCCCCACAACACATCTGACCAGTCTGCTGATCCTGGGCTCCCACAGACTCTGAAAGGCTCAGCAACACAGGTGGTGGTTCTTCACATCCCTCGAGGCCTGCCCTGTCCTCTCACCAAGTTTGATGCCAGTATCCCTCGTCGGAGCCGCAGGAACCAAACCCCTGTGCACCGCGTCGACTTGCCATTGCAAAGGCTTGTTGGCTTCCTTCCTCCAAGATCTTCAGGCTTCAAGTAGCCCCAACCTCAAGCATCTCCTGTGACAAAGATCTTCATCCTCACCACATCACTTGCACTGTGGGCCTGCATCTTTGGTGACCTGCTTGAGGTCCTCTTGCGACTCCAGTGCCTCCATCCTCTGGGTCCTCTTAGGGGTCTTGTTTGATTTCAGCGGGCTCCCCTAATTGCTTGCGCCTCCTCTGACTCCCCTGCTTGTGGCGAGTCACCTGGGCCTTGCTGGTTCCGAAACTGCACCTTTCGCTTTCCACTTTGGTTGTAGTTGCCAAGGCTTGTTGGTGCTCCCGACGGACACAACCCCTCAACTCTCGACATCCGACATGGAACAGCTTGTGAACGGCTCCTGGTCTTCCACAGCATTGCCTGGTCCGCACAGTTGCAGCTCCAAGGTCACGATCAGCTTTCCTGCAACACCCAACATCGATCGGCATTCGTCTTCTGTGCCTCCTGGTCACTCTTGGGTGGCAAAGACTCTGTCCCCTCTGCTTGCAGGCTCTTCTCATCTTTAATCCACCTTTGGGTTCCACTGGACTCTTTCACCTTCTCCAGCAGCAGTTTCCGACGCCAATTCACACCTATGCACCTGGCTTTCCCTGGTGTAGGTATCCTGATTCTTAGGGTATCCACAGGTGGGGTGGCTCTTCAACCTTCTGTCTTCCACAGGGTTTCTTCGGGTACAGTGGGAAGAGTCCTTCTTTAAAATTGCGACTGTGACTTACCCATTGACTTGTATTGAGCCCACTGTCGTGTTCCCACTCTGCACACGGCCTCCGTGGGGTTCCTGGTTACTTACCTCGGGTGGTTCCTTGGGTCCCCGGCAATTCTACGTCTTCTGGGTATAGTCTTGACTTCAGTTGTGGTTCGCCTACCACTATTTTAGTATATGCTTTGGTCTCCTCCTGGAGACCACTGTGTATTTGTGCTACTTACCTGTTTTTCTTGCAAAGTATTGTGTACACCGAGTATATCTCCAGGTAGGAGATATCTGTATGTGTTAGTGAGTGTCTTATAATAAATACATATTTTTATAAATACACTGTGTGGTTCTTTTTCACTTAATCTATACCAATAAAATTATGCTCTGGTAAAACAAGCTGCTTTACACTCCTTCTGGACTAAGCCTGAAGGCTGCTCTCCACAGCTACCACTTAGAGAGCTTTCTAAGGTTGTCTAAGACCACTAAAATCACCATAAGGGTTGTCTGGATTAGTGCAGGGTGCCCACTTACATAAGTGTGCACCATATACTAAGCCAGCTTCTCACAGGTGTTTTGCCTCCCATCACGTTCTAAAAGAAAACAAGAGACATTTATATAATTGCAGGAGCTACACTGAGATCTGGGAAGCTCATACAACTCACTTATAATATATGGCACTCTGCCAATTTAAGTTACTATGGGGCATATTAGCAAGACTGGTGATAAAATTATCGCCGTTTTAGCGGCAGGAAACTGCCGCTAAAACGGCGATAATTGGCTTGCTAATATGCGTTATAGAATTCAATAGAAGCCCAGGTTAGATGTCCTGCACATCTAACCTGGGCTTCTATTGGAATTCTATAACGCTTATTAGCAAGCCAATTATCGCCGTTTTAGCGGCAGTTTCCTGCCGCTAAAACGGCGATAAATATGCCCCCAGGTTCTTAAAATGAGGGAGTCTCCAGTAAACAGTAAAGTAAAGATGAGGCTCTATGGTGCACAATAAATTAAAATCAGTAGCTTCTGTCTAATGGCAAGGTGGAAAACTATTGCAATAGGAAGGTGATATGTTCTTTCTTCTAACATCCCACTAGAAACCTGTGGAATAAGTCGATCTTTCCTGTGATCCTATTAGTTTTGATTGTACTACTGAACTACTCTAGTGAGTAACAAAAGTGGCTTTCAGCTAATAGCGGAAAGGTAATCGACACACTCGATTAAGCTCAGGCAGCAATGCTAGACATGTTACTTGGACACCTCTCAGCAAATGTTACATCACGTCAGGCCCAGCATTCCTCCTACGAGGTGACATGTTGAGAAACACCTCAGTAGAGACATTTTGCACAAAATTGTGGTGCCAGACGTTACTGGTGCAGCCATTCCTTCTAAAAGACAGTTCCAACAAGAATCAATACTTGTATTTACTTTTAGGGGTATATTCACAAGAACGTGCGCTAAACACCTCCAAAAAATGTTAACGCAACTTTACACATCGCAGTCTATCGCGGGAAAATAACCCTGTGTTAACGTGGAATTCACAACACGGCGGTACCATGCGATAGTCTCCCGAAAACGCGGACAATGTCCGCGATACAACAACCGCGACCGTGATAAAAACCCAAACCCCAACGCAAAAAAACATGCGATGGGCCAAACCGTGATGAGGAAATCAGCGATAAGCAGCGCCAGGCCTGCCATACACACACGGCAGGCGGGAAAATCACTACAAAAGTAGAAAAAACACACAAACACAAAATGACCAACACCGAAGCACCATGGAGGCAGCCGGAGCAGGCGCAGAGGACGAGCGGAACCCCACAAGCACCCCGGACGAGCAGCCTGGGACCTCGGTGACAGGGAAGGGCAAGGACAAGAAGAAGAGGAAGACGAAGTTCAGTCCGCAGGAGAATAGGATCCTGGTCACGGAGGTGATAGAACACCATCAACAACTGTTCGTCGCCTCCGATGTGTCATTGGGCACCAAAAATGGATTATGGCGGTCCATCGTGGACAAGGTGAATGCCGTCGGAGAGCACAAGAGGTCAATGGACGAGGTCAAGAGGCGATGGATTGACATCAAGCGCAAAACCAAGGAGAAACTCGCAGGCAACCAGAAGGCAGCAATGCAGACTGGAGGTGGGAGCCCAGCGCCACAGCTGGAGCTGGATGACATGTAGGAGCTGGTGTCGACAGTCATCAGTGTGGAGACCGTGGCAGGAGTCGGGGCACCGGACACTGCTCGACATGACACAACAGCAACAGGGTGAGTAACCACCAGGTACTGGGGGGACGGGGGGAGATGGCCACAATGGCACACATGCACAATCAAGCAGAGCACAGTGCACACCCACAATGACTCTGGATCAGGGCCCTGATCTACAGACTGTCACAATGTACATTGCCATGCTGTCTGAATGTGAACATGTACCATGCGGCTACATACATGTGGACACATTGTAACACAGCCTCTCCCCTTCACATTGCAGGGCACCGTCAACACCTCCTGCAGAGCAGTCCCAGCCACTCTTCACTGATGACAAGGAGGACACCACCAGCATCGACACCCAAGCCCTCCAAGACATCATTGAACTCATCCGCCAATCACCTCCAGGACCAGGGCAGCCCAGCTGCATCGAGGAGACCCCACCCACTCCACAAACCACCCAGCAGGAGGCACCCACAACCCTGGCTGTCTCCCAAGACCCCCCCGAACAACACATGGCCTTCCAACGCCGGGTGTTGGAGGGCCAGAGGGAGATGGCTGAGCAGGTGCGGGTGGGGTTCGGCCTCATGGCTACCAAACTTGACGCCATCCATGGGTGTCTGAGTCCCATCAGGGATCACCTCCAGTCCCTAACGGACACCCACACGCCGCTCCATGGTCTCCAACGAGCCCTGGCTGACATCGCTGGAGTCATGACTCGGAGACAAGAACACCTGTCCGCTCAGAGTGGCTCCAGCGATCTCAGCCGTGAGCTGGCACACATGCGGAGGCTCATGGAGGACATGGTGCGGATGGAGGCGGAAAGGATGGCAGCACATCAGCAAAATGTAGCTGGGATCTACCATGCCCTGCATGTCCTCATCATGGCATTGCTGCCACAAGGCGTGGCGCAGATGAATGCTGCTGCCCCTACACCATCCACATCTCCGCCCCCTGTGTGTCAGTGCCTCACAGTCCGGCAGGCATTTCCACTCCGGCACCTGATGTGTCACTGCCACACAGTGCGGCCGACAATCCACCTCCGGCCCCTGATGTGTCAGTGGCACACAGTGCCGCAGCCGGAACTGCACCACCCACAGGTGGGGCAGAACACACATCCGAGGACGAGGACGTGGATGGGCTTAAGATCGTAAGGAGGCACTAGCATTCATGTCCGCCACCTGGCCTGTTGCTACTTGGTGCCACACATGGCCCCATGACCTTCCACTGACCCCCGATACACTCTGCTGGACTCACCTTGGACCGTGACATGGACTGCCATATCCTGTTTGGTGACCAATGACACGGCGACCAGACTGCGGACTGTACCCTTCCTCTTCCGCTGTACTTGTCATTCCCCGATGGACTCTGGCTGGCCCTCCACGGGCCCATATTGTGAAGTGGGGTTGGCATGGCCCTGTACTGCTCCAGCTGCTAAACTCCACTGGATGTGCATTAAACATTCAGAAACGCACTGCTGTGTCATGTCTTTCATCATTCATGTATGAATGTGTGGATGAATGTAGGGTCAGTGATTCCCCCTAACGTCAATGATGCTCATCTAGTGGGATTCCAGTCACAGTGTGCTACATTGCCGATTGCGTTCCGGGTGCCGTAGACACTGCAACAGGGACACGCATTAGTCACTTCCTTGTCCGGACATGGACTGAACCACGCCCAGAGCCCCCGAGTCATTGTTGCAAGCCCCGCGCTGGTCCGGCGTACGCCAGGCCAGACCACTCTGCTTACGCTCCGAGGGGGGGCCACATAGCTACAAGTCGCAGGTTTACACGCTAGTGGTCTGCAGGTCGCTGGTCTAGTTGTCAGCATGTCACGGCCACTCCCTGAGGGCAGGTTTGCACACACACCACACCCATCCAGCACAGGCGTCACAGGCCATGTGACCCCGCCAATATAAGGGGCCGACAACGTCACATTCCCCACTGCCGGTGGTGACTGGATGACGGACGTTCCACAATTCTCAATCATAAAGGGCCCATGAGTTGTAGCGCACAGGGTTAGTGGCACCCGGACCCTTGCGGCCGTCACGGGCCTACCACCACGTGGCGCTGACTGGGGTTGCACAGGGTTAGTAGCACCTGGAGCCTTGTGGCCATCACAGGCCTACCACCACGTGGCGCTGACTGGGGTTGCACAGGGTTAGTGGCACCAAAATTGCTGAGCGGGTGTGCGGCCTGCGATGATGACGTGTGCACTGATGTGGTCTCTGCCATTGATGCCTCAGGACTCAGCGTCATGTGTGGGACCTGCTGGGCCGCGGTGCGGGTCTGCATGATGTGGAGCATGCCATGGTGGCGGGGCCTGGAGCTTGCATGGGCACGTGGTGTGCCCACTGGTGGACACACCGTTGGCGGCAGGTGAGCAGTGGGGCCTGGGTGCGCAAGTGCGGATAGCCAGCGCTGGCCGGCGGGAGGGGGTAGGGTGCGGCTGCATGTGTGCGCAGGGACGGACAGGCGTTGTTGCCATGTGCAGTGAGATGGACTCTGCCATGATTGACTCTGGGCTCGATTACAGATTTCAGACTTGGTGGCTTGCAATGTATACTGGCACGTGGTTGGAGACACACCGGTGGCAGCAGGTGAGCAGTGGTGCCTGGGTGTGCGGGGCGGTAGTGTCCCTCCTTCTCCCTCTCTCTCTCCCTTCCTTTTCTTTTCTCTCTCTCTCTCACTCCCTTCCTTTCCTTCTCTCTCTCTCTCCCTTCCTTTCCTTCTCTCTCTCTCTCCCTTCCTTTCCTTCTCTCTCTTTCTCTCTCTGCCTTTCTTTCCTGCTCTGATTCTCTGTGTCTCGCTCCTTTGATGTGCGCATGACACACGTTCTTATTTTGTACTTTATTTTCCAGGCTGTGACATCAAGATTGTCCCGGACGGACCCGACGGGAGTCTTCCGCATTGGTGTTTTGTGTTGTATTCAATAAAGTTTTTGGCTGTTACTTCAATGATGAGTGACTGTTTCTCGTTCTTCTGACCACACATGTGTTTCTTGTTGTCATTGTGCGACATCATGCGCTTTTTGTGGCTCTTGTATCGTGCACGGTATGTGTTTGTCCCGGGAGGGGGGGGGGCGGGTCCTGGGGTTGGTGGCGGGCCTGGGGGTGGTGGCGGTGGGTGTTGTGGCCCTCATGGGTCTCCGAGCTGCATGATCATTGTCTCCATGGCATCTGTGGGTCTTCAGATATGGCTCTGGGCTGGGCTCCCTTTCATGCTGCAGGTAGTCGTCCTGCTTAACACCAGCAGAAGGCAGGTGTTAAATCCCTGCTGCTACCGCGGCTTATCGCCTGTTTTTGGTTCGCATCGCAGATCTGGCAGTTCATTGTGAATGTGGTGTAGTGGTGTTTTCGTGTGTTTTTGCACGGGAACGCCTACTCTGCATCTCATTAGGGTTAGTTGGTGGTGTCAACCGTGGAGGTAAATTTTGCGGCAGTTATCGCGGGAATACTTGCGTTGTCTGCAGTTTGCACCCGCTTGTGAATGGGGCGTTAAATCTATCTCCACTTTTGATGCGTTAAGGTGGCGATAACTCTGCGATAAGTCCTTGTGAATATGCCCCTTAATATTTTGGGAGAGTGTGAGGGATGCCTATCCAGGTAATAGATTTTTCACGTTTTATATCCTAGAGAGCAAGAACGGGTTAGTTAGTGATCAGTCAGTGGGCAGGGCACACCTGCAATTCTTGAGGTATCTACATGTGGCAAGAGAACACCACAAGGTGATGTCAGGATTCAGTCTGCCTGCTGTGGTTTTGTACGAATAGGTCTGATTAACCGATGTCATCTGCTACAGTGGCTGACGGATGCAAGGACTGGATTGGCTGGAATTCCTGGGACATTCTATGATCCTTAAATGGCTGGAGTGAAATGTCCGAAATTAACATGCTATAGTATTCAGTGTCCTTCAAGTTCTGATGTGCCTCTTGCTCGAGAGGCAAGTTTTTTGTGAGAGGACTGCTCTTGTTGCAATTGATTATTGTATGAGGAGGGAAACAGAGGGGCATATTAGCAAGACCCACGTTAAAATTATCGCCGTTTTAGCGGCAGGAAACTGCCGCTAAAACGGCGATAATGGGCTTGCTAATATGCGTTATGGACTTCCAATAGAAGCCCAGGTTAGATGTCCTGCACATCTAACCTGGGCTTCTATTGGAATTCTATAACGCATATTAGCAAGCCCATTATCGCCGTTTTAGCGGCAGTTTCCTGCCGCTAAAACGGCGATAATTTTAACGTGGGTCTTGCTAATATGCCCCAGAGTTCTGTGACCCTGACGTAGGATAAACAAATGTATTTGGGGGGGGGGGGTGTGGCCATGCCGGCAACCAAGATGGTCTCACGGCGGTGAAGCTTTGACTCCTACATTACCCATGTCGAGGATTATGGCCACTTACCATACCATCCGATCCGCTGCCATCTGGGTTGGGGACGCTGCCACTGCACCGCAACCACGCCACACTAGCTCAAAATCTATGTGATTGGCACCTCTGGGAGGCATACTGAAATCCCGCAGGGTTGGTGCCGTGGACAGGCCTGAGGCCTGGACCTAAGACCGGGGCCTCATAAGACTAGAATCCTGGACTGTGGACCACCCCGCAGCAGTGGATGCTTATTCCTTCCCAGGCACATCGGGCCTTTGCCTTAGGTTGGGGCTGCCCTGCTGGTCCTGCTCCTCACCCTGCCTGGGGCCAGGTGTACTGCCTGCTGGGGCGCTAAACTTGACTGATTCCTGAGCTTACTTCCACCCCTCCCCTTTTGCTTCACAGAGCCCGTCACAGCGCTGCTGCCCCCGCGGTGGCAGGCCCCGGCACCATCGAGACGCCCACCCACTCGCCAGCGAGTTGGGACATGGCACGGCCTGCCACCTGTTCGCTGCAGCGGGCCCAACTGAGGGTCTGCTGACTGCCGGAATAACCGATCGGAGGCTATGTCGAACTGGTGCGCCTACCCCTTTGCTGGAGCTCACCTCTGCCTGCTGCAGTGTCACAGCCCTGCCTAATCTGTTGCTCCAGTCATCGGCCTATGTTTTGGGGTGGGTCCATGTGGTGTCGCGGTCTAGCTGCCCGACTCCCACGTGACAGGCCGCAGGGTCTGCCGGGATAGCGCGAGGGGCGCGTAGAGTGGTACGGGGGCAAGGAGAAGAATGCATGAACGTTCTCCCTCTCTGGAATAAACCTTATGCTGAGAAGTGGCCAACGTCTCCGTGTCCTTTGTGGGAACATTCCAGCATTACAGACTGGCGACGAGCTGGTACGGACCCCCGTACTCCCCGTTCGGAGCGCCCCGCAGCCCAGCACAGCACACGCGACGTGCAGCGCTCACGGGTCCTACGCCCCAGAGAGGGAGAGCGGCAATTAATGAGCCGAACACCGGCCTTCTGAAGGTGCTGCAAACACGGCCTCCTGAGTTTCCGGCACAGAAAAGGTACGCTCCAGCGCATTTATGCTGCACGCTCACCGGCATACACCGCAAGATCGGCCACACGCCTGCACGGAGCACTCCTAGCAGCCATTCGACACACGCCCCCTGACAGTGTTCAAGCCACGAGCTCCAGGCACATTCTCCTATGACTGCATGCGTCCAGGGAAGACATGGCTTGGCAGTTCGGGCTGGACTGTTCCCAGATCAGTTGACTGGGGGTGAGTGTTTGATTAGCTCAAACGCTCCGTCCATCATCCCCTTTGGTATCGCTTTGTTTGCCCTAAGTTGGCAGGGTATGCCCAGACGTGGGTCCCTTGCGCACTTTGCCACTGGATTCAAGCTAGCCTGGCTGATGACGGCTGAATAGCCAGAAACCGGTCCCAGGATGCTTGTTTCCGGTCCAGGGAAGACATGGCTTGGCAGTTCGGGCTGGACTGTTCCCATGAGGCACAGGGTCAGACTGATTTGCATATGGCCATGTCTAAACTGGGGTGGTGGAGTGAGCTAAAGAATGATGATGGATTAAACCCAGATCAGTTGACTGGGGGTGAGTGTTTGATTAGCTCAAACGCTCCGTCCATCATCCCCTTTGGTATCGCTTTGTTCGCCCTAAGTTGGCAGGGTATGCCCAGACGTGGGTCCCTTGCTCACTTTGCCACTGGATTCAAGCTAGCCTGGCTGATGACGGCTGAATAGCCAGAAACCGGTCCCAGGATGCTTGTTTCCGGTCCAGGGAAGACATGGCTTGGCAGTTCGGGCTGGACTGTTCCCATGAGGCACAGGGTCAGACTGATTTGCATATGGCCATATCTAAACTGGGGTGGTGGAGTGAGCTAAAGAATGATGATGGATTAAACCCAGATCAGTTGACTGGGGGTGAGTGTTTGATTAGCTCAAACGCTCCGTCCATCATCCCCTTTGGTATCGCTTTGTTCGCCCTAAGTTGGCAGGGTATGCCCAGACGTGGGTCCCTTGCTCACTTTGCCACTGGATTCAAGCTAGCCTGGCTGATGACGGCTGAATAGCCAGAAACCGGTCCCAGGATGCTTGTTTCCGGTCCAGGGAAGACATGGCTTGGCAGTTCGGGCTGGACTGTTCCCATGAGGCACAGGGTCAGACTGATTTGCATATGGCCATGTCTAAACTGGGGTGGTGGAGTGAGCTAAAGAATGATGATGGATTAAACCCAGATCAGTTGACTGGGGGTGAGTGTTTGATTAGCTCAAACGCTCCGTCCATCATCCCCTTTGGTATCGCTTTGTTCGCCCTAAGTTGGCAGGGTATGCCCAGACGTGGGTCCCTTGCTCACTTTGCCACTGGATTCAAGCTAGCCTGGCTGATGACGGCTGAATAGCCAGAAACCGGTCCCAGGATGCTTGTTTCCGGTCCAGGGAAGACATGGCTTGGCAGTTCGGGCTGGACTGTTCCCATGAGGCACAGGGTCAGACTGATTTGCATATGGCCATGTCTAAACTGGGGTGGTGGAGTGAGCTAAAGAATGATGATGGATTAAACCCAGATCAGTTGACTGGGGGTGAGTGTTTGATTAGCTCAGCCGCTCCGTCCATCATCCCCTTTGGTATCGCTTTGTTCGCCCTAAGTTGGCAGGGTATGCCCAGACGTGGGTCCCTTGCTCACTTTGCCACTGGATTCAAGCTAGCCTGGCTGATGACGGCTGAATAGCCAGAAACCGGTCCCAGGATGCTTGTTTCCGGTCCAGGGAAGACATGGCTTGGCAGTTCGGGCTGGACTGTTCCCATGAGGCACAGGGTCAGACTGATTTGCATATGGCCATGTCTAAACTGGGGTGGTGGAGTGAGCTAAAGAATGATGATGGATTAAACCCAGATCAGTTGACTGGGGGTGAGTGTTTGATTAGCTCAAACGCTCCGTCCATCATCCCCTTTGGTATCCCAGAGAGGGAGAGCGGCAATTAATGAGCCGAACACCGGCCTTCTGAAGGTGCTGCAAACACGGCCTCCTGAGTTTCCGGCACAGAAAAGGTACGCTCCAGCGCATTTATGCTGCACGCTCACCGGCATACACCGCAAGATCGGCCACACGCCTGCACGGAGCACTCCTAGCAGCCATTCGACACACGCCCCCTGACAGTGTTCAAGCCACGAGCTCCAGGCACATTCTCCTATGACTGCATGCGTCCAGGGCCACTGTGCTAATGGCACCTGCTGAAGTGGGCTGCTTCTCTGCCTCAAAGCCGCCCTTCCTACAGTGTGTCCTGCGTGAAGCATCACAGTGACACGCACACTTACATCATTCCAGGCGGTCACCTACTACACCTCGTCCCGTCTCCACTGGGCAGGGTTCAAGACATCCTGTGTCGTCTACTGCACTCCACTGCTTCTGTTGGCGACCCGCCGGTGCTGGCCCTCTGTACAGCTGAGAGTGCGTCCCCTTTTTGCGCTCCTACCACTGCTGGCGGCGCTTTCCCCATTTGAAGATCAACCTGTGCAAGCTCACCTCCGTCCTTCGCCATGTGTGCCCAAACCTTCTCCTTAATGAATCCTGTCCCGTTTCTCCCGAAGCCTGGGGAACCAGCCATGAAATGGGCGGACTGGAAGGGGTACTTCCTCAGCTACTTGTTGGCCCTGGAGGACGAAGGGGAAGAAGCGTTCTCTAGCACGCGAAGGAGAAGGATACTATTACACAATCTGGGTCCTGAAGGGCTGAGGGTATACGAGAATATGGTAAAGAAACCGAGGGCTGCGACGGACACAGACGTGTTCCAACACACACTGGATGATTTAGACAGCCACTACCAACCAGTAATTTGCATAGCCATTGACCGGTACAATTTCTTCCAACGAAAGCAAAGCGACACAGAGACAGTAGAGGATTATGTCGCTGCACTCAAAAAACTAGCCGTGAATTGTAAATTTGGCCACCTTCATGACGAGCTAGTGCGCGATCAGATTATAATGCACACTGTCAACACGAACGTACAGGAAAAGCTATGGGTGAGCGGGGAGGCGCCCCTTCACGAAATAATTGCGATCGTTAAAAAGGCCGAGTTGTCCAAAAGATGTGCCATAGCCGCAAAGAAGGACAGTGAAAGTAAAGCTACAGTGTGCAAGGTCAGCGATAAACCTACCTCCGAGGACAAACCAGCCCCCCCTACAGGCGCTAGGTATGGCCGACGGCCCACGAGGCCCACTGCAGGGTCCACCAAACCCCCTCCTGAGAGGAAAGGCTCTTGCTACAGGTGCGGGAGCCAGTCGCACATGGCCAATGACAGACGATGCCCTGCCTTCCATGTTAAATGCTCCTTTTGTGGGGGGGTGGGACATTTCGGAAAGGTCTGCAGACGGAAACCTCGCAGTACCGCTGTAAAGTGTGTCATGTATGACTCAGAACCTGAGATGGGGGAAGGGGATTGTGACAACGATTGTATATTATGCATTGAGGAACAAGTGTTGGGCGTAGGTTACAGTGATAGGAAAAAACCGTTCTGTGTCTTAACCATTGGGGGTGTCCAGATTTCCATGGTCGCAGACTCCGGGTCCCCCTTCACCATCATACAACGGGAGGTCTGGGACAATCAGTTTGCCGACATCATAGGCCACCACCTACACCCCACTGACGTACACCCTGTCACCTTCACGGGCGAAAGTATTCCCATGGTTGTGTTCAGACCCCTACAGTTCGAATTTAAGGGGAGGGAGACCACAGGTAAACTGTACGTGGCAGAAAAAGGGCCTTCGGTCCTCGGCTGGGCCGACCAGGGTGCGTTAGGCATCCAACTCAACCCCAGCGGTGACATTCAAGTACTCATGACAGACGACCGTCCCCCACCTGACGCAGTCAACTGGCGACAAGAATTCCCTGACGTCTTTGGCGGTACCATTGAACAATTGTCTAAGTTCATGCACAAAATCCAGCTGAAAGAGGGCGCCGTACCGGTCAGCCACAAAGTAAGAAACATCCCGTTCAATTGCCGGGAACCCGTGCAACTCGAATTGCAACGTCTGGAAGACAACGGTATCATCGAACCAATCGAAAGTGCCGCGTGGTTGGCACCCTTGGTCGTCGCACGGATCTCTGCATCGATCTCAGAGAACTGAACAAAACATACTGGTGGACAAATTCCCGCTGCCACGAATCAACGAGTTGCTGGCCCAAACCAAGGGGATCAAGTGGTTCTCCACGATAGACCTCACAGCTGCGTATCACCAAATCCTGCTCCACCCCTCGTCCAGGAAGTTGACCTCCCTCATTACCCCATTACCCCATTCGGCTGCTACCAGTTTCGGCGCCTGCCTTTCGGTTTAGCGTCAGCCGCATCGGTAGTTCAGAAACTCATGCACAAACTCTTCAAAGACTGCTGCGACGTCTTATATTTCCAGGACGACATACTCGTCATGGGGAAGTCTAAATCGGACCATGATGCCAAACTCCGAGCAGTCTTACGAACGCTCTCAACGAACGGCCTCACGGCGGAGTTGGAGAAGTGCAAGTTCGGCCTACGTACAGTTACGTACCTGGGGCATGAGATCGACGAAAACGGAATCTCCCCAAAGAAGGCCAATGTCGAGGCCATCAAGTCGGCACCCAGACCATGGACCAAAGACGAAGTTTGCTCCTTTCTGGGGTTGGCGGAGTTCTACAGTAAATTCGTCAGAAACTTTGCGACCAAGACACATAATCTGCGCCAACTACTGAAAGAAAAGAATGTGTTCTGCTGGAGTCCGGACTCGGACCTAGAATTCGAGACGATTAAAAAGGACATATGCGAAGCTGTACCCCTGCAAGGGTTCGACTGCTCTGCCCCCAGCATCCTGATGACGGATGCCAGCGAGAAGGGGTTAGGGGCCGTTCTGTCACAACGGTCCACAGACGGCACTGAAACCACCATAGGGTTCGCGTCCCGCTCTCTCGCTCCAAACGAAGAGAAGTTCAGCGTCATTGAAAAGGAAATGCTGGCATCCATCTGGGCCATGGAAAAGTTTCGACAGTACCTATGGGGCTCCCGGTTCACCCTCAGAACTGACCATAAACCGCTGATCAAAGTCCTCACGCTAAAGCCACCCCGCGCATCGCAAAGATGACGCTTCGCCTACTGGATTTCGTCTACGATGTGGAATACTTGCCAGGACAAAAGAACAAAGTGGCAGATTTTCTCAGCCGCTCCGCTGCGATGGAACAAGCGTCGGCCCCACAGTGAATGGGATGACTACCAGATGGCACTCACAACGGACCCGGAGGCCCTCATCAGTGCGCAGGACTGGAAGATGGCATACGACAATGACCCTGCATTGTCCGAGGTGAAGACCTTCATCACTCACGGATGGCCAGAGAAGAAGCACTTGAAAGAGGAGGCCAGGAAGTATTGGGAGGTGCGCGATGAGTTGTCCCTCAGCGATGATGCCACATTTTTACCCAGAGGAGACAAGGTCATCCCCCGAAGGATTTACTGGACCGTATCCTCACCATACAGCACGAAGGCCATCTAGGAATCGTCAAATCAAAGAGGAGGATGAAACAGTCGTACTGGTGGCCAGCCATCGACAACTGTTTCGAAAAGTTCGTACGAGCGTGCCAACATTGCGCCAACGCATACAAATCTCTGACGCTGCTGCGACCCCCCCCCCCCATGGGTGAATTCACCACTCCCACCAACCCCTGGGAAGAATTATCAGTTGACATATTGGGCCCCATCCTGGACTCCTGGGGTGTACCCAAATACGTCATCGTCCTCGTAGACAGGTACTCCAAGTGGCCAGAAGTGGAAATCTGCGACAAAGTGGACACGATACAGTCATTGCATTCCTGACCAACGCATTCTTGCGGGAAGGAATTCCGAGAGTCCTCACAAGCGACAATGGTCCCCAGTTCACCTCGGAGAAATGGACGGCCTTCATCCGGAGGAACGGCATTACAAACATACACACGCCTGTGTATCATCCAGCCGGCAACGGCCTAGCCGAACGGTTCAACTGAGTGCTCATGGGCTCGGTCCAAGCGGCCATCAGCGCGGGCAAGAACTGGGAAACCGAGATCCGCAACACAGTGTGGGCCTATCGTATCAAGCCCACACTAACGGGCTACAGCCCTTTCAAGATACTGCGAGGAAGAGAACCTTTTACGAGAGACAACCTAGAATGGATGAACATGAAACTTCAAAGTAAATGGTCTCCAGCTGTGGTCAGAAGCAACATTGAGAAGGCTAAAAAAATCTACAAAGACAACTACCACAGGAGGCACGGAGTACGAGAGGTCTCCTTAGCCCTAGGAGATTGGGTCAGGGTGAAACTAGGCTACCTAGGGAGGAAAAGAGACAGCAAATTCAGCAAACCCCTTCAAATCAGGGATCTCTACTCCCGTTGGGCCCTACTTAGCGACGGCAAAGTATGGTCACACAGCAGAATGGCAAAGTGCAGCAAAGTCATCCAGTGGCAAACCAACGGCGCCACCATGAGGGCCGGCCAGACCGGCGGAGACTTAGATCTTGATGACGATGTGTCACATGTCGGCGCCAGGCCTGCTGCCACGATGAGGGGGACGAGGGGTGATGCTGAGACCGTCGGTGAGAGACCTAACGATGGCTCCACACAGCACACAACACCTCAGGAGATAAATGACTCAGGCAACCCTAGCATTAGGCAATGGGTTCCACCCTCACATGACAAGGGTCGGGAAGAGAGTAACACGGAGACCAGTTCACACACAAGGGAACCACACGAGGAGCAAACCTCCTCCACACGCACCCGCACAGGCAGGTTAGTGGTGCGACCTAAGAAATATAGCGAGTTTGCCATGTAGACTCGTCCCGGGTGCTCCTCACCTTTTTCCCCTCTCCAATCACAGGGCAGTGATAATCTCTCTCTCTCTCTCCGCTCTCACTGCCCCATGCTGCCAGCCAGCCCCGTAGGTGGCAGCAGCACCATGTTTACCAGCCCAGCCTCACCAAAAGATCTTACCCTACAGGCCGGATGCGGAACACTGGTTATGTCCCCTTGTGCAAAACAAATGTATGTTCAGGTTACGCTGTTAGTGTTGTTATTAAGGGGGAAGATGTGTGGTGTCGCGGTCTAGCTGCCTGACTACCACGTGACAGGCCGCAGGGTCTGCCGGGATAGCGCGAGGGGCGCGTAGAGTGGTACGGGGGCAAGGAGAAGAATGCATGAACATTCTCCCTCTCTGGAATAAACCTTATGCTGAGAAGTGACCAACGTCTCCGTGTCCTTTGTGGGAACATTCCAGCATTACAGTCCGCTCCCTTGGCCCTGCTGCTCACCTCCTGGGCTGCCGGGGGGACTCACCTGATACCTGCCGGGGCTCTAAAGTGCAATGTGGCCTGAATGTGCTAACACCCCGTACCCCTTGCATCACAGCACCCTGCATGGAATTGCTGTCCCTTGGCGGCTGGCCCCTGTGCCAGGAGCTGGTGAGTGGTGTGACTGTGTGCCCTAGCTACTCGTTCCTGATCGCCGGATTGTTGTTGACCCAGATCTGGCCCCATCATTTTGTCTTTTGCTTGAGGCTGACTTGCTGGACTGGGGGTCGGAGGCACATAGCTGTTATTACAACTATGATTCAGCGGCTGCCTCCTGTATCCTTGCTGCCCACTGTATGACTGACTGCCAGTTGGGTACTGGTTGTGGCCCTGTTCATTGATACATCAACAGCTGGGCCTGTTAGCGTGAGGAACTGATCGAGAACTACAATGCTACTCACCCGGAGAGTCCCTGCACCGCAGTCCTCCTGCTGTGGGCTGTCTCTTGGGCCTCTCCTGCTTGCAGCCCAGGACCCACTGTGCCTCCTACAGGCTCTCACTATCATGGGGCATGGCAGAAGAAACTACTTTTTGAGCGAGTAAAGGAGCTGGATAGATCAGAGGCACCTGCAGATGTGGTCAATGGCGCAGCTGGTCCCGCTGGCCCAGAACAGTCCCACACTACCAATGCCCTACTGGCTAAGATCGGGTCTGGATTCTGCGCCATCGACGCGTGCTTTGATACCCTCTCGGGCAGGTTGGACACTATGGTGGAGCCCCTGGACCGTCACCAGAATTGCCTTGATGGTTTCGAAGAACATCTCTCCATGCTAGAAGGTGGTGCGGCAAGAACAGCGAAAAGGCTTGACAAACTGGAACGGCTCCTCAAAACATTCGCCATAAAAAATGAAGATTTGGAAGCCAGATCGAGCCACAACAACTTGCGTACAGCTGATGTGACGGAGTCTACGACTACGGGCAGAATGGATCATTTTGTGGAAAGCCTGTTAACTGAACTTTTTGGCTGTGAACCTTTAACTTCAACGATCGTAGTGGAGCGGGCCCATCACTCCCTCGGTCTGCGGCCCCCACCTGGGGCCCATACTCACCCTATAGTCGCTTGTCTACTCAACTTTAGGAACAGTGACACTGCGCTCCAATTGGCCCGCTAGTATGGCCAGGTACAATACCAGGGCTCCAAACTTTCCTTCTTTCCGAAATTCACACAGGCAGTCTAGAAGGCGCGCCGCAAGTTTACAGATGCCAAATCCTCACTCAGGAAATTGGGGCTATGTTATGGCATGCTTTGCCCTGCCCACTTGCCTGTAGACATCGAATGCAAAGCACAATTCTTTGACACCCTGCCATTGTGCTTGCTTTTTGCAAGCAATATACTAAAGACCATCTGCCTGCCCACCACAACACTCCAGAACACATTTCTAGCTGTCGATGGTAATGATCATACTTTTCATGAATATACAGTGCCGTAGGCACCAAATGCACATCGTCTGTATGCGCTTCTTGAAATTCCTCTAACTGTCTGGGAACACCAGAAGTGGTTTAATGGCACCCTCCCCCACATCCTAGGGACTGTTAGAATGGGCCCCTGAAGTCTTGAAGGGGCTACATGGCCAGCACTGGCGGGCTATACTCCATATCCTAATATGGTGAATATTAATTTGGTAGGACACATGCTTTATATAATGTTTTAGTCGTGTTGTATCCACATCTTAAGCAATATATTGCCTGTGCCTTGCTAGCTGGTCCAGCTAGACTTGGCATACAAGTACAGGCCCAACAACCGGTAGGGCCTGTGATTAGTCCTTTATATGTTCATTCAGTTATGGGCAAAAGATCCATGAATCGTGAAGACATACCATTTTGGATCACCCAGAAAATAGATCAACTTGAAGCTGTGTTTCCCCTTAAGGGACCACAAGACAATCACCAAATTTTAACTGTGCGCTTACCCAGTGGACCTGGTCCCCAGTCTGCCTGACTGCAACACCTGGGGGGACTATTTTTGCCACAGTATACACTTTGTTATGACAGTCCCACGATGGCTGTTCTACAGAACGTCCTCAAACAGATACAGAATGAGCATGGGGCAGGTCCTGCCCGCGATTTGGGGATGAAACTAATGGGAAATTTCCTTGTCGTCTCCGAAATGATTCTTTCTAATGTTAAAGGTAAAGCAGCATCTTTGGCTATGCACCAGAGACTTACCGCTGTGGCAGGAGCCAACTGTGAACAAGAGTTGCCTGTCATTATTGCTAATGTATACACGTCTAGAGGACGCAATAGTTTGGGTACCAGACCTTCTGTACCACCACTTGGCATGCCTAGTTCTGACAAGGATGCCAGACCCGCCCGTGAGCTTCCTAAAAATCAATGGGATGAATCCAAACAACAACCAAAAATTAGATGTGGAGAATCTCTATCCCCGGAGTCCTCTGTACGAAGTTACAGCCTTCGTGATCGCACTAAGATTAGGACTCCTGACAAGTATCAGTCTTCTAATAGACGTTCTCTTCATTCATTTTACGAATTGTCTGACCAGCAGTACGACGGAGGAGGACGATTTGATCATAGACAAGGAGAGTACTTTCAACCAAAACAGGACATACAACGCTTGTCTGATGTGAAGATAAACAAGCATTGGCATAGCCAATAGGTCTCGCCTTTGGGACCTTACAAGTATTTAGCCATACAGCAAATTAGCCTGGGTGCTGCAACACCTAATGCTACTTCACGTGCCACTGATGAACAATAACACACACTCAAGGATGGGCTTCCTTCTGTGCAATTTAACGAAAAAGTGTATTTATTTAACATAGAAGCTTTGACACCAACAGGCACAGCACCCTAGAGCAACCGGAAATTGGATAATTAGGGGCAAGAAAAGAAGTGAGAACCAGCCTGGGTCTCAAATGATCAGGCATTCAAACCCTAACAGTAGCAATTGGCAGGAAAATCCAGTAGCACCTTCAACATCTCTCCAGACGCTCCATACCAGCTTAAAGCTCTTGCCCAAACACCAACAGAATACAGATCCCCCCAGTTGCGCAACAATTCGCTTAGAGAGTACCCATGCAACATCAACAACCCCATCCTTGGTGGTGAACCCACCACTGTAAACACACCGCACCAGAACATTTGCTCAAAACTTTCCACAATACCACCTCCCACAAGACACGGCAGAATAAAGGGTGTACAAGTGTAATAACAGACCTATTTATTCACACTGATATTGAAATAAACTTGTGAAACAACTTCCAAATACTCTACACAAAAACCAGGGTAGCATTAAGAGTGAATGAAGCAAATGTAAGGCTGGAGACATTGAAGGCAGTGTGAAAAACCAGGCATAGCCATGTGTGCCTGTGTCTTTGTGAGAGCTTGCAAAGGAATTTATCACACAGGCTCAACTTAACAAAACCAAAGAAAGAGCCGCTTTACAAACAGGTTTGCACGCCTCCACCGAAATGCCAAGAATTCGAGTTACTTTGTACGGACAAAGATGAAAACTATAAAACTGCAGAAATGGGGATAATGTGTGGCCTCGAAAGACGGCATTCGCTTCTATAAGGAAGAAGGGGGTGCCAGAAACTGCCTTTTCTTATTACCAGTGAGTTTGCAAAAGTGCACTCATGTTACTTCACCCATGCCTCTAGGAAAACACTACCACACAAAAATCTTTTCTTGGTACTGGCATGGTTTGTGTCATGTGTTTTTTTATATCGCACAAGCTGCCGAGGGCAATACATAGCACCTGTGTACAATTTAACTATTAATAATAGAACGAACCCGCTTAGTTAATGGCCCGTGGCAAGAACGCCACTCTTTACATTGTCGGTGCTTCCGTCTTCATGAAACTAAATAGATAAGGCGCCTATGAACCTTTCCGCTCCCAGCGTGAGAGGGAGTAAACTAATTATTTACGCGTGGAGGGGGAGCCGGGAAGGAAAACAACAAACCTTAAACATGGAAAAGGTTGATCAAGAACTTATCTCCATTGAACCACTCTTCTTTGTTGTGCAGGAAACGTTTGTGTGTGTGTTGGTTGAGTTAAATTTTTTTGCAAAACTGCTATTTGAAAACAAACATAAAACGGTGGCCCCGTCTGTTCCCTGGTGTAAGCGATACCTGCGATGTCTTTGTCCCGGGAGCAGCTATGCTGCTTTCTGCTACGCTTATTCCTACTGCGGCTAAAACACTTTTCGATCACAGCTCCTGAAGTGTTTGTGACTTTTCTTTGAACAGCAGAAACGTGAAGGGCTGTTGAACAGCAGCCACCACTCACAGCTGCATAAACGTGGAAGACCAGAATATGAGCAGCTGTTGCTCACAGCATGTTTTTCTTGCAAAAAATATAGCTCAAAATGCCAGTTTTCCATTTTACTTTTTTCTCGCATAACTTTGTATCATTAAGCAAAGGCAAATTACAGAAATTTCGCCCACCCCAAGTTAAAATTATCTACTCAATGTGTGTGCCCATAAAAAAGAAAAGAAAAATAGTTGCAACCAAATTGCAGAGTATCTTAATACAAACAAGCATTGGCATAGCCAATAGGTCTCGCTTTTGGGACCTTATAAGTATTTAGTTATGCAGCACAATATCCTTGGTGCAACAACATCAACTGTTGCATGGCTAAACACTTATGAGGTCCCAAAGGCGAGACCTATTGGCTATGCCAATGCTTGTTTATTTACTGTAGCCGCCACCGAGTATTAAACAACAGAGTGGGATAAGCCCAGTGGGCAGAGCATCTCATTATAAAATCCCCCAAAAATAACCCCTGACCTGCCTCAAGCCTCCAGCCGAAGCCTGCAGTCTAAATCCAGAAGGCCCCCTAACCGCGACCAGGAGCTGGTAAGAAGATCTGACCCCGAAAGGCACCCCTGCACCCGACGCCCCACGGCCTTCTGTGCCCAAACCAATGGTGCCTAACCAACCCCTAACTTAACTTACCTCTCGAAGTGGTGGTCGCACCCAGAAGTCCTTCGTCTCCCTGCCTGCAGTGCTTTTGCAAACCGAAGGCTCTCCATTGGAAACAACAGGGCATCCGACGTCGAAACAGCACCCTGCACCCGGCCGCCCTAGTGCCGCTGAGGGTGCACCTTTGGTACTAATTTGTTTCCCCATTTGCCCTGAGCTAAAGTCCAGGAGCTTTGCTCCCACAACCCAGTGGCCTGCATGCCAGCAGCCACCAACCGGAGGCCACCTATCCCCCATTGGATAACATTGGTCCTCAACACTCTGCACCCGGCCGCCCTAGTGCCGCTGAAGGTGTAACAAGAGTTCATCGCGGACCCTGGGGGACCCCTGAGTCTACCCCCAGAACCTCAACTCCCACTACCGAATACTTACCTAAAAACCGATAACCAGATTTTCCTTCATAGGATAACATTGACACTTTTTCCTGAAAAGGTTTCTAAGTGTGGAGTTTTGAAACCTAAAGAAATTCCTTAAAATTGTATTATTTAACAAAAATGCTTTTACCCACCTGTTTACAGGAAATGTCCCAGTGCTGCATCTAGGCATACAGCACTGAGTAAGAAAAGTAATCCAAAAGTAACTTACCTGCTATTTTACTGAAAATCCCAATCTGAAAGAAACACATTACTGTCTTTGCCTGTGGTTGTTACAGTTTAAAATTGTAGTTTTAACCTGCCTGTGATTGCATATTTTATCACCTGTTTTGTGTTTTAAACTTGTGGTTTTCCTGCCCATGATTGCTTCCATTTAACGTGTTGAATTGTGGGATTTGCAGTCCAAAATCTGTAGTTTTTCCCTCCCATTCCTGGTGACTATTCAGTTTTCCCTCCAAATTTCTCCTTTGCTCTGTGCTAAGACCTGTATGTTAAACAGTGCACCCCCAGCCACCATTTTGTGTTAACAAGCCAGTGAAACCAGCCTCCCCCCTCCCCCCCCGCAACAGGGATATTCTACATCAGAGGGTGCTTCTGTGAGCTGCTTAAACTGTGTTTAATAGGGACTGTGCACTTCGTTTTTGGCCAGGAGAGGGAGTAAAGTTTTATTCAAACAGTAATGTTAGATTTCAAGTTTGTGAGGCCTTTACCTGCAGTAGTCCAAAGTGTGGATTGAGCCTGTCTGTCTCCTAGGAGATTCTGAACCGGAGAAGCAGCTTCCAACTCCCTGGCCAGCAAACCTTGTCTGAGGTTGCTGGGACCTTATATAGTCTGCTAGTGGTTGGTACATGTATACACTGATTGGTGGTTGTATCTGATGTTTCTACTGGATTGGGTTAGTGTCCTCATTGGTTGGGTATTTGAAGGTTTTGATTGGTTTCTGGGTCTGTGATTCAATCAATGTAGGGTTGGGACTAGGGCTAGGGTTATGATGTCTATTGGAAGTAGGGACTAGGGCGTCCTGTGTTATTTGTTGTTGGGACTAGGGTGGAACTAGGGCTAGGGTTTAGCCTTTAATTGGAAGTAGCGATTAGGGCTTCTGGTGTCATTTGTTGCTGGACTAGGTGTGGGACTAAGAGTAGGGTTAGGCTTTCTATTGGAAGTAGGGACTAGGGCTTCCTGTCCCATTGGTTGCTTGGACTAGGGTTGGGACTACTGGTAGGGCTAGGGCCTCTATTGGACGTAGATATCAGGTTTTTTTTTTAACTGATTGGGTGCTTGGAATAGGGATAAGATTGGCTGTACGGTCCTGATCTCCTATTGGTTCTAGCTTTTAGGGCTAGTGTTGTGATTGGATAGTATTAGGGCTAGGGTTCCCATTGGCTGACGGGGTCACCTGATTAATAGGGCTATAAAAGGCCAAGGTTAGGGCGGATCAGCCCGGGCGTCGAGGCTAAGGGCGGAGAGGACAAGGGCAGTTGCCTGTTTGAGCCTGTTAAGGGCGGAGAGGACAAGGGCAGTTGCCTGTTTGAGCCTGTTCGAGACTGGCCAGGGCCAGAAATGCTGCACATCTTCCCATTAATTATTTTGTCTGTTACTTTTCTCCTGAAAAAGCATATCCAATTCACTACCCTATTTCTCATCCGCTACCTCTATCAATATCTTTAATCTATATATACACTTACCTCCTTTATGCATCTATATACTTTCAATGTACTTATGGATCTATATATTTATCACTTTCTTCTAATTTAGCATTTCCAATGCACTACCCTATTTCTCAGCCTATACTTCCCTCAATATATCACCTAGACCAACTTTCTGACTCATCTCAAACTTTTTTCTACTACTCTTTCCAATTCACTACCCTATCCATCTATCACTATATCCTCTACACCCACTCTCTCATTTATCCCAAACGCCATACCACTACTATGTTCCCCAAAATAACCCTTTCTTGACTCTCTCCTACTCTACCCCTCCTTGCATCTTCTGACACCTCCTTTACTGTACCGATCCCCAAAACAAACCTTTCTAAACTCTTCCCTCTGACTCTTCCACTCCAAAAACCCTTTTTACTCATCCAAAAGCCTCCTCCTACTGCTATGACCTAAAAAAAGAAATCCTTCACTCTTCTATCCCTCCACTATCCTTTTCAATCAAAATAACAGACTAGCATGTTCACTTCTCTAATTCCATATTCCACTATACTAATTTACCACTAATCCTTTATGGGTTCCAGAGTAGCGTGCTACTCGCCAACAAAGCGCTTCAACACCCATCAGGGGTAACAGGCGCTATATGAATGCAAACCTTTCTTTCTCTTCTATCCCTCCACTATCCTTCTCACTCCAAATAACTGACTAATATCCACCACTCAAATTACTTTCATATTTCACCATACTAATTCACCACTAATCCTTTATGGGTTCCAGAGTAGCGTGCTACTCGCCAAAAAAAGCAATTCAACACCCCATCAGGGGTTAGAAGCGATATATATAAATACAAACCTTCTTTCCTCTTCTATCCTTCTGCTATCCTTTCGAATCCAAATAACTGACTAACCTATCCACCACTTAAAATTTACTTGCATGTTTCACTATACTAATTCAACACTAATCCTCTATGGGTCCCGGAGTAGCGTGCTACTCGCCGAAAAAGCGCTTCGACGCCTCGTCAGGGGTAGTAAGCGCTATACAAATGCAATTACAATACAATACTTATGAGGTCCCAAAGGCGAGACCTATTGGCTATGCCAATGCTTGTTTATTTACTGTAGCCGCCACCGAGTATTAAACAACAGAGTGGGATAAGCCCAGTGGGCAGAGCATCTCATTATAAAATCCCCCAAAAATAATCCACAGGGAAATAATGGTTCAGTGCCAAGAACAGACAAGGATGCTTGCTATACAAATCCACAGAAATTTCCCTAAAAACTTCAGTTGCAATGCAGCGCTAAAAATACACTGAATGGTGTCGAGCAAAGCAGTCAAAACACCCCAGAATGCACTGCTCCTGGCCTCATTAAGGTGTCCCCGTTGATGACGCAAGGGCTCGGGCTTCGTTCGTAACCCTCTTGCTTGTTATGGGGGTTTAGTAAGATTTCATAACATCTGGCAGGCAGGGAGAGCTGAAGCAGTCAGTCACACGTCAGGCTCCGGCTGTCATCCAACTGTCTCTGCCCCAGCCCTACTTGCCTCTGGGAGCCACCGGCCTGCCGTGAAATCTCCAGATTTCCATGCAGGCTAGTAGCACTCTGGCACCAGCGCGATCTCTGGAGAGCGCCTCTGCGAGGAGCAGGGTGCACGGAGAGCACAGCCCGCGTCCCGGAGCCAGGAGGGGAGGTTCCGCTCGGAGGTAGCAAGCGGAGGGAAGGGGGAGGAGAGAACTTCAAGCGAGACGAGAGTAAACATCGGAGAAAGCAGCCTGACAGTGAGGCGATTAGAAAGCTCTTAAGGCCCCTCGACAGCAATACTAGTTACCCAGTTTAAAAAAGAACATATATTTACTCAGCATTTTACTACATGAACGCACTTGTGGATGTGATAGAACTGCATGTAATAGAGCCCCCTGGGCGCTGTGGTGGGTGGTCTGTTGGGAAGCAATGCAGAGGGGGAACAGCTGAGCTTCAGGAAAACAGCCGAGAAGACAGTGGGTTTTGTGCCTGCTGATCTGTGTGAAGCCAGCTGCCCTGAAACACAGCAGGGGACTGTATTGAAGGGTGCAAGACGTGGGGTGAGTGTTTACTTAAAAAAATGTTTCCACTTCTTAAAATGTTGTACATATTCATCTCAGTACCATTTACTGCCAAATAGAATCTCCCTAAATGCATCGCAGAACTCATCACCCCAGGTATGATATGTCTAGGCTTCGAAGAAATTGGGGTGGAAGTTGCACCCTACCAACCAATGGGTGTGTTAAGTGCCACTCCAACAGAGAGTAGCTGGCAGTGTACACCTGTTCTAGGACTTTAATTTGTGTGCAGAAGAGTAGAATGCCGTCACACAGAGTAAAACTAGTTAAATGGCTGAAGTGGGCTAATCCACTGCCCCATGCTGTCACAGGCAGAAGGAAAATGTAAATGACATAATAAAAGACCAATGGAAGAATAGGACATGCTGAAGCTCCTAAAAGTCAGTATATTATACATAAGATTTTGTAAATTTCAAAAAATGTTCGGGCTAATACCAGACCGAAAAAAAAAAATCAAAATGTATTATCTGACGCCAGACCTAAAAATCAAACGGCCTTGACAAAAGGCCAGACCTAAAAACGTATTCAACCCAATAGTTGTTTTAAACATTTTAAAAATTGCATTCTGGGGGGTGTAGTTTTAGTTTCCCTATAATGTAGCATACTCGGGAAATCACGACACCTTGGGTGGAAGTGATCTGTGAAATGTAATACGACCCCGTCATTGTATGTGCTGAAAACTGCAAGTACCAGACTGCCTCATGATGTGACGTAACGCCCAGGGTTGATTATCTGACCTGAATTTACACGTCAGGCTAGACCTTTAACTTGCACCGTCTGCAACAGTTAGATGTGTCCGTTATCTGGAAATGGTTCTTGAATTCTGGATCGCGTCTAACAGCAAAACATCACAAATAGCAGCTTCCCGTTTCAAATCTCCGGAATTCTCAAACAAATATAATGGTTTTAAAGCGTTGCCAGATACACACCGACTGCCTAAAATGTCCGTCATCAACTCAAGCAGGACTCGTTTAACAGCGTTATCGAAGCGGTGGGACCCCCCGACACCACCCTGACGCCGTTACCCTCTTAAAGCGGAATTCTGTTTGGGTTTGAATGCAGGGGGTGGCAGGTACTTGGTGTGTGTCATGTGGGGAGTGTCAAGAATTCCTCAGCACAGTAAGGTTGGGTAGGGGTGTCCCGGATCTGGGTTGCTCAGTCCGGACCACGCAAATGGAGTGTATATTAACGGATAGGGAGGCTGCTCTCAGTGACGACAAGGAGCACATTATTCGGTGTGACGGCAGCAGTACAGTGTGCCATCATGCATATAGCGCTTAGTGGCACGTTAGCTGTACGGGTTACAAACGTAGCGCTAACAAGAGCAGGTGTTACTCATTTCGATTGAACACATTGTATCTACCTACCTAAGAAGAACGAGGGAGGGCGCATCGCCTTTGGGGAACCACCCTGTGACCTGCCGCTTGTACAAAGACTAGCGGGCCGTACTTTTAGGTAGAGAGCCGCGCCTCCCATGGAGAATCAATATTTTTGGCATACAGGAACACTTCACACCAGGGTCGAAGAGAGGCAGAAGATATGACTGGGCCCCAAAATAAAACTGGCCTCTATTAGCACATACCCAAAAAAACAAGCAAGACGAATAAAGCGCTCCAATACCTTCGGGTCGAGTTCGCGCTATATAAATCTGCAAAGGAGAGAGAGCCGTGCACTGTTTTCAAGCACACTCGTGCTTGTGGCACCATCCGCCTTGCGGGAGCGAGCAACAGCCAATTAGCATGCGCGCCGCTGCTCACTCCCGCAAGGTGGATGCCGCCACAAGCACGAGTGTGTGCTTGAAAATGAGCAGAGGCGACGGCTAAAGACCCTCCTATGCAGCGCATGCACGCTGCGTAGGCGAGACCTAAAAAACAGGCCTTTTATGCACGCCGCGTAACAAATCATAAAATAAGCATGCACGATTACCGGAGATTCATTTAGAATTCGTGTCAGCAGATAGACAGGGAGAGCAAACACATGTCAAGCCAAAAGAAGGGCTATTTAAAGCCAACCAGCTCATGAGGCAAAGTGCACATGCAAACATCTTAGTTGTGCTTAAAATAACACAGCTCTGTCAATTAGTCAAAACGCGAAACATCTCTGTGAAAAAAACCTCTCAAGTCAAAGCCTTACAAAAATGGAACAAGAAAGACCCAGGGAAGGGGCTATTCCATGTCTTGAAGCAGGAAGGCTCTTTAAACAAATGTGTGCTATAATCAACTAACAAAAGGGTGGAAATGCCTCTCGGGCGTAATAAAGTAAAACTCCCATAACCCAGGCAAAGCGTCTCCACCCCCTTTCTAAAAGCCACTAAGACGCAGTGTTTGATCTTATCGTATTACACACTCGGACGGGCGAAAACTGTTGACTTCTTAAAAGCAGCTGCACCTCTCCCCCATCACGACGAGGCTGTGCAATTCACACACTTTGTCTATCACTCTCCTGGTGACTTCTAGTCTGGAAAGTTTTCTCCTGAGAAAGGCTGCGGGTGGGTGAACGTTGATTAAATCCCTCACAACTCACTGCACCACCAGGTTCACTGACACTACTTTACGGAATGTTGTCCCGCAGGCCATGTTAAAGAATGTAAACGTTTGACAGACATGACGGTCTAAATACTGTGCAACATTCTGCAAGTGACCGCATTCTTCAGCAGTTAAGTTTTGGGTAGTGACACAAGATAGACTTGCGTCTGTAAACTACCAGCGTTGTATTCCTTCTAAAAAAAAGCCTGCTTTCTCACATCCACAAACGTTAGTAGACCGTCGAATGAACATCCGACAATGGCATACAAGTGTATAAAAGACCCAAGAGGACAGATCAATGCTGATCAGACTATCTTGTCCTGCACAGCACAGGGAGAAACCAGGGAACTCTACATTTCAGGCCATAAAGTGAAAGGGCAAAACAAATAGAAGTTGGCGCAGGGAGGCAGACATATCGAACATTAGGGTGACCACAATTTCAATCCAAAAACTGGGACATGCTGTAGTAGATGCAGACGTAGAACTAGGATTTGGCAGACGTCATTAGGCTGGTATTGTGGCAACAACAAGGAAACATGCCCGGGAGTGGTGAGCGAGCGCGCGCGCTAAAAGGAATTTTTAAAAAAGCCCGCGAGTGGTGTGCGCGTGCGCACTGCAATGAATGTGAGGTATGCAGCTGGCACCCGGCCGTGCTGCTGCTCGCTCCTGAGCTCCCTAGGCCAGGGGAGAGAGAAGGCGGGACATGCACCCGCCTTTGGCCAATTGCGTGCTGTCTTTCTTAGAAAGGCGCACGCAAAGGCCAATAGCGTGTGAGCACAAAAAAGAGCACACGCACGAGCGTGTGGTCCCAGTTGAAAGTCCTTACTGGAAGCCTCGCAGAGCAGCGCATGCGCGCTGGCTCAGACAAAGCCTAAAAAGGAGACTAGACCTCCTCTATATAAACCCCCTTTTCAGAAAAAGAAAGTTGCTGCATTAACTGCAAAGTATGCCACAGACAGTGAGAACCCTCCTCCTGAACAGGAGTTGGACGTTGACGCTCCTCGACAGCGCGGAAGAAGTCACCATAGTATGGAGGAATCTCCACCAATTTCTGGTAACGAGAGCAACTGATACATTTATTGCAGTCAAAACCACGGACACCTGGGTAGCCCCTCCAGATAGACTATATCATTTGGATATAAAATTTGAAGGTGATGTTAAACGCACCATCAAAGCAATATTTTGGGACAATTTAACTACGTCTTATGACATTCTCTTGGCAGAGGTCGATTGGCCCCCACCTTTTATTCTTGCCTACCCCCAGGGGGAGGGTGTCATTCTCCATTCTTTCTCTCACCTTGTCCCTGATGAGGTTAGACAAGCCTATGCTTCTGAATGAGCCCTTGCATAGGCCCTCGCACTTTATCGTAACCACACTTTTTGAGATAAGGATTCCCCTTGAAGGAAGCGACCCGCTTGGGGCCACCCGGGTCTCCTCGGACCACCTCTCAGCCTTCCATACCAAATGAAGAGTCGAAATAACAGTGGAGAATATACCAATAATTGTTTTATTCAAATGCACTCAGAGTGGAGCCCCGTCTGCACAGTCTCGAAGAGTGGTACAGAGGGAACTGAAATCAACAAGCATAGAGATACATTATGTACATTTCATACCCGGGCGAAGGCATGCCCACAGTGGAATTTTCCAAGCAGATGCAGCTGGACAGTGAAATACAAAAACAAATAGGTTTCGGTCCTAGGATCTCACACAACCAGCACAGTCCAAGGTCGTTTTACCCTGCACCCGCCACCAGACAAGTGGGAGAAGGCCTCTATCTAGTGAGAAAGGCATGCACTAATATGAACAGTCTATTCATTACTGAAGCAAAACCTAATATTTCAGAAACAAAATTTAACAGAGGCTTTTCTCAGAAACAGCAAAGGATTAGTTTCGATCATGATTCAAAATGGTGCCTGAACAGAAAATGGTGCAGCGAATGCTAACTTATATAGGGCACTGCGTAAGCAATCTCAGGTCTATTCTAACAGACCCTCCTTTTAGCATGAGCTAAAACATTTTCAACTATAGCGGGGAAGAACTATAGCGGGGAAGAACAGGATTGCAAACAATAACAGATTATCAAATTGGGGTACAATTAGGAACATTCCATATCATCAACATCAGGCAGTGAAACAGCAAGGAGGGATGAATTTTCAAATATTCCTTCATCTATGTTCATCAAATCATCAACATCTTTCTGAAGCATTATAGCTGCATTTGTGTCATGATTGAAAACAGTGGCACAATAGGAACAACAAAAAGGGAGACACTGAACGAGGATACAGCAGAGCATCAATACCACAATAAGATAAATCACATTTTCAATGATACAGCCCCAACTGCCAAAAGGGGACCAACTCCAATTCCCACTCTCCATTCCCTTAACGTTTTCAAGAATATCTAGAATGTGTTTGGTAATATTCTTTTCCATATTCTTAAACCCGACCACACTGATCGCCAACTACCGCTCATACACCACCACTTTTAGCTAGGATAAAATCCACTGCATATCTAGTTTGTTCTGAATATATCCGCATTCTTTCCAACTGAGTGGTGATGTCGCGCAAAGCTGCCACTGTAGTATTAGATATAATTTGCAGCTTGCATCCAATGTATTCTCTAGCTTTCTCACCCCTGGCCATGGAAGTACCACCCAATGTGAAAATAGAGGAAAGGATGTATCCAAAAGTGATACCATTACTGTAATTATTGACCTCTATATCGGTCACTACCTCACTAATGTATTTCGTTAGTGTTCTTTTAGCCCATCTTATTTTAGGCTTGGCATATTTGCAAGGCACGCCCAAAGGCAATACCATTTCAAGCGCTATATCATCTGTACCATTATAGACATTGGAATAAGTCCCATTAGACAAAAAGAAAAACCCTGGGTGTGCATAAATCCGCCCCTCATAATCCACTGCAGCATACCTAGAATTCATTCCAAATGTACTTGGATCCTCTTTATTCACTAAAGGGATTGTGTGTTTGTGCAACACTATTCCTGAACAATTTATATACAATTAAGTATCCGTACTGTTCACAATAGGACAACAAGCAGGGTAATAATCAGCCTCTCAAGGGACTGTCAGCTCCTTATAATGCCAACCTACTAATGTTACATTCTGTTCTTCCATATAAAAATGATCGCAATATGTATTGTTATCACAACCCGGATAATCCTCGCCGGTGGCTTTCTATGGTATAGACATGGCCCCGGATAACCAAAACCAAACACTGCTTTCACTTCTGTAAATTGGGGTGGTCGAGTATATGTGTAATTTATGAGTGACAATGGATATGCAGTCCACAGACTGGTGACAGATTGAGTGGAGTAACAAGTGGTCCCTTCGCCAAAGAACCTCTTATGTGTTTCCAAAAATACATTGCTCGGAACTGTTCTTTTACTTCGTCCATCGGAAATGACCTTAGCCTCACTGCGTAAAGGCACACTTTGAGCATCTTCCAAAACCCATGATACCCCACACAATGTTATTATCAGCAGAATTAAAAGAACACATATTATTATTATTTTTCTGGACCAAATCATACTATGCTGTGCATTAGGACCTATTGGCTGCTCCTCCTCTATAACCTTTCTGCCAAAAGGGTGCATAATGAATTCAAAGAAGTAAAATGCAAGAAAATATAAAGGTCCCAGTGTCCGTCAGAGCCTCACTGGTACAGGCTCCGATTGTCCATCAATAAGTTGGCGCTCTTGAGCACCGGCGGTGGAGCTTGCTCTGTCCTAAGCTCTTCTAATCTATTCCAAGTCGATAAAGGTGGTATACCAGCAGAGTATACTTTTTCCCTAACTAATGTTCAAACAACAAAGGCAAAGTAAACACAGAATTTCAACTCATTTCAATTATTCGTTGGTACTGTTACTCAGCACTACCTATCTTGTACAGTCCATCCCTAATCTTTTTTCTCCTTGGATTCAGTAGCCCTCAATCGAGGGCGCAAATTATATCTGACAGCCCCAGGCACAGTATGATTGGTGAACAAAGGCTCCTGAATAGCTCGTATTTCTGGTGGAACAGCTTCATTCAAAACATCCTCGTTCGCCTCATCTTTCTGTGTCCAGGTCAATTTGGCATCACTGAAGGGAACAGACCTGGGCACTTGCTCGCATTTGGTATCACCAACATCCTCTTTGACCCACTGGTCAAATGGCAACGGTAAAGGAATCCTCCGACAGTGGGTGGCATGCACCCAGTTCTTTCGACCAGCAACCTTTACAGCTGTCCGTGTCACCAACAGAACCTGCTCAGGACCTTTCCAGCGGGGCTCCAGACTTTTCTTCCTCTGGAAGTTCTGCACCAGGATGTAGTCCCCAGGCTGAATATCGTGGCAGGGACCCTCTGGTATAGGAAGTAGGGACTCCCGTACCTGTTGGTGAATAGAACGTAGACTTTCTGTTAACTGACCAAGATAATCAAGCAACACAGGATATTCAATATCGGAATATTTACGAGGACGTGGGATGCCCCATACATTTGCCGGGCGTCCAAACACAACCTCATAAGGCAACAAGCCTGTTCTAGAATGAGCTGTAGTTCTAGTTGACAAAAGAGCTAACGGTAGAGCATCTGACCATTTTAACCCTGTCGTCTCTCGGATTTTTGCCAATTTCAATTTGAGAGTACCATTGTACTTCTCAACCAAACCCGCTGATTGCAGATGATTGGCAGTATGAAATTTCTGTCTAATATGCAAACCTTCACAAATCAATTTAATCACTTTCCCATTAAAATGAGACCCGTTGTCACTCCAGATAATTTGGGGCAAGCCAAATCGAGGAAAGTACTCTTTAAGGAGTTCCTTCGCAGTTGTAATGGCCGTATTATCTTTAGTGGGGTAAGCCTCAACCCATTTGCTGAATGCACATATAACCACCAAAACATACTTAAGATTATTGCATCTCTCTAGTTCAATGTAATCCATCTGGAGGACCTCAAACGGAAAAGTAGGTGGTGCAAAATTACTAGGCGGTATAGGGATACCCTTCCCTGGATTATGTCTCATACATGTCATACAATGTTTCACCGAATGCGCAGCTGTCTTAGAGATGGTGTCATTATGCCAAACAGGGGCTAACAATTTACAAATGCCTTTCGCACTAATATGGGCTGGACCATGGGCCATAGTAACCACAGGAAGGACATATGCATCCGGCAACATCCATTTCTGTTCTCCAGATTTATCAATCCAACATCCTTCCTCATTTAACTGTGCTGTACTCTCCTGCCATTTCGCTAATTCCTCTATCGTGGCTTCGCGTTGTATCTCCTTCACACTTTCAACAGTGTTTTCAAACATAGCAACTTCAGGAACCCACCTAGCTGGACCTGCAACAAACATACGTTTAATTTTACTTCGGGCCGTCTCCTTGGCTACCTGATCTGCCAATGCATTTCCTCTACCCACGTCATCAGTAACCTTCCTATGTGCGCTGCACTTAATTATTGCTAATCACTTGGGGAGCGTTAAAGCAGACTAAACCCGCAATATAAGGTGCCCATGTTGAATCTTGGTACCATGAGAGGTAAGAAACTCTCTCTCCACCCACAATCGCCCAAAAGTATGCGCAACCCCAAATGCATACTGTCTGCCAGTATAAATACTGACAGCCAGTCCTTCACTCAATTCTCAAGCTCAAATAAGGGCAGCAAGCTCGGCGGCTTGTGCTGACTGATAGGGGACCCGTGATGTCTCTACCACTGTCCGTAACATAGTAATAGCAAAAGCTGCAGTGGTAGTGCCGTCTGGCAATTTAAAACCGGAGCCATCGACATATAGTTCTCTTTGGGGGTCAGATAAGGGAACAAAAGTCAGGTCTACCCGTCCTTTCGTCTCTTGTTCCATCCGGAAAATGAATTCATGTTTGTCGACTGCACCATTCTCAGAAGGGAGGGGTAGTAACGTGGCTGGGTTCAGAGTGGCACATCTTTTAATCATATGTTAGCAAACAATGTCAATTCATAACCAGTAAGACGTGCACTGGTGAGGTGCTGTGTCGTCTTATTCAAAAGTGTATCCACAGCATGGAGTAGCCTAACTGTGAGGTCTGTATCAAGTACGAGTCCAGCCGATTGCCTCATTGAAGTGGCCACAGCCGCAACCGCTCTCAGACAACTAAGAAGGGCCTTAGCGACAGGATCAAGGACAGCAGAAAAATAAGCGCAAGGCCTCTGTTTATCCCCAAATTTTTGTGTTAAGACAGAAAGTGTGCAACCGGCAATTTCATGAACATAGAGCACAAACTGTTTTCCATAATTAGGTGTGCCAAGCACCGGATCCAAACAAAGCACAGTTTTTAATTGCTCAAAAGACAGCCGACATTCTGGCGTCCAAGGCAAAGGCTCATGCACTGCTCTCGTTGTTAGTGCAAGCAAGGGTTTAATTAGTAACGAATAATTTGGGATCCACTGGCAACAGTAGGAAGTAATACCTATAAAAGGGCGTACATCCTTTTGAGTTTGCGGAATGGGCATTTTATTAATGGTACTGAGGTGCTCAGGGGTCAGCCTCCTACCCTCCTTCGACAGTAGGTGACCTAAATAGGTAACCTCCTGTCGACTATACTGAAATTTTGAAAGAGAGACCTTATGTCCATGATGTGCCAAATGCAACAACAATTTCACTGTACTGTCCTTACAACCTTGTTCCGTATCAGAAGCAATTAGTAGGTCATCGACATACGGCACAAATACATTACCTGGGAAAAGCGATAGTGAATCCAACTGACTTTTCAATGCTTGACTATAAATACTAGGACTCTCCGTATAGCCTTGAGGAGCACGACAGAATCTAAAGCTTCTGCCGGCCAGTGTAAAGCCAAACAAATACCTACTGTCCGGGTGGATAGGAATACTGAAGAATGGATTTTTCAAATGAATAACAGAAAAGAACTGAACAGTAGATGGGATCATTGTTAAAAGCGTATTGAGTTCAGGAACCACCGGAAATTGCGGAACTACTAGTTATTAACCTCACGCAAATCAATCACAAAGCGATAGACATCATCAATTGCATCAGAGGAACCCGAAGGTGTCCTCTTAAGAACCGGAAGAATAGGACTATTACAAATATAGGCAGACGTTTCTTCAACTACTCCCTTTCGTATCAAATCCTGAATAATTTGAAGAAGGGCCCGTTCCCCTGCCTGCGGTATTTTATATTGAGGAATGCAGGGCAGAATAGCATTATCTTTAACTTGTATAGAAACTTGTGGTATATGCAATAGACCCACGTCTGTATCACCTGTAGCCCATAGTGTAGGGGGTACCTGAGCAAACTCATCTGGAAGGGGCGCATCCTGGGACAAAGACAGACTGGTGCTCACACGCGGACCCATGGTAATCTAGACTCCATCAGGTGAACAATAAATTGTAGCATGCAACTTCTTCAACAAGTCCTATCCCATCAGATTTTCACCACAATTTGATGTTAATAAGAATGGAGACTCAGCAGTAAAAGGACCAACAGTAAGCGCAAGGGTGCGCGAAATGGGGCTGACGACCGGTACACCGGAAAAACCTACTGAAACATTATTCTGGCCAGACAGGGCCGCCCCAGGGGCCATATGTCGAGAAACAGAACTTTTTGTCGCACCTGTATCCACCAAACATTCCTTAGTCCAACCTTGCAAATCCGCTGTGACATAAGGACCACGCTGATCTACAGGTATCTGAACTGGTCCCCCACCCTGTCCTTGGCTGTCCTAACTATAAGACATACCTGTCACCTCATCCACATCATAATCATCATGATAATACTGCCCATCTCTAGGGTCATCGAAATAATTATTGTCAGAGCAGCCCACAGGAGCCGCAGCATTCTGATTTCTGTCGGTCCCACGACCTCTACCACCAGAACCACGTCCTCTATGGGACGAAACCTTCTGTAAAATCACAGGGTACTGGCTATGCCAATGTCCTTCCTCCTTACAATACGCACACTGATTTTGTCCCAAAGGTATAGTTGAAGGCTACCTAGTATGTGGGAGTTGTCGAGAAGGACCTCCCCGTCCCCTATTATTTCCCTGAAATGCCTTCTACAACAACACTTTCGTCTTTAAATCCTTGTGTTTTTTATCAGTTTTATCCTTCTCCTCCTGGTCTTGATGTTCATAATATTGAGCCATATTCAATATACCAGAGGGAGAAGACGAAGACCAAGTACTTTCAGACGCCTGCAAATGAGTCATTATTTCAGGAAGATTAGTAACAAACCTGTCAACAAACAAACAAACTCCTCCCTCCGTGGACATATCCTGCCCACTGTAATCCAAAAACGTATCTTCAAACCTAGTGAAGAAATCAGATACACTCTCATCCTTCTTCTGTCGACAAGCTGTCAATCTAGCCCAACTTACTTTCTTCGGTGGAATAAGGGTATGCATATATGTTATAATACGACCAGGCAAGGCAAGTATCTCCGCACGTGGCTTATCTCCTGGCTTCCTTTCTTGATCCCATCCCTTAATCACATCCCATGTGCCACCCAACTCAGCAACATGATCTTGAGTATGCGCCTGCTGCCAAAAGATCGACCGGAACAAGAAGACCAAAGAGCATTTCAATATCAGCAAGAGTCATTACAGTAGAAGAGGCAGCTTCCGTTAATTCTTTATAATAAGCTGTGGGATTTTTCCTAGGATCCGGCAGAGTAGCCTTAAGGGCTAAAACCTCACTTCTTTTCCATGGAGAATAAACCCATTGCTCCTAAAAGCAGGCAGCTACGGCCGGTCTAGTGACCGTACCGCACTGGTCCGTTAACTCAGGTATTTCTGGGTGGTAAATCGGGTGGAATTTACGCATAGGGAACTGAGTTATTTGAGTAGGGCTCTTATCATACAACCGACCTCTATAAGAAACTATGGTAGTAACATTACCAAACACCTGTCCCGGTTCCAGATCAGTAACATAAACACGGTCTCTAATGTCAAATAATATTTGGGGAGCTACTGACCCAATGTGTGTATGCCAAAGATCAATCAATGTAGCAGACATATGTTGAAGAGCATGCTGTTGTAAAAAGGGCTCAAAATCACGTATAACTCGCCAAATATCCTCCGCACTATAAACTGCATTACGAGCCCACTGCATGGCCTGACTCGCTATTGTCCTCTTCTCTTCCGCCCCTATTTCAGATGGCATCAATGGACCTGTTCGTTCCCTAAATCTCACCAAATCCCTGTCTTCAAACCCACGTACAGGGGTATGAGTATCCAAAAATATCGGAGAATGTATAACTACAGGAGAAGGGGTGATAGGAGTAGTAGGTAGAACTGTAGTCAATGATTGCACTGGAGGAGAAAGAACAGAGGACACAAGAATAGGGGCAGTGGATGTAATAGAGGTCACAGTCCTCAAGGATGGTGAAGGGAGAGAAAGATTAGGAGGCACGGTAACTGGAGCTGTGGGACAACGGTCGTAGATACATGGGCAACTTCAGCAGACGAGGCAGGCTGCTGTGTCTGCAAAGAGACAACGGGGTATATCCTCTGCGGGGCATAAGGAGGAGGGAGTCGAAGTATCTAACAACTCCTCTACAAAGGTATCATCCTCTTTGGCCACATAGGACTTATCAATATGCAACCGAAATCTCCTTTCTTCACATTCTATTCCTGTCTCCTGCTTTTCTCTATCACGCGCCACAGCTTTCTGTGTAAGGGTCTGCATCCTTCCTTTCCGTGCATCTTTCTCCATTTTTAACCGTCTTTGCTTTGCCTCTTTCTACCAAGTTCGAAGGGAGTCAAACATCGACTGTCTACTTCATCTCTTAAACAACTGTTCTTGTAAAAAGCCAATCTTCTGTTCATCAAAAGAGCCTGTCAAAGTCCACTGTAACTCGGCATTGTCCCTCGTATATTTGTGCCATAATGTACTAAACATAATAGGGCCAAGAACATGTTTCACATACATATCAAAATTAGGGCTGCCTTCAGGAGGCGCAGGCTGAGCTTCTTCCAACCGAGCATCTGCAGAACAACAACAACACAAATTCAAAAACTTACTGAGGCCAGGCATTGCAAAACAAAAACAAAATCATTATTTTTACCTGGCAAAGTATTTGCAAACACTTTTTATCGAGGCAGTCCTTAGACCGTACCAAACTCAAACCCAAATGGTACCATATCCACAAAGAGCCTAAACAAACTCACCTGATATCAGTTGTGCAAACAAACCGGTTCTCCACTGCCGACTCCTCAGACCAAACAGTCAAATCAAGGGTTTCGCCGTTCAGGACTCTAGTCGTGATGACCACTGGACGAAGCACCGTCCGGCGGGAGAGAAGGAGCTGCTGCGAGTAATGAAAACTCTTCGTGTAGGGATCCCTGAGCCGTCAGTCCGACCCGACAATGCCCTCGTCCTCCCCCGTCTGCGGTAAGGGGATGGATCAATCACCCAAAGGAGTTCTGTTCGGGCACCAACTGAAGGAAGTGACCCGCTTGGGGCCACCTGGGTCTCCTCGGACCACCTCTCAGCCTTCCGTACCAAATGAAGATTCGGAAGAACAGTGGAAAATATACCAATAATTGTTTTATTCAGATGCACTCAGAGTGAAGCCCTGTCTGCACAGTCTCGAAGAGTGGTACAGAGGGAACTGAAATCAACAAGCATAGAGATACATTATGTACATTTCATACCCGGGCGAAGGCACTCCCACAGTGGAATGTTCCAAGCAGATGCAGCTGGACAGTGAAATACAAGCAAAAATAGGTTTCGGTCCTCGTATCTCACACAACCTAGCACAGTCCAAGGTCGTTTCACCCTGCGCCCGCCACCAGACAAGTGGGAGAGGGCCTCTATCTAGTGAGAAAGGTATGCACTAATATGAACAGTATATTCATTACTGAAGCAAAACCTAATATTTCAGAAACAAAACTTAACAGAGGCTTTTCTCAGAAACAGCAAAGGATTAGTTTCGATCATGAATCAAAATGGCGCCTGAACAGAAAATGATGCAGCGAATGCTAACTTATATAGGGCACTGCGTAAGCAATCTCGGGACTATTCTAACACCCTTACCATATTATTACTGTACGGTCTACACCTCCGGTACAACCACAGTAGCCTATCAAATGGGATATAAAGACACCCGTTAATGAAATTCTTTCCAAACTGGAGTACCAGGGAGTAATCGAACCCTGTGTCTCTCAAATGAATAGTCCTCTTTTTCCAGTTTTGAAACCTGATCATTCCTATTGCGTTGTCTTAGATTACAGACATTTGAAGAGTCATACTTGCACATTTGCGGTGCAAAATACACACAGTACTGCATTAATGAATGATGAATGAATGAAGGATTTGTATAGCGCACAGCTACCTCAGCGGAGGTGTCCTGGCGCTAGCATAGAACTAATGTGTGGGTTCTGTAGGCCGTTATGTCTGCCAGAAGAGCCAGGTTTTTAATGCTCTCCGAAATTCTTTTTCTGATTCCAGCAGGCGCAGGTTGTGTGAGAGGGATTTCCAGAGTTTTATATAGTTGAGTATATTGAGTATATCGTCAGTAAAAAATATAAAATCACCTTGGACATTTCAAATGTTTTTTTCAGTCACATTTGGCTCAAGCGAGCGGTGACTGGTATGCGTATAGCACCCTTGGTTTTCAGAGGTGCTACCCCCGACTTCCTACGGGCTATAAGTACTGCCCAGGAGTCTTTGCGGCATGCATTATGTCGATTCTTCATGAGATCGACCCTGATGCGCTATCCTATGTTGATGATAGCTACCTAAATGTAGATGAATTAAAACCCCATTTGGCAAGACTAGATCGCATTATTTTGCGATTTGCTACACTTGGTTACAAGTTTAACTTCAAAAAAACTTTCATAGCTTTTTTCAGTGTCCTTTATCTTGGGATATGAGCTTACACATAAGGGTAAGAGTCTTGCCCCTCATTTTTTAGAAAAGTGTGCTCAATTGCAGCCTCCTAGTACTCTTAAAAAATTGCAGTCTCTGCTGGGATTTTTTAATTTTGGCAGAACATATATGCCTGAGTATGCACAACGTAATAAATTGCGTTGTGCCTTAATACACCCTGATTTTTCCGTTTCCGACTGGATGTCAGAACACACTGCCACACTCAGATTGCATATAATTCACATCTATATTCATCTGTGGAAATGCGTTTTGCTTCTATTGAGAAAATTCTGACTGCTGTACAGATGGCCATCATTATGGAAAGGCCACTCTCTCCATGGAAATGCTTTAATGACGTAGCTCCTTCCCTGCCCTTGAAGCGGTAACAAAAGCTAGCGTCCCTAATGCAAAAGGCCACTATCCCCGATGGATACAATGGGGTATGTCCTTGACAGCCGTAGATGTAGACTTCGTCTTTGATCCTTCTTTTCAAACATAAGAATTTTTGCACTATGAACATGTTTATCCTTTACCTTCTTTGATTCTGCGTCTTGATCAGTATCAATCCGTCATTTAGACTGATGGTTCTGCTCAACCTGCTATAGGTTCTAAGCAGTAATATTCTGATGCATGCGACATCATTATTGGCTCTATGTCAGATGGCGTTTTCCACCCACCAACAACTTGCACACATTCTCTTGGAGACTGAACTGCGCAGTTGGCTGAATTGAAGTCTTTGCTTCTTGTGCTCGAAAATACGGATCTTGAATTCCCCACCCTTATTGTGTGAGATTCGTAATACTGTTTACAGTCCTTTAATGACAACTTACATTTTTGGTTACAAAATGAATTTAAGGATTCCAAGGGTAGCACAATAAAGCACAAACTGCTTTGGGTTAAAGTGGCAGATTTTAAAGATAACTTGCCACTAGCTCATGTTATACATACATTGAGTCATCAACTTGTGGGAGCACACGCCGTAGCGAATTCTCTGGCTAATGAAGCGGCCAAATCTGCATTAACCACAGCTTAAATAGCAGCAGTAACATGCTCTAAAACCCGTATTGATAACCATATCTTGGTTGCCGTAAAAGCATTTAAAAGCGGCAGCCCTTTACCAAAGGGCTTTCCTTCAAAATATTCTTATCATTTAAATGATCAAAATATTCCTATTGTAACTATTCCTGGAGTTGGTGATCCTGTGATTCCCAACACAGACAGCAGACATGATTAGATTGTAGCTTCTCATGAAGGTGTGGCTTCGGCTCATGCCAGTGGGGCTGCCACTATTTTGCTCATACAGCAACACTATTGGTGGCAAGGCTTATACCAACAAACCAAAAAATATGTTTTAACTTGTGACTTTTGTCAACAAATCAAAAGTTCTACTGTGTCTCGTCCACCACAGACACATCTATTTATTTCAGGCCATCCTTTTGGCTGTATTTGTGTGGATCCCTTACAACATGCTTTCTGTTCCAGACCTTGATGTTTCAGACTTTGTGTTAGCTGCCACAACCTTTGACATAGATAACCATTGTGCTGTCTTACAGGACCTACAAAGGTTCTGTGACAGTCTCACAAACACTTGCCGGAATCTCACTCTTCCAGTGCAGCAGATCAAATTCCAGTTTCCAGCTGGCTTCCAAAAATCAGAGATCTGGTTCGAGAGAAGATGGCCATCAAAAAGGAATTTGGCCCCTCGTACCGTGCTCCTGTTGCAGTCCTTGGCCTTCAAGGTACAGGAACTGTGATTTTGCCACCTCTCCCTGGTTACAAGGACAATTGCTTTTTCTCCATTGAACATGTCAAACTACACCATGTGGCCAATACTTCATAGTATGCCACAGAATAGCAGTTCTTTTTCATAAGACTTTTCATTGCAGCCTGTGAGCACCACCAATGCTGATACTCCCCGGCTGAGAGAGATGGAGGTTGAGTCCTCCATCAACAATTTCCCTGACATGAGTCCATCTGAGTTGGCTTTTTCAAATCCTAGAGCTGAGTCCTAACCTCCAGTTTTCCAGCTGAGTATCTCTGGGTACTATTTAGATCAAGATCATTTTTCTTCAGACAGTTTTTCTGTTTTGTACACACCTCTTGCACGGATTTGTATTTTTATTTCAAGGTTAAAACACACTTATTTAGTGCCTCCATGGATATATGTCTGGATCATACTTTCCTTGTTTTTTTTTGTTCATGTGGATTGGATTTGTGACTGTGGCTTTCCTACTAATCTACGCTCATTACCTCCCAAAATGTTCTGCTACAGAACTGGTTGACAGGTTGTTGGCCCCCCCATTCTTCATCGCATAAACTGAAAAGAGACTCGTTCCTTGTCAACATTTCACCATTCCAGTGACTGATGGAAATGTTTGGGATAAAGTTCCGTTTGACATATTCAGTCTGATGGAGATCCTGCAGATACCATATGTGTTCAAAGTTTCTATAGGTGATGTAATAGTACCAGGGTTGCATTTGGATTATCGGGACGTTGATACTATAAATTCTATGCTTTCTGAATTAGAGTATTATTCTGTTTTCTAATCAGAAGATCTATACCTTGACTCTGCTGCGGAGATGTTCTGCTACCATCATTATGGGCACCATTTCCTACATAGAACTAGTAGGCAGCATCCCCATTTTAAGTATACTCAATGGGAACATTGTCCTACTCCCCTCCAGAAAGTTCCAAAAAGCAAAAGGATAAATATACTTATTTCACAGGATATGACACTTCAGACCCCATGTCATATTATTTTAAATTAACCCCATCACCAAGGAAATATATGCTTACTCAAGCTAAGCTTATATATACAATATTTTTTAATCAATTGTCCCTTAAAGGTTATGGTTATTGGAAGGAAACTATTGATTTAAAATTGATTTGGTATACGAAGCCCTGCCTGGTTCAGGGCACAGAAACATTGTTTCGAGCCTGTCTAATTCCCACAAAAATGATTTTACTGAATGAAACAATTCAGCAGACTACCTGTCTGGGATTGGCTAAAATTAAAGAAATTAATGCCCCGACCATTCCCTCCGTTGCCCACTTTGATAATTGGAAAAGTTTTACAAATTACACAGAAGAACAATTAAATAGCCTGGTGCAGAATGGTACACTTAATTCTTCATTTTCAAGTCCTTGTGGGTGGTTGTTGTGGCCAGTAGACATAAATGGTTGTCATGCTCATTTTCTCAATCCCACACCTGGGTTTAAATCAATTAGAACAGATCCCCCAATACTCTCAGTCAACACCTTCTGGCATTGTTACAACCTATTCGGTGGGAAAGTTATGTCAACAATGGTTGGAACATTCCACACTGTTTGCAGTAAAACAACATCTTTCTCATCTGCCCGAGGACATGAACTTATCTGATTTTCTTTTGGGTCCCAAATCCCCATGTTCTAAAAGATTCATATATGCCACTTATAATGACATTTGGAAATTATCACAAATGGAAGCTGCTGCATGATTAAGACAAATTGGCCAAGATAATTTGGAAAAAGTGCTTATTGTTGATAATAGTATTAATATGTTGTCATCTTGTATTTACAATTTGACCAACATTATATCTTCAGTTATTGATATTGTGCAGAGTGACATGTCAACGTTGTAATCATGGGTAAAGTCAACCTAGATCTATTATGCAGTTTAGCTGGATGCTTCAAACACTCACAAATGGGCGTGTTCCACGGCATTACTTGCATTGCAATGATTTGTTTCTGCCTTTTAATTTAACACATAAACAACAATTGATGGCCATGAAAGACACGACTTATAGAATGCTGCATTCAGAGAAATTAGAATAGCTCCCATTTACCACAACTGAAATGCCTTCGGCAGTGTGGTTAAAACACTGAGTTATTTCACTGCCCATATCAACATTTCAATTCACAGCTTGCATGAAACATTTTCCTGTAGGTAGACACAAACCCTTAGGTAGCAGTTAAATACATGAATTCTGGCCACTCCCCTTTGACTATCATTGTGAATGTAGCAACAAGGAAATTTGTATCACTGGTGAAAAATGCAGCTACAGTCGGACATTCACTTGTTTCTAAACACGTTAAAAATCACGACGCGTGCAAGACTTCAGCACCTAATTTAGCTTGTTATTTAAAAGGAATATGTTCCCGCAATTCTTCCTTTCATTACGGTACTCTCTAACAGGAGTTATCTCATACTTAGTGATCATGATTGTTGCGGAATGCGGGCTGGAGTCCCCTATGTTTTGCCCGTTTCCCAATTAGTCACTTGTTGCAACAACGTCTTGTGTCCCCCTCCGCATGGGATAGTAGATAGCTCATTGTAGCCTTCCATTCCGACTTTGAAGACAGATTTCAATAAATTGAGCAGACTCAAAGCATTATTGTTTCAGAAAGAAGTTGTACTTAAATCTGCGAGACCTTTGAATTGCAGGTGGCAAAAACTTCCAGTGAAATACAGTCATTGTTAAATACTAACCTTCTTCTGCATTTCAGAAAATTTGTGCATCAAATCTTAACTGCCTCTAGTACGGCCGATCTTGCCCGCTTTTTAAGGTTGTAGGCTCCGGCCTTGTTAGTTCTTTTCAGACTATCTTTGGAGTAATACTAGCTTTTATTCACTCTAATTTTTCTAGTGTCTTCGGAGGATTTCCATTGCTGCTATTCCTCATTTGCAGCATTCTTGTCCTGTTCCTGCTTCTATGCAAGGGATGCTCCTTTTGTGGGCGTTCCAGAACTGGCATCACTCCATTTCTGTGAGCGTATTAATTATATCTTTGAAATGCCTCTACTACAAGACCTGGATCTTGATCGGTCTCTGACACTTCAACCTACCTGGTTTACCTGCGTACAACCCGTGTTCCAATGCATCTGGTGCCCCTTTGAATGGGCACTGGACGTATGTTTGGCTTCGCAGACACCCGCTGCCTTGGACTTTGGACTGCTGATGAGTGCCTTAGCGACCCAAATTCAGAACTGCCCTTTGGGCTTGCGACTTCTTCACAGTGCAAGGTTTAAGCTTTTGGCCTACGAGGAACTGTGTGTATCGGCGCACGAATCACAAGATACAAGCACTGTTAACACGGACGCAGGTTGCCCGGTAATGGTCTCAGCATCGGCTGAGACTGCAGAGCATGTTTGTTCTTTGAAGCTTGTGACTTGGGCTGTGGACCAATCGTTATGTGCGGAGTCTGATTCCTCAACAGAGTCTTTGGCCTACGAAATAGTTAGTAACCTTATGGATTCCTCAGAATCACCTTGATTTGATCATTGTTTCCAAATTGACATTTATTTCTATTTTTAATAATTCACATTTTTGGAACAATTCTTTGAGTGTGCTTACATCCTGATTACATTTAACAGATGTAGTATCTTTCTAAGTGCTTTATCCTGATCAAAGGTAGGGTGAAGTGTGTTTCCCTGCACGGCCCATTGTGGTTTTCCCTATGCTATCCTAACTGTGCATGTTGTAGGCCTCATTTTCCTTTGCACACGTTACTATGTAGACATGCTTGCGTTTGTGCCGTGTTGTACTTTCACACGGAACCTGCATTTGTTTACGCGTTCTTTTCTTTTCCTGGGATTTATTCTGATTATGCTGAGATGTTTGGTACCAAACATCCCATATTTCAGAAAAGCCATCATGAGGCTGGGTAACTCGTAATGACGAGTGTCCAGTCCATGTACTTACTATGGCTTCCCTGGTCACTTACAATATCCAGGAATCAATAAGGATATTGCAGGGGAATATCTGCTCCTGATGATATGCCCTCACAGGAGATGTATCACACCCTGCTTTAGGGCCAAGGCCTGCCAGAGGGGTGTCTTACCTATCTCTCATGCAGTGTCTATGGGCATGGCACATAGAGATGTGTAACATATCAACTCTTTAGTTTTGTCTGCACCAAGACACGCAGGCTGCAGTGGCAGCATGCATGTGCTTGGTGAGGGGTCCCTTAGGGTGGCACAATTCATGCTGCAGTTCTTAGGGATCCTCTTTAACCACAAGGCCCTTGGTACCAGTGGTACCTTTTACTAGGGACTTATATGTGAGCTAAAGGGGTGCCAATCGTGGAAATGACAGGTACAGTTTTGGGAAGGAGATCTGGCACATAGGACCTGGTTGGTAGGGACCATTTGCACTTCCAGACGAAACTACATCATTTTCCAGGCAAAAAGTGGGGACTAAACATGCCTAAAAGAGGCACTTTCTTACATGACCCCCTCAAATAAAAGAGGATGAGACTAACCTTACCCTAGAGAGTCTTCATCGTCTGAGAGGAAGAACCTGGAAAGTCCATCTGCATTGGCATGGACAGTCCCAGACTGTTTTCCACTTCAAAGTCCATTTCCAGTAGGGGGATGGACCCCACCTTAGCAGTTTGGAATGTTCCCCTTTCATTTGCATTTACCATCTGAGAGGCCTGTGGTCGGTTTGAATGAGGAAGTAAGATCCAAACAGGTATGGCCTCAACTTCTTCGGGGACAAAACCACAGCAAAGGTTTCCCTTCGATGGCACTCCAATGCTGTTCCCTGGGGAGTAACCTTCTACTAATGAAAGCCACTGGCTGGTCCTGACCTTGGTTATTTATTTGGGATAGGACCACTCATATCCCATGTTCTGAGGCATCAGTCTGCACAATGAATTGCTTGGCATAATCTGGAGCTTTCAGAACAGGTGCAGAGCCCATTGTGTCCTTCAGAGTGTCAAAAGCCTTTTGCCAGCTGACTGTCCAGTTCACCTTTTTGGGCATTCTTTTGGAGGTCAGGTCTGTGAGGGGGGCCACATTGGTGCTATAATCCCTCACAAATCTCCTATAGTACCCAGTCAAACCAAGGAGGCCATGACTTGAGTCTGGGTAGTTGGAGCCACTCAGTCCAGAATGGTCTGGATCTTGGGATGTACGGGTTGAACTTGGCCTCCACCAAGAAGGTGACCCAAGTATACAAACTTTCCCTGACCTATCTGGCACTTGCTTGCCTTGATAGTGTGATAGTGAGGACTGCACTTCTCAGAGCCTCAAGTACTTTACCAAGGTGGATTAGATGATCCTGTCAGGTGGAGCTAAAGAAAGCAATATCATCTAGATATCCTAAACTAAAGGATTCCAATTCAGCAAAGAGATTGTTCACCAACCTTTGAAATGTGGCAGGCCCATTTTTCATACCAAAGGGCATCACAGAGAAATGATAATGCCCATCTAGGGTTGAAAATACAGATCTTTCTTTTGCTCCTGGAGTCAGGCCTATCTGCCAGCACCCAGATGTGAGATCAAAGATACTCAGATACTTGGCTGATCCCAAACTGTCAATACGTTCACCTGCCCTTGAAATTGGGTGAGCATCGGTTTTGGTCACAACATTAAAGCCCCTATAGTCCACACAAACCCTAATTTCTTTCTTACCACCCTGGGTATGAGGTTTCGGGACTAGAACAACTGGGCTGGCCCAGGGGCTCTCAGATTGCTCTATGACCCCCAATTGCAGAATCTTGCTTACTTCAGCTTTGATGCTCTCTTTCACATGATCAGACTGCCTGCATATTTTATTTTTGACAGGTAGGCTTTTACCAGTGTCCACATCATGGGTACACCAGCTAGAGCTCAGCAAACTGATTTACGACTTGCCTGCAATCAGTCTGCTGGTGGGCAGTGAAGGTGTCTAACAAGACCACTCCTTCCACTGACCTATATTTTGGATTGTTGGACAGGAGGTCAGGGAGAGGTTCACTCTCTGCTTCCTATTCCTCATCTGTAACGATGAGCAGGATCACATCTGTAGTAGGGTTTAAGGAGGTTAACATGGATGATCCTCTTGGGGTTCTTACAAGAGTCAAGGTCCACCATATAGGTGACCTTCCCTTTTCTTTCTAGGATAGGGTTGGGCCGACTCCACTTGTCTTGCAGAGCCCTAGGAGCCACTGGCTCCAAAACCCACACCTTCTGCCCTGGATGGAACTCAACCGTAACAGCCTTTTGGTCATACCATTGCTTCTGGAGCTACTGGCTGGCCTCAAGGTTTTTACTTGCTCTTTTCATGTATTCAGACATCCTGGTGCGGAGGCCAAGCCGATAGCCCACTATATCTTGCTTAGGTTCAATAAGAGGTTTCTGCCATCCCTCCTTCACAAGGCACAGTGGTCCCCTGACAGGATGACCAAACATAAGTTCAAATAGGGAGAACCCCACTCCCTTCTGTGGCACTTCAATGTAGGCAAAAAGCAGGCATGGAAGTAAGACATCCCATCTCCTTTTGAGTTTTTAGGGAGTCCACCAATCATGTCTTTCGTGGTTTTGTTAAATTATTCAAAATGGTCATTATACTGTGGGTAATAATGGGGTAGTGAACAGGTAGGTCATGCCATACTCCTTCCACATGTGTTTCAGGTAGACAGACATGAAGTTTGTAGCTCTGTCCGACACTACCTCCTTAGGGAAGCCCACCCTGGTAAAGATACCAATGTAGGCCCTAGTCACTGCAGGGGCAGTGGTAGTCCTAAGGGGAATAGCGTCAGGATACCTGGTGGCATGATCCACTACCACAAGAATCTATCTGTTTCCTGATGCTGTAGGAGGGTCAAGGGGACACACAATGTTGATCCCTACCCTTTCAAAGGGAACCCCAACCATTGGAAGTGGGATTAAGGGGGCCTTTGGGTGCTTACCTGTCTTGCTACTGGCTTAACAGGTGGGACCGGAGTTACGAAACTTCTTCACCTCCTGGTGCATCCCAGGCCAGTCAAAGTAGCTGACATAGTCTACTCCAAGTCTTGGTCTGGCCAAGGTGTCCAGCTATGGGGATGTCATGGGCCAAAGGTAGGAGGAATTCCTTAAGCCCCTGAGGCACTACCACTCTCCTAGTGGTACCAGGTTTGGGCTCTCTGGCCTCAGTGTGCGAACCACTGACACCACCTCTTTCCTGTGCTGCAGCTTGCTGTTGCAGGCTTTCAAGAGTGGGACAGGTTTTCTTCCCCTGGCACAGCTCTTCCCTAGAGCGTACAACTGGGCCCAAAAGCTCAGCCTGGTAAGGCCCTAGCTCCTGAGGCTCAATTCCCTCTGGGGCTGACTCTTTTCCCTCCTGAGGAGAAGGGCCTGGTGTCTGATTGGAAGCTATCTCCCCAGTCTTCCTGCCTTTTCTCTTGGAGGGCGGGCCATTATTTCAGACTTCAGCACCTCTTTTTCACACTGGGCTCTGTGCTCTGGTTTTTACACACACACAGTGTGGGATTCCAAGCATTTCTGCATGGATCCTCAGTTCTGCAGCAGCCCAGGCTGAGGACTCCAAATCATTGCCAAGCAAACAATTAACTGGTATAGATGAAGAGACTGCTACCTCTTTTTTTCCAGCAACCCTTCCCCAGTCAAAGGACACTATCATCATGGAATGGGTTTTTGTCACATTGTCAGCATTGATGACTGGATATGTCCTTCCAGGCAGATACTGTTCCGAGGACACCAGTTGCTCAGTTACCATGGTGATGCAGACATCAGTGTCTCTCAAGGCTTCCACCCTAACCCTATTAATAACAGGATGATGTCTGTATTTTTACACGTTAGTGGGCCAGACGGCTAAGGTGGCTATGTCTACATCCCCTACTAGAGTCACATCAGTGAGCACCTTGGCATGGCCAGTGTTCTCCTGAGATCCCATCTGGAAATTGGCCACTGCATTTACTGCAGGTGGACTAGAGGCAATTTTTCTTGTTTTTACAGCCAGTCTCCAGTTCGGTGTCTACGTGACCTACAGTCATTGCACCAAGCTTTCTTAGGATCCCAGTTCTTCCCCTGGTACCCACCCTATGGCTTTGAAGAGTCTCTGGGCCCACCCACCTGAAAAGGGTTTGGGGGCCTGAAGAAGACTCTTTGTTTTTAGTGTTACCATTTATCCCTTGGGGGGGGCTTCTTGGCCTCTTTCTTTTGGTCTCTCCCACCAGTGGTAGTCTTGGTCACCCTTGTTTTGACCCTGTGGTTTGCCTTCTTCCCCAACTCTTAAGGAGAAAGGTGACCTAGGTCTACCAGGAATTGATGTAGCTTCTCTTGGTAACAATTACGTAAAAGATGCTCCTTCATTATCAAATTATAAAGTCCTTCAAAGTCTTGCACATTGTTACCTTCTATCCAACCTCCTTGTGATTTCACTGAATAGTCTACAAAATCTACCCAGGTCTGGCTCTGGATTTTCGAGCCTCCCTGAATCTGATCCTATGCTCCTCAGTGGTGAATCCATAGCCCTCAATTAGGGTACCCTTCATAAGATCATAGGATTCAGCCTCTTTCTCATTGAGTATCAGGAGTCTATCCGTGCACTTAACTGAGAATATTTCCCACAGGATTGCACTCCACAGCTTCCTGTGGACCTGCCTGTTGAGACAGGCACTCTCAAAGGAAATGTGAACCACTTGGTGATATCATCACCCTCAAAGAATTTTGGGACAATCCCATTGGTGATTTTAAGGTCAAGGAATCTACTTTTTCCCTTTTTAGGTCTTGCCTAGGCAGCGCGCATGCGCTGTCTCTCCGAGACATCAAGTAATCTGTATCAGGGGTGAAACTCTGCCTATTGCCGGGTAATTTCTCCTGCCGCTTGCCATTAGTAAACTCTGGCATTGCTTTTCTTAGCGGGCTTATTATTGGCTGTAGAGCTGATGCGTCACTTCCGTTTATTCCGGAAGCAGCACCGCCTAACTACAGTTTTCGTCCGCTTTCGTGGACTTCCCTTCTTCAGCTCTTGTGTTTAAGAACTCTTTTTTTTAAAATTCTGACTTTCGCCGTCCCTCATCAGTGCGATTCTTCAACGTGCATTACTTTTATTTCTTCACTGTCCCGCCCCTCAAACACCACTCGCGGCAATGGCGGGCGCTTCTTGTGTTTATTTCCTGTGCGCAATGCGCGCTTTTACTTTTAATTGTCACAATGGCGGAAATTTGATTTACACACATACCGTGCTTTATCTTTAACACGGCTCCCGCGTTTACATTCACACAACACGGGCGCACGCAATTAATAATGGCGCTGTGGCTCACAGCCCCTCATCCCCGTCCCGCCCTCGGGCGCTGCGCTTAACGTTTCAGCACAGCACCCGTGGACAACGGGTCACAGTCACTCTCAGCTCTTTCATGCGAGTGGCTTCTTCAAAATATATTTAACTTTACTGTGTCTGCCTGAGCCTCCGTTCACTGCTCTCCTCGGGCCGCCCTGGTGCAGCGGCGGGGAGGGAGCTGCGCTCGGCTCTCAGCTCTCATCTCTCAGCTCACAGCTCTCAGCTCACGGGGAGTGATAGTATGCATATAAATAAAGAGGGAAGGGAGCTCAGTGAGCAGTGGCTTCCTTCCTCCCCCCTTAGGGTGTAAATATATCTAAACATACAAACACGCATAATAACTTTCAATTATGTCAATCCATAGTTTCATATATTGAGCTACGTTAGCAAGCCTGATACAAACGTATTATTATTATTGACATAAAATATATTCATTGTTTATGATTACATAGAAAACGCTAGACTAAAAGCAATCTACTTGTTAAACCCACTACATTCTTCGCTCAAAATAGTGGCTTTACTTATAATAATGAGTGTGTTGTTATGTGTGTTTTTGTGCGTCTTGTGTTTGTGTCTATTCATTCACACACATCCGTATATCTACATATGTTTCATATTTTGCACAGTTCTTGCTTCTGGCGACTTCACCGCCATCTGTGCCCAGTGTGTGAATGATCGCATGTATGTGGTGTATGAAGGGCACTGAGCAGGGTGTGCCAGATAAAAGGTGACGTCACTAGAAAAGGCATGGATGCAGAGTTATGCTCGCGTTGCAGCCTTACACATGCATTTCACAATTATCGTTTTTGTTGTTGTTTTATTAAGCTTATTTAGACACCTTAACAACTTAAGAACAAGTTTGATTTTTTCTGTTACTTTTTGGGCACGTACACATGGCATTGGAAATAACTATCGGCAGAGAGGAAAGGCCATAAGTTGTTCTTCCTTCTTACCGCTGTGCCACAGTACACATTTATTTGGCTACGATTTAACTTCTCGGTGCCTTTTTCATTGAAACTGCAACATGTTTTCGAACTAGCGTAGGTGTTGGAGGCCACTCTCTCGAAGTCACTCTCTGTCATTCATGGCTGGAAATCTCACCATGAACATATCCTTTTACATATTGATTGGCTGTCCAAATTTATGCAAAAAAAAAAACCTAAATATGCGACGAAGTGTGGGATGGAACATCACATTTCGTTGCTGTTGATGTCAAGCTTATCCCTGCTAGAAGAAGGCACCCATAAGTACTGCACTTTTAATTATATTTTCTTATATTATGCAACTGTAGTCAGGCTGGTATTAAAGTGGGGCTCTCACAATAATTCAGATTAAATCGCAAACCCTGAATAGACAAACGAGGCAATGTCATATCTCTCCCAGTACTACTAACATGTGCTTTCTCTGCCCTCGCCTCTCTTCCGTTCTTCGCCTCCTCTTGTCTCTGCACCCCCCCTCCGGCACACCCCCACTCCCCCCTCCAAGCTACACTCATCCGGGTGTTTGTTGTCACCCAGGGCCCGCCTGCAGTCACTTTTACTTTCACAATAACACAGTCTCGGTTCCGAGGGAGGCTTCTCCCGATGCTCCTAGCAGCGGAATGGCGATGATAGGATTTGTTGTGTTGTAGAATTGCCGCATATTTATTGGACATTTGTTATTTCAGAAATATTAAAGTATGTCATGGTCTTTGAATTTAAGAAAATGCGCCGCGGGTCTGAGCTTTTTCGAAAGAATGCCTCCTGTATTTCTTGCACAGGCAGCGAGCTGTCAGATAGTGAACGGAAACCGGACTTTGAGAATGCGGTTGTTCTAATAGTATTTTCCACAGAATCGCAGTGTTTGTCAAGTCCACTTTAAAAATGCTGCCTGACCCCTGTTTTCTCCTTTTATCTCAGTGTCAGTATTGCTGCTGCTTCTTCCTTTCTTCCTGCTGATGCTGCTTTTTTCGTTTTTTCCTTCTTTCCACTCACCCTCCCATTGTCTGTGTTAATTCTTCACCCCACCTCTCACTCTGCCATTGTTTGTGTTACCCCCCAACCATAAATAAAACAAGCATTTGCAATGCATTAGGTCTCGCATTTGCGAGATTTTGTGCTATTGGCATTGTAAATGACAATGCCTTTTATTTATATGTTTAAAAAACATAGAATAATAAAAGGCATTGTCATTTACAATGCCAATAGCACAAAAGCTCGCAAATGCGAGACCTAATGCATTGCAAATGCTTGTTATGATTGTGCTGACACCAGAGATGGGTCCTAGGGCCAACTCTTTTCTCTCTTTCTCTATAGCCAGGAGTTGTGTATCTAGAGCTTCCCTCCTGTATAGTCTATCCAGAGCAAGATCTTCATCTGAAGGTGCTTCTTTGTCGTGGGGTGTCATACTCTCACTCCTATTGTCAGTGTTTTGATCTTCTATTAGATAAGAGTCATCCTGTGGATTCTCTTTGTCCTACTCTGCCAAAAGCTCCTAGAGCTGTGCTTTGGTAGGGTTTGACCCAGTCCTGAGGCCAAAGGTTTTAGACAGGCCTCTAAGCGGTTTCATGTTTAGAGACAGATAATGTGTGAGGTAAAGTTCCTCCACCTGTCTTAGCTCTTCTGAGTGACTACTTCTGGTACTCATTATGTTTACTAATTTGGAAACCTTTTGAAGAGGAAAAAACCTAACACTGGTTTCCTAACTACAGTAAGATTTGGATTTTTAAAACAGTTGTACTAAAAGGGACCTAACCAATTATTTTCAACCTTGGAAAAAAAGTAAATTTGCAAAAATACAATTTAAATGCAGGCAATTATCGGATTTGTTTGTGCATCCCACTGCTAATCCACCAATATAGGAAGCTAGCTCTCTATATGCTATACCAAAAAGAGGCATAGTGTGCAGAGAGGACATTGGATTCCCAGAGGCTTTTCGGAGGCTAAAATAGATAATACTAATGCTCTCTTTTGTGGTAGTGTGGGTGAGCAGTTAGGCTTATCGGAGGGCAGTGATAAGCATTTGTTGTACACAGAGTGGCAATAAATGAGGCACACACTCAATAAATAAATCTGAGACCAATTTATAAAGATAATACTTGGTTGTATTTATTTTGTAGAACCACAGAACTTCGTCTCAGGTAAATGCATCAATGTAAAAAGTGGACACAGTGCACTTTTCAGACTTTGTAATGTTAACCTATGGAAGGAATAAAACATTCAGCATACATATAAGTAAATATCGACTTACAATACCAGTTTTCAAAAGTTAAGGTTAGTATTGGGCAAGGTTCAGTTTGGCACCAATAGTACACCACCAGCGGCGGCTGGGTGCAGGGTGCAAGTTCAAGGTCGGGCGCTCAATACAAATCAATGGGGACTGGAGCAATCGGACAGGGTCTGCTTACAAGAATGTAGCAGCAGTTTGGGGGACCAGTCTCCGGGAGTGAGCCCAACACTAAACAGGGCCCAAGGCAGCACCAACACTACAACACCAGCGACACAGGGGCAGCCAGGTGCAGGGTGCCAACACAGCATTGGGTGCCCAATGAAAAGCAATGGCGAAAGACCAAATCAGAAAAGGGCTGCAGGCTCAGGGCAGGAGGCTGGTTGGAGGAAGCCAACAGCTGTAGAGGTAAGTTGTGATGCTCGGGATGTATGGACACCTTTTTTCCTCTTCACCGAATCCCAGCATGGACAGGTGCAGGGGTGCCTTTTGGTGTCAGAAACAGCTTTCCAGAACAGGTCGCGGTTGAGGGGGTCTCCGTGCAGAGGCTACATGCGACGTCGAGGAGTCTGGGAGAAGTCAGCTCATGGTGGACTCAGGCTCTGGTCGCTGGGGAACCTTGTTGGAAGCAGTGGGCCAGTAGGATTCGGGCCGGAGCCGTTGGGTGCAGAGGTGGAACTGGGGGCAGCCGTCGCGGTACTTCCGGTCACAGTCTTTACTTCGAGGATGGTTGCTTTGTGAACAGGTACACTGTTCTTGTGAGATCTTGGTCTTAATTAAAGGGAGGCAGCCCTCCCAAGGTTCTGGAGGTTGCTGTGCTGCAGGACGAGTCGTCTTTTGATTCAGGTTGCTTTGTGAACAGGTACACTGTTCTTGTGAGATCTTGGTCTTAATTAAAGGGAAGCAGCCCTCCCAAGGTTCTGGAGGTTGCTGTGCTGCAGACCGAGTCGTCTTTTGATTCAGAATCGTCAAGGGCTGCAGACAGGCTGGTAGGGCTGGGGCCAAGTCAGTAGTTCTCTGCAGTCTTCTCTGCTGGTGTGGCTCTGAAGTGTCAGGCTCTTCTGAGGTCATCAGCAACTAAAGTTGGGGGTCTGGGGATGCCACCTAAATACTAGATTTAGGGGTGTTACAAGGGAGTGACGGGTAGTGGCCAATGTGCCCCTACCTGGGGTGTGTACACCGTCTATAAGGCCCACCTCCTGTGGGAGGGGGACATTGACCTAGCCCTGATTGGATAAGTTCCGCCATCCTCAAGATGTTGGGCACTCAAAAGTGCACTTTATCACACCTCCAACACCTCAGAGGGGAAGTTGGCAGAGGGGGGCGCACCTCCTATTCTTCCTACGTTTTTCCACTTGTCCTACTGTCAAAAAGGGGGTGAGGACAGGAGAGGCTGGGGTTGCATTACAAAGGTGGCAAGGCCTTTGAATTTACCCACCACGGATGGCTCTTTCTGACCAGGGGGAGATGTGAACAACTCTACCGAGCAAAGGCATTGTTCTCGTCCTCAGAGTGTGCAGGCACTCTCCCCATGAGGTCAGAACATTGTCTGATGATAGCAGGCTGGCTCAGGCCAGTCGGAGACCACACTAAGGATTGGTAGGTATCAGGGGACCCCTCTAAGGGGTCCTCTGTGTGCAATTGTTAATAAATCTGACCCTGGAATCAGTGCAGGTTTATTATGCTGAGTTGTTTGGTACCAAACATCCCATATTTCAGTGAAGACATCATGGAGCTGGGGAACTCATAATGACGAGTGTCCAGCCAATGTACTTACTATGGCTTCCCTGGTCACCTACAATATCCAGGATTCAACAAGGATATTGCAAGGGCATATCTGCTCATGTTGATATGCCCTCACAGGAGATGTAGTGCATCCTGCCTTAGGGTCAATGCCTGCCAGAGGTGTGTCTTACCTATATCTCATGCTTGTCTATGGGCATGGCACACAGGGATGTGTGCCATGTCGTCTCTTCAGTTTTGTCTCCACCAAGACACGCAGGCTGAAGTGGCAGTGTGCATGTGCTTGGCAAGGGGTCCCTTAGGGTGACTCAATTCGAGCTGCAGCCCTCAGGGCCCCTTTTTAACCACAAGGCCCTTGGTTCCAGGGGTACCTTTTTACTAGGGACTTATATGTGAGCTAAAGGGGTGCCTATCGTGGAAACGACTGTGTACAGTTTAGGGAAAGAGATCAGGCACAGGGGACTTGGTTGGCAGGGACCCTGTGCACTTCCAGTCAAAACTGCATCATTTTCCAGACAAAAAGTGGTGGCTTACCATGTTCAAAAGAGGCACTTTCCTACATCATTTATCATGAAAAAAAGGAGGTGGTTGGAAAGCTGTTCCGTGACATCCATGTTCCCCTGCTTATGTCATTTTGCTGGGTCTGGGCTTACTAGTTTCTCCAGATGATGTATGTAAGGCCTGGTGTGTTTGCTGATTGCTTGGCCTTATACGGGGGTGAGCACATTCTGCGTTCTACTCTCGCCCGGAGCTGTGAAGGATTTTGCGGACCCCCATCTTTCAGGCACCCCCCTCTCCCTCGGGCCACATCTCTTTCTGGGTATTTGATCCTGCAGTTCCTAGCTGTGTCTCGGGGCTTCTAACCGGAGGCATGCTTCTGTTTTTTTAGGATGGGACATGACACGTTGAACAGCATTTTGGCCATTTGGAAACTTTTTGATGGAAAGGAAGGAAAGACATTTCTGCATGGAGAATCTGGGGTTTAAGGTCAAGAACTCGTCTAAATACGCCTAATGAAGGTGATGGGATGGACAGTTGGTTATTCAGGCGGACCTCCCCTTCTGACTGACTCAGCAGTGCGCGGCGCTTTGCAATCTGTTGGATCTTGAGTGGAGGAGGTTATATGGTCTTCACTATACTAAGCATTCGGGAAGCCTGGCTTCCCACACTGGAGGACAGCCTTGTTTTAGAACTTAAAAGTGGCCTCCATTTGGATGGAGGCTTCTAGCTTTTTGGGGTGCTATGAGAACTACAAGCCATGAAGGAACTTTGGTCCCAGGCTGGGTGCTCGAGAATAGGGACCTTTCCATTGGTCATCGGAATCCGTACCAATTGTCTTTGGTACGGGGACCTAGGTGCCTGCTTTTAAGGAGTGCATTGGGAGTCGCTCTGCCCCCTTGTCAGACTGCCCTCCCCCAGGGGTGTGGCCAGCAGCCACGCCCTGGGGATCAGCAGCAGAGTGGGGCCTAGGCTCCTACAGGTAAGGTGGTGGCAGAGGCTGAGTTTGGAGGGTGTAGAGGCATGTGTACTCCAATTGTTGCAGCCATTTCCCCAGTGTGCTTTAGCCCTGCTTTCTGCCTTGCCCGGGGGACCCAGCGGGCGTGTGCACGACGCAGTTCCAACTCTCTTCCTCCTTACATATCTTATTGGCTATCAGTGTCCTTGTCTTTTTAACTGTACGGACTGAAAGAATGGGCGCGTGACATGCCCACTGCTGAGCAAGCTCACACAAATCAAAGAAATTATCCATATATTCTGGGACCGCCTCAGCGAAGGGGGTCTGGTTCGTGGATAATGTCCTCGCCCGTGTACATATGATGTGGGAGTGTTTTAATGGCATGGGGTCTAGGGAAGGAGATCCTGGGGAGGAGCAGGCTGAAGTTCTGTCATTGACAAACTGGATGGACATTTTGAGTTTGGTCATCAGGTCTTGCACTAGTATATCAGTCGGTGATGAGGAAAAATATAATAACTGTTCCCTCACACTATTCCCCCCTTACCTCTAACTACAGAGGTTCCTTGAAGGGGATCCCTGTCACCCTGCCTGTGAACCCTTGTACAACTGCGGTATTTTTGAGAAGGGGCCTATCCCTTTCCTTAGGCATGACCTAGTCGCCCGTGTATATTAGGAAACTGTATGGTGTATTGTTCACAAGTACTATGACTGTGGGATCTTTCTCTGATCGGCCTAGGGTAGACAGCAGGGTGTGTGTGTTTTTGGGTGCCTCTTCTGCTCTGGGCATCGATTCTCGATTTCCCCCCTTGGCTGAGTAGACTAACCCCATGGCTTCATTCTTGCCATTGGATCCCATGGGACTGGGGCCCTTATCTTCACCTCCGCTAGTTGTACCACTGCCCAGCATACTATGGATCTCCTTGTTACTTGAGTGTGTTTGCCTGAACCGGTGGAAGTGTGTGTTCTTCATGCTGCTGGAGTTCGATGGGCTGAACGCGATGGACGGGAAATGAACTTCAGCGAGCCTGTGCACTCGACTGGGGTGACGCAGGGATTGTCTGAGCCTGTGGGCCTGTTGGGCTCTCATGCTTGGACCTAACAGTTCGTTGTTCGGTAGGGGACCCTTCAACGGGGAGAGGAGTTGGCCTAACAGCTAGGGCGGTCGACCTTGAATCTGGGGAAATGGGTTTGAGTCTCGGCAATGACGCTGAACATCCTGTGAATCTGGGCAAATCACTTAATCTCCCCATGCCTAACAAAAATGAATGTGTCCTCATGTAACGCAACTGGTGCTATGTAAAGCGCTCTGATACCCGATACCTTCAGGTCAAGTTCGCGCTATATAAAACTCTGTAAAATAATTTTTTTTTTTAAAACTCCCTCAACTGGTGGGTAGATGTATCCTAATTCAGGGAGAGCAGACATCGAGAAGAGCACCCCCATACCTGCATATGGCGGGGGAAGTGCGGAAGTCTTGCATGTTGTTAGTGGGATAGGATTGTCGGTCAAGGCCTCCTTGAAGATGGCCCACAGCTCTAATAGTGCCTCTCTCCTGTTGTTCTTCTATCCTGCGTATTTGGCCCGTATGTGAGTTCTCATGTGTTCGATTCATTTGGCCAGGGAAATGTGTTTTCCAGTGGTGCCCGGCACGGAACGGGAGTGGCGTTTAGGAGAAAGGGGAATGAAAAAATCAAAACACTTACCTTATTGCCGCATCTTGCGTCTCTGCTCCATCTCTCTTCCGTCAGGCAGAACAGCAACCAGGAAGTACATCCAGGCTCCCCTGACTAATCACAACACTGCAATAAAGTGTTGTGATTGGTCCGAGCGCCGTGGGTCGGCGCTCAGCCAGGGAATTGGGGCCTGGGCATGTTCTCCTGTTATAGGGATTCTGCACACACAGAGCTATGCACAGGATAATAGGACCTCGGAATATAGTGGTGAGCCAACCATAAACCTTAGCACCTAAAACCCCAATCCGACTAGCCTTAGCGTCCCATTAGCAACAAGGTTGCCAATGCTTAGACAACCCAGAACACGGTATCTCTCTCTCAGGACTCGCAGTAGCAAGAACACCCTTTCGTCACACACTCATACCTGTCCACAACGTGCGTAAGAAGAGACACAGTATAGGTTAAAACGTTTATTTCAACTTACGTGCTCTAAGATACAGTACACGTGTCAGTACTATCAGCATAATGCATAAGAATAATATAATCAGCATAGTTACAACTCCATAGAATACAAACGGGGAAAGCATTTCATAAAGCAGTGGATATAGGGCTAAATGACCTTACCACCCTCCCCATGCTAGTAGCTATTGTATTATATAAATAGAAGACCTCTGGGCATTGTCTAGCGAACCCCCATACCTCAGTCTCTAGATGCAATGACTACATCAGCAGACAATCACAGCTCTTCTCTCTGGAAAGGTTTTTCTCCAAGTGTCTCTTAAGCGGGAAAACCGCAATATTAAAAGCACACAAATTTCTCCATGGCAGCTGTACATAGTGTTATGTCTAGGTGCGAGGGACTGGCCAGATCAACAAGAACAAGGGACGTTGTTTTTCGACCTTGTACATGTTGTGCAGAGTGAGCCCAAAGGGAACAGGAGAAAAGGTGAGAGACAGAAAATGCAGACAGTCCTAAAATAACTTGGCAGGAGCAGAGGTCGGTAGAACAACGGCTCAGCGTAACGTGCGCAAAGAAAGGCATCATGGCAGCCAGGCCCACGACAACGCAGCAAGGCAGGCCAGGAGGCCACAAACCACAAGACACTCTCCCCTGGACAGTCCATCGGCCAAGACAAAGGACGAAGACAGAGTTCAAATAGACCGTGCAGAACAGAAACGTCCACAGTGGATGAAGTCCCCATGAAGGACAACGAATGGGAGAGGGGAGTAAAAAAAAGACAGCCAGCGAGGCAATTCACAGTCAGCGAAGGCCATATCAATCCAACAGCGTGGAAGTGCAGAAAAACGCAATACCTTCCAAGAGGACATCATTGGAATCGTCAGAAAACATAGGCGCCATCCAGTCCATTAAATCAAAGCAGCAGGAATGCTCCTCGCAGGAGGGAGCATCCAAAAGCAATGCGGGACAACTTGCGTGATACTCCACAAAACTTCGTTGTAGGAGATTCTGAGCAGCCGCCCAGATATCCCATTGCGCCAAAATCCCCAGTGCAGCCGCACGCGTCATGCAGCCTGCAGCGGAACAGTCCCGTTCATGGGCCTCTAAGGGACCCACCAACCGAACAAAATCCGGAACAGACAACGACGTATTGGAGAGGCAATAATCCATGGTCCAGGTGAAAGGACATCGGATGCAAGACATCACAGGTTGCACGCAAGTGAAATACGCAAAGCGAAAAGAAAGGTTAAAGGACACACTCAGTGTCGCCAATGGCAGAACGCCGAAACCAGCTCACGGAGCAGGTGGAGGCGACCTGGGTCGAGAAGGGCCCATTGGGGAGCAGCCATTGCGGAGAAAACAGACCAACAGCAGTACACCAGCCGCCAAGGCGAGGATTAATGGGAAGCCACCAAAGACGCTGGAAAAAATTGAATGAATAAATGCCGGTATCACACCAAAAATAGTTTGGAAAGTGGACACAAGGCCGGATCCCACAACCTTAAAAAAGTGTACCAGACCTTCAGTGCGAGAAGCGTTAAAAATACGGTGAATCAATTCACCGAAATGTTGTGGGAGGTTAGTGTTCAAAAGGGCCTGTATTTCACTGTGGGTACTTGCCACCTGGAGAATGAATGTCTCCCGGGCGGATGTGAGCATAACCTCCTCGTTCAATAATAGCGCCTTTATTCTGCTCAGTTTATTGAAATCCGCCTTCATAGTAGGAATGGAAGGCCAAATAGAATTATCTATGATGTCGTGAGGGGGAGGAAAAAGCACATTCTTGCAGCAGACAACCCTGTGCGAAACCGTAACAATATAGGGTATGCCGGCCTGCATGCCACAGCAGTTTTCGTTATTCAAAAGCAAATAGCTACCGTTAGTAAGCAAAGTAAAAGTAGGAGTAATAGCAGGAGCAGGAATGCCCTTTAACACACAAGCAAGATTCGGAGCGGAAACGTTACAAGCTCCGTGCAATTTAATGTGTTTGCAAATAAGGGAATGACCCACAGTTGAATCGCATGACTCCCCGTGAGAAAAACTTCCTTCCCGTCTCTAAGGCATTTATACATGAAAGGCAGGGACCAAAGTTCATGCAGGAAGGCACTACCCAAAGGCTGGAAACGGCCCACAGGATAATGTTTCATACACGAACTAAATTCAAACAATGAAAAAGGCAAGGCGATAACCCCATGAACTAGCCACACAGCGGAATCCAATTCCGCTACAGAGAATGGTAAAGGCTCCACTTTCTCGATATGTAACAGAGTGTATGCTGCATCCTTCATGGACATGAACTGCTGTTTGTCAGTTAAATTAAAAGGCAGAAATAAGGCAGTGGTGTTCAAAAAATGCCAGGGAACCTTACCCAACTTAAGTGTCTGTAAAGTCCACGCAAACTGCATAACAGAACGTAACTGATTTTGACCATGATATAACACAGAAACATCATCTTGTACAATATCAACAACAGAGGACACAATATTCTCTAACGTGTAAATGCGGGAAGACAGGGTATTAATACTATTGTCAACAACAGCAAGCACCTTTTCCAAATTTGCTTGGTCTATTTCCCGTAGACGGGAAGCAGCTTCCATTTGCGACAGCTTCCAGAGTTCATTATAAGCCTCATAAATGAATCTCTTCGGTCGTGGACCACGAGGTCCCAAAATGAAGTCGGACAGATCAATGTTGCCTGATAGGAGGGATAAATGTTGTTTAACAGATTCGAGGGAAGAATGCTGCAACCACTGTTTACATAATTTACCAACAGAATATGTTGTGACAGGACGGGAGTCAGAAAACCTACGATCGGGCCTTTCCTGTTTATAGCCAGGAACTGAGTCGTGAAAACGCAGTTGGCACGCATTAGACGATATGGGCCAAGCCAACCAGGGTGACCGAACAAGCGTAGAAACATTAAACGAATTGTTCTGAAACAAAGCCTGCAAAGTCGCAAGGGACATATTAAAGTGCAAGCTACCGTTGGGGGTGGAAGACAGGGACGGAAATGAAGGTGCGTTTAACTGTTTGGTGGTAGCCAAACCCCAACACGTAGTCTGATAGATGGAAGCATTTAGAAACACAATCTAGGCAGGGATAAGGCAACCACGGTGCAAGGCCTCGGTGCCTTGCACCTGCCATGGTTGTGAGCCCCAGATGGATTTCAAATCCACAGTGTCCTTCCAGTACTCATAACCACCCACAGCTAAGGCGCTCAAAAAGGAACCCGAATATAGCAATTTGGTGTGGGTCAACATGATTTTCTGAGTGGATGGGGCGTTTAACTTAAAATAATAGGACCCAGGGTTCGATCTATTAAAATCTGTAAAATACGTAAATTTATTTCTAAGAGTCTGGGAGCTACCCGCTAAAGGGTTTGGACAATGTTCCCATTGGGTGTAGGCAAAAGGACTACGTAGTGCACTTGGTTTATGGACAAAGTGGTTGCCCCAATGCTGGTAACAATACAAATCAGCATAATTCGCAGAATTCATGTACAAATCTTCAGCATTAAAGGAAGCATAATATTTTAAATCAGCAAATAATGCTTCAACTGCATGCACATCCCAATTGTCAGAATGAATATTACTTTTTACTACATCACCCATTGAAACTCGAAGGACATTAGGTACATTAATAATTTCTGTCGGTCCATGAATTTGAAAATTCACTGCATCCCACACGATGCCATCAGCGACTGGAAAAGCCGAAATGTTCACAAATGTGTGGTCACGCTTCATGATGTGAGATGAGGAATGTGGAGCCAAAGTTCCAGCGACATTGTTCACAGCAGAGCGTTCTTGTACATAGTGACCATTGATGAGTAGAAAAAACACGGTGACAAAGCCAATGGACATGAACAAAAAAATGAGGAACAGCACCAACCAGATGTATGTCCAGGGGGGAATCAAAAAATTGTCTCTAAACCAGGATACAAAAATACTGAACTTGGACGGGACGATTGATGAGGTGGAATCCGAGTCAAAGGAATAACGTGTTGGGCTCAGTGGCGTTGTTGGTAGGTGTGCCACCGATTCGGTATCGGGATAGGTATACTCGTTCTCGTCGATGCAGGGGGAGACAGGGTGTTCGAGTATACTTTCAGGCAAATCAACCATCTCAATTGTAACATCAGTGACCGTTCGGGCAGGAGGGCCACGAACACAAGTCCGGTAAATGGCAGGACAAGAGACCGCTGGTGTAACACTATTCAGGATCGGCCAGATGTTGTAGCTTGACATTTTCCACTGAGATGTATCTGTTCTCCTTGCGACCAGGAAGCGGTGTTAAGATGACTGTACGTGTTCCCTTCAAGCCCAGGACTGGAACCGGTGCACGATAAGAGGGGCCGAATTCTTTCTTGTTCTCCACCTTCTCTCGAACCAGGTCTCCAATCTTTGGAAGCCAGCCGGCAACCGGAATCTGCAGTGCAGGGTCTGTGGCTGAAGGTAAATGTGCGATTGCAAGTTTGTCTCGGGCTTCTTGTAAGTCCTGTAACATAGTAGAATGGTTATCTACATCAAACTTGGCGGATTGCGCCGCCATGTCTAGACCATCAAGGTCAGGCACAAACATTCGTATGCCAAAGAGCATTTCGTAAGGGGTCCGCCCACCCAGAGGTCTTCTCGGGAGATTATTAAGTGCACGTTGTACGGTATACAAGTGGGCCAGCCAGTTCCTGCCAGTACCTAAGACTCTAGCTGTCAAGGATTGCTTTAAGTCACGGTTCATTCGTTCAACGATCGAGTTGCCCTCAGGCCGATACGGAGACGAAAATTTCACCCGCACCCCCAGCGAACCCATTGCGTCCTTGTAAGCCTTAGAGGCAAACGCTGGACCTTGGTCAGAATGGAAGGTGCCACAGGCGAAAATTCCCACAAAGACACGCAAATCCCTGATGACATTTCGAGCGTCAGCACTCCGTTGTGGCCAGACCCAGATGAAATGTGTGCACGAATCCACTGCAACCAAGATGTACTTGTATGCAGTGTCAGAAGAAAATGGACCGCAGTGATCCAGGTAAACACACCCAAAGGGTCTGTTAGAAATGCAGAGCGGGGTCTGTGGTGGCCGTGTAACCGTGGAAGGCTTAATTTGTTGACAAACGTCACAAGAAAGCACATAAGTACGGGTGTCTTTGTATAAACCACGCCACCAGTAACGCTGGTGCAAGATGGAAACGGTCGCAGACACTCCAGCAAGAGCCGAAGCCATACCTTCGTGTGCTGCCGTTATCAAGGAAAGTCTGCGGTCCGCGTTGGGGATCAGCCGATCACCAACGTCGGGTATTGTTACATAAGGAGCCTGTTCGGGACTTAACTGATAAGAATATTTGGAAGGAAATCCCCTAGGGTAATTAGCACCTTCTTTTGTTGCAGCAATAGCTGCTAAAATATCAGTATCAATTTTAGACATGGATCTAGTAACTGCTGCGACTGAACACGTGACTACTGCTGATTTGGCAGCTTCGTCTGCCAAACCGTTACTAACAGCGTGTGCGCCCACCCGCTGATGGCCAAGGGTGTGAACCACCTGTGTGAGTGGCAGACGTTGTCTCAATTCTGCCACCCGAACCCAAAGCATTTTATGCTTAATTGTGCTACCTTTAGCGTCCCTATAGTCGTTTTGCGACCAAAAGAACAGATTGTCATTGTAAGACTGAACACAGTAATAAGAATCACATACAATGAGAGTGGTCACATCCGGAGTAGCGAACTCAAGCGCAAGCACCAATGCGCGCAGCTCGGCCAATTGTGCAGTACTGTCCCCGAGTGCCTGAGTGTGCACCACAGTAGATATGAACTTTCCATTCTTAAAGGTTCCTGCAACAATAGCACATGCGGCTGAATAAGCATGCTTGGACCCCGTGGCCGGTTGTGCCGAACCATCGGTGTAGGTCACACATTCGTAATCCTCAAGCGGGAGCAATGACAGAGGAGGAGGATGAACGAATTCATACTGTAAAAACTCCTGTGTCTGTAGAGAAGAATCAAAGATGAAAGTGACATCCGGACACGTCAAAGAGGTTGCCCATTGAATCCAACGGGGGTGCAACGCTTTAGAATTCGGAACACTTGCCTTTGTCACTGCCTCTAGAGCAGGATATGGTGTTACCACCAGAATGCGTTTTCAGTGCGCGTTCCTTAAGAATCGCCATTTGCACTGCTGTTAAAACTTTTTCCACAGAGGAAAAGCGCATTTCCGCGGAAGTGTAAAGATGTGACTTGTATGCGATTGGAACTGTGTCACCTTCGTTAAAGGTTAAGTACGTGAAACCCACTGCCCCCGGAATTATTCTAATCACCAGGTTTGTGTGGTTATCACGCGTCAACAGGTATTTAGACTCAAGAAGGTCTGTCTGCAAAGACTGCAGAATGGAGGTATGCTCCGGAAGCCAGCATGACTTCGAAAGTTAGGTTGTATCAAGGCATACAGTGGCTTGATACGCTGGGCATATTCAGGAATGTAAGTACGCCCGAAATTCAGAAAACCCAGCAAAGACTGAAGTTTTTTCAGAGTAGTAGGAGGGCACAAAAGTGCACATTTCTCTAGGAAATGGGGGCTAAGCCCTTACCTTCATTGTTGAGCTCGTAGCCCAAGAACAAAACGGTAAATTCAGCAATGTGAGATTTGGCAAAGTTAAACTTGTAACCTTGAACCGCAAATTCTAGAATAATGCGGTCTACTCGGGAGAGATGCGGGAATAATTCGTCGTCCGTCAGATAAATGTCATCGACGTACGAACATGCATCTGGGTCTATGCCGTCTAACAAAGAGACAACACGGGCAGCGAATACGCCTGGACTGTTCTTGTAGCCCATAGGTAAACGCCGGAATTTGAATAATTTACCACCGGATGTAAAAGCGCTCCATTGGCTACTCTCCGGGGCTAAGTTGTGCGTGTAGAATCCATTGGAGAGGTCAAGTGTCGTTTTATATTTTTTACGAACAAGACTGTCTACAAGCGCAGAACTATGTGTGTTTTGCACCGCAAAGGTCCGACAATGTGAGTTCAAATGTCGGGAATCCAAAACCAAGCGGTACGATCCATCGGGTTTAGAAACCGCGAAAAGGGGATTATTCATTGGTGATACACATGTTTCAATCACTCCCTGATATTCTAACTGAGTCAGAATTTCGGAAACGGGGCCTTTGGCTTCACGTTTAATGGGATATTGGGGTTGTGGCTGTGGCAGCGACCGCAAAGGTATTTCATGGGGGGGAGAGTCCTCATCCCAGCCCACGTGATTGCGGTATAACGCTGGAGCCAGGGACACAGCCCACTCAGCTGCAAGAGCCTCCGCTTTGTCCTTTGGGACATGTCGAGAAAAGCTCGGAAGGATTACCTCCTCCCCTTTACGCGCAGCTAGTACGAATGGGGGCGGCCAATCCGCCTCCGCTAACAGAATGTCGTACGAAGAGGTCAGATTTTCCCCAAAAATCCCTTTAATTACACGCTGTATATCACCTTCAATTTGAATGACAATATTAAATAGTCTGTCAGGGGGTGCCACTCTGGTGTCTGCTGTCTCGACAGTAATGAATGTTTCAGTTGCTGTCGCCTCCATATGAGGACGTAGCACCTCCCGCACTATGGTAACTTCCGCGGCGCTGTCTAGGAGGGTCACTGCCCACGTCCAATTCAGGAGTCTCGTTCTCACCGTCTGTGGCATATCTCGCTGTTACAGCGGCAACTTTCTTCTTCTGAAACTGTGGGCGAGAACGCTGAAATTCTTCTGCTTTCCCTCTGACCTGTTGTCGAGGTTGGTCTCGTCCCTGGGGAGCCTTTCGACCCCTTCCTCTATCCTGGCGCTCTCCTCCACCGGCTTGCGAAGTTGTCTGTGAAGAACGAGGAGATCGCGTATCAGGTATCTGAAACCTATCCGGCGATTTAATTCTCGCCCTATCGCGCAAATCATAAGTGCGTTCAGAAGAGACGGAAACCGGGGATGCGCCTCTCGACCCCGGCCTCTTTTGTTGCTTACCCTGTTTTTTCAACCTCCAGCTCTTTTTAGTAAAGACTGGTTTCTCATCTTTCTCAGATTGAGTTTTTGGTTGTTGTGGTTGCGATTGTGTTTGCGCTTTGGCAAAAGGCTTAACTCCCAGGCTATTTCTTCCAATAGTTTTGTAAGCCTGGGCTATAATTTTCGGTAATTCGCGCGGCTTGTCCAGTTCTGGGACCAAAGCCAAAGCATTAGCTACTTGAAAGTTCACTGCATCGCCCTTGACATTCGCAAGTATCAACTCAGCTACTACGTCGAACACTCCCACCAGTCTCATCCCTAATTCCACAGCCGCTTCAGGGCCATGTTCATCCTGCACGCGTTTAATTACAGAGGGGAGAACCGTCATGGAAGGAGTGCCGAAACACTTCGCATATACTGCTGCGAATACCTTACCCCAGTTGTTGCATGCTGCCAACTCGGGGATTAAGTCTTTTGGCAAACTAATCGTCAGAATTCTATGTTTTTCCACCGGTGTTGTGTTTGGAAAAACCGCCTCCAGCTGGTCAAATTTCTCTGCAAGCCAATAAGGAAAATCATCCTTATTTTGTGGGCGCTTGCCCATCACCGAATTCACCATGACAGGACTTATGGTCACTCCGCCTGCTCCAGCTGGATGGGCTGCAACTCCAGGTGGGGCTCCCTGGATGTTGCCTGTAACATACTGCACTAAGGCTCGATGCACTCGCACTAAAGCCGAATACATGTTGCGCAGTTCCGCGACTGTTACCGTCATATATCGCGGATGTGGGGTGTACCCGGCCAGAACAGGCCAAGTGGCCCCATCAATAGATAAGGGGCATAAACGAACCGCGGTAACCGGTTGGGGGAGGGCGCCATCAAACCACACACGGTGTTGCCAAGCCGTGAGCGGTACTTCAATATTCCTGTACGGTCTATAGATCATAGGAACTACGGTGGCTTCATATTCATGGAACAAATTATCGTTCGCATCCACCGCCGGAAAGGTGACCCAAGAGTAGAACACCTCAAAGTGGAAAGCCGGATCGGCTTGTACCACAAAGATCAGATCGACACCCGCGTCAGGCACTCCATACACTGTTAAGTGTGCCCGGAGCGCTGCACGGCTATGTGCCGCAATTTGTACAGCCATTGTAGGCTAGAAGTAGTCGACAATCTAAAATGAGGCAGCACAAATAGAGGGTATTCTTTAAGAAACCTTTTAACAACTTCAAGCTTGAAAGAACCTATAAAAACGTCAATATAGGAGGTATCACCGTCACACACGCTTCCGGAAGCGCCTGTGAGGGGAGTTGTGGACAAGCACAAGCACTACTCAAGCGTCTCGCAGATAAGCAGCCCACTCGTTGGTCGCGCCATGTTATAGGGATTCTGCACACACAGAGCTATGCACAGGATAATAGGACCTCGGAATATAGTGGTGAGCCAACCATAAACCTTAGCACCTAAAACCCCAACCCGACTAGCCTTAGCGTCCCATTAGCAACAAGGTTACCAATGCTTAGACAACCCAGAACACGGTATCTCTCTCTCAGGACTCGCAGTAGCAAGAACACCCTTTCGTCACTCACTCATACCTGTCCACAACGTGCGTAAGAAGAGACACAGTATAGGTTAAAATGTTTATTTCAACTTACGTGCTCTAAGATACAGTACACGTGTCAGTACTATCAGCATAATGCATAAGAATAATATAATCAGCATAGTTACAACTCCATAGAATACAAACGGGGAAAGCATTTCATAAAGCAGTGGATATAGGGCTAAATGACCTTACCACCCTCCCCATGATAGTAGCTATTGTATTATATAAATAGAAGACCTCTGGGCATTGTCTAGCGAACCCCCATACCTCAGTCTCTAGATGCAAAGACTACATCAGCAGACAATCACAGCTCTTCTCTCTGGAAAGGTTTTTCTCCAAGTGTCTCTTAAGCGGGAAAACCGCAATATTAAAAGCACACAAATTTCTCCATGGCAGCTGTACATAGTGTTATGTCTAGGTGCGAGGGACTGGCCAGATCAACAAGAACAAGGGACGTTGTTTTTCGACCTTGTACATGTTGTGCAGAGTGAGCCCAAAGGGAACAGGAGAAAAGGTGAGAGACAGAAAATGCAGACAGTCCTAAAATAACTTGGCAGGAGCAGAGGTCGGTAGAACAACGGCTCAGCGTAACGTGCGCAAAGAAAGGCATCATGGCAGCCAGGCCCAAGACAACGCAGCAAGGCAGGCCAGGAGGCCACAAACCACAAGACACTCCATGCAGGCTGTAATGCAGCCGGTGTGGAGAACATGCAAAGTGCTCATTAATGTTTGGCCGGCCAAGCATTCATGCGCACTTGAAGTGGGCAAACCACTCCTCCCATGCCCTGCTCTGAGAGCAGAGCAGCCCCGCCCACCCGCAAAGCAGCTGGAAACAATAAAATGATAATAACAACAAGGTATTATCATTTTATTTTTCCTTTTGTCACACTGCTTAAAAGCAGTGGGGTAATGCTCCTCCGCCTTAGCGGAGGAGCTGCCACTGGTGTGTGCCTTAGTATGTGCATGTCATTCATGGCAAAACCTGTTATGTTTTTTTAGTCTGTGTGGGGAACCTGGTTTGCATGTGTTTTAGTGGCGGATCCATGATTAGTTGGGTACCTTTTTAGAGGACAGGTGCACCCTTGTTTCTCTTACTTTGGGAATCTTTTTTCCTTTGCTCTAATCGTGGGGAAAAATATATACACAGGGGTTTGCTGGTTCTAACTATTTACTATGAGCTCAGGAATATCTACATATGCATTACATGGACATTTCACAAACACAAATAGCAATGCTGATGAAGGGTAACAACCTAGAAGAAAGTGCAATTGTTCATCAAAAATGACATGGAATTTATCATAGGATAACAAATTTGAGAAATAGCAGTACCTTCATAGAGCAAATTGAATCATCGACAAAGTACAACTCTATTTTTTAAAATTTTATTATCCAACAAAAGCATACATTAGCATGACACATTTGAGCTCAATATAGCACATTGCAATACAGCATGTTTTCTTTGTTACGTGCTACATCACTTACCATTATACTGACAAATGACATTTCCCGACACCTTTAAGTTTACAGTCCCCTCCCTTCCCGCTAGCAGAGTGTTACCCAATGTCTGCAGATATTTAATCATTGGGCCCCATATGTCTTTCAGTCTTGAAGTCGCAGGTAAATCCTCTGCGTACATTTCTAATTGTTCCTTACAGTACACCATATCTTTAATCCAGCTTTTTGTACTCGGAGTTCTCCTGCTGCACCAGTACATAGCTATACGTCTTTTGGCTAGCAATAGAGCCACCACAGTTAATCTGTGATTAGGCGGTCTCTGAGTTATCAGGCCAAGGAGACATACTTGTGGAGTATTAGGGACTGGCAAATGCAGCATGCTTCATCGTTTACAGTCAGCATTCCTTCTCAATACATATCTATTCCCAAAACTTTTTAAATGAATAATACGTAAATTACAGTTTAGTGTAAGCAGCTCCGTACGTGTACAACAAAATCTCAAGTCGGCCTCGGATAGTGGTGTGTTCAATGCTGCATTCCATCTCTCTAGAACCTGCTCTGTGTCTCTATATTTTTCTTGTTGAGCTGCAGCGTAGAGTTTAGTGATTAAGCGTTCTCGTGTAGGTGCAGTTATAAGAGTCTGCAGTGTCTGCAGTGTGGGTGGCTCTTGTGGGAAGGATACATAAAAAGCTTTAATGGCATGCCTCAAACGCATATAGGTGAAAAGGAGTAACGGGGTCTCTGTAGCTCCAGTACATATCTCTGTCGAGTTGAGAAACGTCTTCTCCTTGAACATGTCCCCCATGGTGCGCAAACCCATCTCATCCAGTTGCTTCTGTGCCTTCTTGTGTAATTGTTATATCTGGATGGTGTAAAAGGGGTAGTACAGGGGGGTATAGCGGTACCTTATGTGCTTGCTGCGCTAAATTGTTCCATGCTTGTATCGTGCATTGCACTGGGTTTATAGCCAAGCGTGGGATTCCTATCCTTCTCTGTGGTATTAGAGCTGTGAGTGGGATAGGAGTGCTTCGTCCGATTCAATGGCAATGTGTGGGACATATTCATGCGGGCTTTGCATGTAAAGCGCAAATTGCGCCTGCGCACAAAGATAGTAAAGGTACATATGCAGCGTTCCAAAACCTCCCTGCACATATGGGCGAGTTAATTCTTCCCAACTAATTCTCAGCTTGTGGCCTGCCCATGTTAATGTAATTTGGTTGGATTGCAATCTTGTAAAAAAGTGTTGTGTCAGGGGGATAGGTATATTTATAAATAAATATAAAAATCTAGGTAGGATGATAATTTTTTTAATCGCGATCCTATCAGCGAGGGACGGCGGCAGTAGGATCCATCGGGCTTCTTGGTCCTCTAGTTTCGACAATGCCCTGCCATAATTCTCACATAGCACCAGTTCCGGATCTCTGTGGACCCAGATTCCTAAATACTTGACCGGGTCTGTACTCCGGATCAGAGGGAATTCGATGGTGCAGTTCTATGTACAGTGGGTTAACCGTATAATCACCGATTTGGCCCAGTTTACACTAAGGCCTAAGAATCTTTCATATTTAATATATTCCCTTAGCAATGGGTAGAGATTATTTGCAGGGTTGCGTACATATAGGACCATGTTGTCTGCGTACATCGAAATACTAAGAGGCCATAATCTGAACCTCAGCGCTGTGTCCACATATCGTTGTATTTTGCACGCTAGTGGTTCCAGCGTCAAGGCGAACAAAAGTGGTGACAGAGGGCAGCGTTGTCACGCTCCTCTGTGGATGGCAAATGGTTCCGTGGTATTGCCATTCACCCTGATTCTCACCACTGGTTCAGTGTATAGTAATTGTACCCAGTGGAGGAACGTCTGGGGTAGCCCCATTCTTCGCAAAGTTGTGAACATATATCTCCACTCCACCGAGTCGAATGCTTTTGTTGCCTCTAATAGAGCGGCCGCTGCCAATAGATCGGGGTCTAGCTGATGAAAGAGAGCAAACAATGTGCGTAAAGGTTGGGTCGTTGATCGAGTAGGAATTAATCCTGACTGATCAGGCAAGACTAGGTGCTGCATTAGGGCGGACATTTTAGTTGGCAGTATCTTTGCTAGTATTTTGGCGTCAATGTTTATGAGTGACAGCGATCTATATGATTCGCAATGCTCCAGGCGTGTATCCGGTTTAAGTATAGTGATTAGTAATGCCTCTCAGAGTGTCCGTGGGAGAAGGCCCTGTTCATAAGCTTCTTTGTACATTTCAAGTAAGTGTGGTATTAATAAATCCCCAAATTCCTTATAAAATTCTCCAGTGAATCCGTCCATGCTGGGGGCCTTGACATTTGGCAGGGCTCGGATTGCATCTTTAACCTCTTCCTCTGTGATAGGCTGCATAAAATATTCCCTTTGCCATACTGAGAGCCAGGCTATGGCAATATCTTGTAGATACTCCGCTATCTCCACCTCTGAGGCCTGCATACACGTAGAATATAGTTGTGCATAATAGTCAGTAAAGACCTTGAGTATTGATGGTGTGTCGTGCCATGTTCTGCCTTGTTCGTCCGCTATCTGCACTATTTGTGTGGGCGCCCGCATTTTTTGCAACTTATTTGACAATGTGCGTCCCGGTCGGCCACCCTCCCCATATGTGCGTGCTGTGTGCCTGTGTGTGAGAAAGCGAATTTCTCGGCCAGCCATCTCCTGATATGCTGACATTTTCTATTGTATCTTGGCCAGCAATGCTGCATCTAAAGTCTGTTCATGCTCTCTCTAATACTTGGATGTCCCTTTCGAGTATGCGTAGCTGTTGGTGAATGTCACCGAGGACACCCGCTCGTTTACCAATGCAGACTCCTCGAAGAGTAGCTTTGAAAGCCTCCTACAGCGTTCTCGCGCTCGACGCTTAACCTGAGTTGTGCTCGAAAAATTCAACAATAGCCTGTCTTACTTTGGCTTTAAACACTTGGTCTGATAGCGCCTCTGATGGAAAATGCCATGTAAACTGTCTGGGTGTAAGGGTGGGCAGTAGTAGCTCTAATCGTACCGGGGCATGGTCCGAGAGGGTCTTCGGCATGTGCTCTACTGACTTCGTCCAGATGCTCACCTCTTTGGTCCTAGCCAGAAGTCTATTCTAGACCAGAAGTTATGTGTGAGAGACAAGCACGTGTCTACTTGCTTATTCGGATGTGTCATCCTCCACAAGTCTACTAAACCCTGCTCCTTCATGCCTTCCGTGAGCACTTTAGCAGCATGTTTGTAAGCCCGGGCGGAGAACTCCGTTCCGCCCGCGGAGTTTGCGGATATTTGCCTACTCTGCGTTACGCGGAGAAGGCAAATCTCTGCACACGCCGCAGCAGAGCGGAGTTGGCTAGCCCCCGCCTCTACCCCCCCTATATTAACAAGTAATTCTACATTAATTAAAAGTAAATTAAAAACCACTTACCTGTACTGCGGCGTCCCCGGGCTGCCCTCCTCCTCTTCCTCGCCGTCTGGGTAATCCTTGAGAAAACTCAGGGCCCAATACCTCAGATAGTAGTTGTTCAACATATCTCTCCATATTGCCAGTGTTGGACTCAGCAATTTCTATGATTCTGAGGTTATTTTCTCTTGACCGCGACTCCAATTCTTCAGTTTTGGCTTGTAGCGCTGCTATCGCCTTCTCATGTTGTCTCTGGGAGTGATCAGTCTTCCCCTGGGCATCTTCATTGTCAGACACTGCGCTCCATCAGGTCTATTCGTTTGGCATGTTTATCCATCCTCTCTGATAGTCTATCTACCCTGTACGTTAGTATGTCTAACTTGCCGTCAGTCGCAGTTAAGGTAGTCTGCCAGGCAGATAGCATCTGTTGCAATTCTCCCCCCAGTCCTGCTTCTGCAGTCTCTGCTTCTGTACCTGCTTCAGCTTGGCCATCTTTGCATGTTCCAGGGGGTCTGAGTTGCTCAAACTGTAGCTTGGGCTGTGTTTTATCTGTTTTCCCCATGTTACCTTACGGATGTGGGGAGGAAGGTGTCACAATTCCCTTTGTCTCCTTAATGCTTCTTTAGTGGCTTGAAGCAATGTCCCTGTTGTACGCTTTCCCAGCCCAAGGGCTCAGGCTAATGCACGCTCTGAATTGCACCATCGGGTGCTTCTCTCTGCATTATTTTACCCACACAGGGCTATGCAGCCACTTTTGTTTAAGTATTCTCCCCCTATCGGGCACTTTCTCTGCTAGTGTGCTCAGTTGCAGCTGTACTAGGCCCGGAGGATCTTGCAATTCTGACTGCCTATTGCGTGCTTCGCTGTCCTGCCCTCGCTGTCCCTAGGTCCGGTTAGCTGTCTCTCCAGTAGTCTCTAACCCTATGCACTGCGTCACACTTTCTGTTGCGGTATGTCCCCACTCTTTGGCCTCTGGTGTGACATTTGCGGTCCTCTGCCTCTCGCCTCCTTGCGTTAGTTAGGCCGCCACTGTAGCTCTTCGGCAGTTCTGCTCAGCCTACAGTAAATGGCAAGCCCCTGCCAAGTCGCGGTCTCACAGTGCCTAGATGGGTGGCTGGCTCCTCTCTGCTGCAGCTGTGCACTCACCTGTCCCCGGATGTGTCAGGGCCCAGGAATTCCATATCCCAGTCGTCGCTAGGTCGCTGCGTCTTGCTTCCACTTGTCACCAGGTGGTTCTTGACTCTCGGCTGCTCGCATTCAGTCCCGCTGATGCAGCCGCTGCACCACGCTCGCAGCTTCAGGTCTCCCCGCCCTTGTTAGGCCGCCCGGTTCTGACGCTTCTCTTCCGGCCGATGTGTAGGCTGCTGTTCCAGTGCATCGTCGCCAGTCGTTGTGGGCTGATTCCTCTGCCGTCTTGTGTGCAGGGGCCTTTCCGGTAGTGTAAAACACATTTCCAGTCATATAAAAAATTATCGGATGTGCAAGATAATGCAGGATTTTGAGTGCGGTCTAAGGAGCTCGCTCAAAGCGCGGCCATCTTCAGACAAGGCAAGCTCCGCCCCCCAAAATACAACACTTAGGACAAAATACAGTTGCATTAATTACCAGCACCACAACATCAAATATACTTTGCGTCAATTTCAATACTTATAATAAGAAAAAACCGACAGAGAAAAAATTATGACTTTGTCAAAAAATACCTAAGCTTGCTCCTAGCGCATGCTATTCTGTGACCAGGTAAAGCCCTGCGTGGTACACAGGACTAAGTGAGCCCTATAGTCTGCCATGTCCTATGCCACTGAAGAGGCTTGGACAATTTATCTTGGCACACATTTGAATGAAGCCCTAGAATTTAGGAAAGGGTCATATAACCCCACAAACGCTCTCGGAGCCTGGCCACCTCAACACAAAGAAGCTCTAGTACAAAATCAGGAATTTCCAATCACGAATGCACAGATCTGCAAAAGAATCTCAAAGGGGAGACGCGAGGGCGCACCAGGTCCAAATGGTATTCCCCCAATCTTGTTCAAACAAGAGCCGGAATACTGGGCTGTCGTTTTCAGACCAATGTTTGAAAAAATTCTGCAATCCTCAACAATCCCATCATCCTGGAGGGGAGCAATCATCTCCCCAATCCTCAAAAAAGGAGACAGGAATGACCCAAGAAGCTATCGGCTCGTAGCCCTACTCAATAACGAGGCCAAATACTATGCGGGCCTCTTACTCCAGGAGCTAACATCTTGGGTGGAAGATATAATGGCAATTCCATATAATCAAACCGGCTTCTGCAAAAACATGGGGATGACCACTAACATACTAGCCCTATCTCTTTTGATTGACTCTGCACTTGTAGCAAAACAACCTTTATATCTGTGCTATATTGACTATAGCTCTGCTTTTGACCACGTCAATAGAAATCTCCTGTGGCAAAAATTAAAAAAGCTGAAAATCCCTCCGCTGCTGTTAAACCAATTAATTCTCTTGCATAGTGATACCTGGGTCCAGGTCAAACTAGGTGCAGGGGAATTTCTATCTAGGAAGATCCCTGCAAGCACAGGGGTAAAACAAGGATGCGTGCTTGCACCAACACTATTTAATCTTTTCATGGCTGAACTGTCAATCTTGCTGAACGAAAGTAATTCGCACGCACCCAAGTTAGGGGGCACCCAGCTGTCCAATTTATTCTATGCGGACGATTTGGTGCTCATCAGCCGGACCCCGATAGGCCTGCAGCGGCTGCTGGACATCACATCGCGTTACTCTATAGCAAACAAGCTCAGAATCAATCAAGAAAAATCTAAAGTCATGTGTATCAGCACTCGCAAAATGAGAATAACGAACAATTGGTTCTTGGACTCAAGGAAGCTGGATGTTGTAAGCGAATATAGATACTTGGGGGTCATTTTAGATTCCAAGGGCAGCTTCAAGCCACAATGTGAGGCCATAAAAAAGAGAGGATTAATGACCGCGGTATCTCTAAGAAAGCTAAAAAACAAGATCACTGGCTCAAGCCTCCTCCCCCTAATAAAGGTGATTCAGGCAAAACTGATTCCATCTATCACTTATGGCAGTGAAGCAATGAGAGGAAGGGACGCTGAATCGGTAGATGGTACGGTAGCAAGAGCACTGTGCATGATCTTTGGCTTGCCGGGGTACACATCACCTGCGCAGATGAGGCTTGAATTTAGGCTCGTAAAGGAAGAGCTGGCACGCAAAGGAGTATATTTAAAAAGCTGGCACAAAATAAGCAGGGGAGAAGCAAAAACACTTACTCTCCTGTGGAAGGAACTGCAAGCTAAAGAAAACTGCCCTGCAAGGCTTTACCTGGAGGACGCAATCAAACGGTTGGGGCTGCGTCAATTATGGGATCTGCCAGGGCCTTTGGCGGGCTTCAAAAAAGCAGTAAATAACATTGTCAGAAAAGAATCTCTCTTGCAGGACAAAGCCTCTCTGGCGGAGCGTGCACACGGCTGGTTTACTATACAATCTTACACCAAACTCAGGCCCCAAACATATCTTCAGACCAGCTTCACTAAAAAGACAAAAGAGAAGTTTTTGAAATTTCGCCTAGGTCTGTTGCCTTTTGCAAATCATTTGGCCCCTTGGCTGCGCCCCTCAACACCAGCAAATTGCCGCCTTTGTGGTAACGGCAAAGAAAACATTGTACACCTTATCACCATCTGCAAGGATCTACTACAAGAACGCCGGACCCTTTTGAGACCATTATTCAATAAAAACCGGATAAGGTCATGCAGGCAAGCAGTCCTGGCGTGCTTCTCCGACGATGAAGTCCAACTGAGCTGCCAGTTGGTAAAATATCTTGAAGCTGTAGAAGCTCACCTTAATAAAGTGAAAGAATAAACAGAAAAAGTCAAATTGGTCTGGTTGTAGAGCAAAATCTAGCGCTAAAATCATCATGAAGAAGGCTCCGCCTCGCATTAGCGGAAAAGCAGGAAGGACAGTGACGGAACCCTGCGCAATCTTTGTACCCTAAGTGCCAAAGTAACCGGATGGCAACAAGGGACTAGTCGCTATCTTGGTGTTCATTGAGCTTTACTGCTATAAACCTTAAAACTTTTAACAGTTAATGGTCAGAGTTCAAGAACCGAATAATTACGACTTAGATGCCTTTTTGAAACTTTTTGTTCCTCAAGCAATCAATTGTCTGTGTTGTTTCAAGGGCATTATTGGGATTTCTTTTTCTCTTTTCTTCCTACTCTACTGCTCGCTCTCTTTGTAGTACATGTGGTAATTCTCTCTTGGGCTGGATTAAGCAAGCATACGTTTACGCGGTGGATCATCTCTTGTGGCCCAGGCACATTAAAGGCTTCAATAATTAACTAGATTTGAATGGGAATGCAAGTTAGCCCAACCTATGTAGAGGGCCACCCCCGCAAAGTTTTTATTGGCAGAACAGAATTGAGTCAGTTTTTAGCCCAATCTTATACTCTACCTACATTTTAATAGTTTTAGCTTTAGTACTTTTTAATTGCAGTTTTTACTCATAGTTTACTATAGTATTATCGTAATTTGTTATGGCTGTTTTGAAACATGAAACTCTTTTAATTGATGATGGTTTGTAATGGTTTTAATTAACTGTACAATAAAATATTACCTTACCTATAGTCTGTCAATACCAGCTCTGAGACAAAGAAAATGACTATTTTTTGCAGAGAAAAGGAATAACTCAAAGAACCACAGGCCCCTCTTGGCCAAACACAAGCTACACCTGATCTCCCAGATCCAAACCTTTTTCCCTAACGTCCGAATTGCACCCTGTATCACACCCAGGGGCCAAGTGTACCATCTGTGTCACACCCAGCAGTCCAAGCGAACAGCACGTCTCACTTCTTTCTGATACCAGCAGTGTTAAGAAACTGGTAACACTGAGAAAACCCTTTTAGACTGAAAATAAGATTGTGGTGCCAGCCCTATATCATACTCAGGGCACATGCGGTACATCTGTGTAACGCCCACTGGTCCAAGCGGTTTGACCTCAACCCTGTATCATACCCAGGGGACTAGCGTACCATCTCTGTCGCGGCCAGTGGTCCATGCGACAACTAATATTCTCCTTTCCTAGCGTGTTGACTATCGAAAAAAGCAGACCTCCCCGGGAACGCCTCCGAGGCTGGCTTGCGACTACTCAGTCCAGACACATAAAATAGGTAACGTGCCAGATTTCTGTCAGTGGCAGGGCACTAAGGTTAAATTTTTTCACTTTGTCCTAGTTTGCCATACGCAAAATGCAGGGACTAAGGATCTGATGTAGTCTCTTACCCTCTGACGGCGGTTTCAGGATGGACCTCCGCTCCACAGATTGAGCAGAACTTCCAATCAATTGCGGTGTCTGCTCACCTTCCTTCCTGCACAAATGTGAATCCATCCGGGCACGGACCCCTTCTTTCGGTTACAGTCGGGTCCCAGGTACCAATCTCTCCTGGCTGGCTCGCCAAAATATTGCTCAAATATGAATCTACCTTGAAAAAACAAAAAACAACAGGCATTTTGCCAAATAGGAACAGTTGGTTTAATTAAACACTTTGGCCAGGAACACAGTTACAGAAGTGGGTCATATACATTTCTTTGGGCATCATAAAGTATTTCAGTCAAGCCTTTTTTGGTAAAAGAATGCGGGCCTTGTCTTCGGAGTCATAATTAAGGCACTGATAACAAATGCAGGTGGGCCTCGACCTTTTGCGGACACAATGTGGCTAGTGGGTAACGTGTCCAGATGTCTGGCCTAAGGGGCACATGATCACTGCATGTGCTGTGTCCTGATTGGCTGTGTGTTCCTAAATTAATGTGGCATCTGACTTTATGGTGTTTTGGGAATGCGCGCAACCCTCCGGTCATGTGTGCCCTATTGGGGCCAATCTCCCTGGACCATTGTGGTATAGCTGCGCTTATCTGAGGGATTGACCTGAGTTTCCTGTTCATGTGTTTGTCTGCTGGCCATGTGCCACCCCAACTGTGGCCTGTAAATCAGTAACTTGGGCCTAGGTCTCAGAGCTTGCCTGACCACTTATTTCTGAGTTGGGGTTGATGGAGAGTTCATGACGGTTGAATTCGATAATAGAGATGCAATTTCGTTCTTACATATGAATGTATCATTAGAAACATTGGCATCAATTTTATCAATCTTAACATAACATAAATGGTTCTTAATCGGGGGTAACAAACTATGGACAAAGGTATTTAGAAGGGCGGATCCAGAACCTGGGTCATCTATGTCCATCCCACTATGGGTTTAGAAACCTTTCTGCAATCTCTCATAAGAAGCATGCATTGTTTCCTCCTTTCCTTGTACTATCTGAGCTAGCCTAGATCAATCAGTTCCCATCCTTGGAACAATTTCAAGAAGCAGGTGCAATATCTTTCCTGGGGTCTCTAAATCCTCCTCTCCCCTTTCACTAAAGTTCCTCTTTCTGCCACTGTAGTGTATTCTCTGCCTTCACCCTTGCCCACAGATCAGAAGGAACAATAATAGAAAACATAGTATCTAGGTCTTTCCAAATGAGATCACCCAGTTTCAGAACATGGTCTACCCTTGTATACCACATTTCTGGATCCTCTCTTAAATTAGGAAAATCTTTAGTGAATGTGTGCAAATCCATTTTCATCCATGGAGTATAGACATATTGAAACTCCTTAGGACCTGCTCCTGGGACTTCTCTCATAGGGCACATATGGCTCATCAAGGGATTCCTTTCTTGTTCCCTGAATTCTGAAAGAGTAGTAAATGTTAATCTTGTGGGAGTGAAGGCAACAGTGGTTGGATGCTTGTGACTCGACTGGCCACTCTCCGTAGCTTTGTCTATCACGGTCTGCGATTGTAACATTTTGTCTGTCCAAAGGTCTTTAAGCTCTATGATCTGTTTGATAAATGATTGAGCACTACTAAACACAACTGTTGAATTGTTTCTGTAGCTTTCCAAAATGCTTTTACCCCATCTGGCCAGGCATCCACCTCAGAAAGTAGAATCAGCGAGGCATACTCTTGTGCCCAAGCCCTCAATTGTTTTGATAAGTCCCAAATTTGCAGATCGCAATCATATGCTATTTTATTCTTTTAAAAGAAAAGTTTTTATTGGCAGCACAGTTTGCAAATGACATCAAGTAACAGAGGAGCTCTTGTCGTTAGATGTACATGTACTGTATGATATAAAGGTAAGCAATAAACGGCGATTCATCAAATACCACTGTGCAAGATACATTAGTTAGTGCAGGATGTATTGTGCAGCGTTCAACTTTGTGAGAGATCTGGGGATAGGAAAATAAGCTGGTGGGGAGGGAGAGAAAGGGAGGGAAGAGAAAAGGCCAAATAAAATGTAACAATTCAAGAGCTCTGAGGTCACTGAGAATCATATACCTGGAATATCAAGTCAGCACTTAATCACCACAACCACATGGCGAAGATTAATACATCATGGAAGCCAGCGTGCATTGTCTTGCACAGAGAGTCAAGACAGCAGGTCAGTTGTTCACTAGGCATGCTATGGGGGAAGGAGAAGGGGGGCCAGTGGGTCACTGTGGGTGAGTTCTGCAACCATACAATCGTGCACTGAGGGACGGCCCACCGCAGTGAGTACGCTGTAAAGCCGCAATGGTCAGGGAGCCACTCGAAGAGTGGAACGACCTTGAGAACGCCATGGTGCCATGTGCCCACGTGCCATGAGTGAAATTATGTGTTACAGCGTGTATTCAAGGTGGTCGTTCATCGTTTTTGGCCTCCATCGCAATCAGGAAGGTCTCCCAGCATTCGCACCCCGTGCGAGATTCGCCCTTCATGAGGAGTAATCTGAGAGCGTGTGCCTTGGCTCTGGTCCATGTCCGCAGCACGCGCAGCCATCCTCAGACTGCAGGGGGAGCAGGGGACTTCCAAGCCATGGCTATACTACGTTTGTACAGGACAAAGGCTAGGTCGATAAAGAGATGCAGGTGCTTGTCAACCTTTGCCCGTGGTCTCAATCTCAATAAGCAGGATTCAACGGTGGGTGTGAAGACAGTTCCATCACCGTCGTGGTGACTTCCTGCCACATCAGTGACAGCAGTGCGTTAGCTTACACCATGTGTATAAAGTCTGCATTCTGCAATTTGTATCAGGGGCACTCCGGGGAGAGCATCGGGAACATGCGCTGAACGCAGAATGGAGAGATAACTGTGGTGAATCTAATTTAACTGGGGTTGCGAGAAACACTATTTGCCATCTGTAAGGTAAGGGCCCAGGCTGCATCAGAGTTTGGTTGCTGTAACACTGCGTCCCATCTGGCACGCGCCCATCGCACATTGTCAGGTGGGGTGGTGTTGAGGGACAGGTACAAGAGTGTAATGGTATTGATGTGCTGGAGGCCGTCATCAGTGTAGTTAATGCTTGTGATGTAGGTGGTTCGACCTCCCCGGTTCTCCATGTTTTGCGAGCCACGCGTTGCACGGTGCAGTATGTTAGGAACTGTCTAGCATTCAGTCTGTATGTCTCCATCACTTCCTGAAACAACATGAATGCACCCTTGTTGTATAAGTCCCCATTTGTGTGATGGCCACATCTCTCCATGGGGCTGAGTCAATGTGCCGCGGTGTGCGTCACAACAACGGCAAGTCCCTGATAGGGATGAACGGAAAGTAGGGAAGGGTAGGGCCTTTGGGGTGTAAGTATTCATGCCAGCAGGATCGACCCACTGTCATTTGATGGAATTCAAGCGTAGGGCAGATAGCAGGACCGGACAATCAGGTGTAGATGTTCATTCCCTGCAGTGCTGCGTGCACAAGTGCCGACTCAGGGTGGGTCGGGGTGCTGAGCCAGGCCATTGGTCACTGTAGTTACTCTGCAACATAGTAGAGCTCAAAATTGGGTGCTCCCAAGCCACTCTCAGTGAGTGGAGGCTGCAAGACCAGCAGCGCCAGCCGGCAGCGGCCTGCACTATGAGCATTATGGAAATTGCTACCAGGGTTTATATGCAGTTTTATTCAACAGTAACTCATCTGTCATTTGTTCTATGTCAGTATACCTGCCCCTTACAAATATCTCAATAGCCCTTTGGCTAACTTATTGTAATTGTAAACGAAGATTGCATCTGGAGTCATCCACATTTTTCTCTGGTATGTCACTTCCACCTTTCTTCTGATCACTTACTGTACTTGGTGTATAAGGGGATGGCTTTCTTTCTAAAATCATTTCAATAAGATCATCCACCTCCTCCTTCTACCGGCGGGGCTGAAGGACAGACCACAACAGCCTTACTTTCTTTTACAGCATACTCACACCAATATTCTATACTTTTCTGTACGCTCTTGGCCTGTCTAAATTTCTTTAACTTCTGTTTCACTGTATTTTGTTCTATTCCTTTCACCAGTTTTGCACACTTAAGCTGTCTGGCATAGGTCTCTCATTCATTTAAACAATCAAACTGTGTCAATCTAATCTTTTTTGTGTCTCTTTTCACCGTGCAGTGTCTTAAGTACTGTAATTTGGCCAAATCAAAAGTTCACTCCAAGGGAAATTGTAAATAAATACTGTCCTTAGTATACTTCTGCCATTGATTAAAAAAATAAACCTGTCGATATAGAAACCTTTGTCATTATTTCATGAGCTGGAGACCCTTCAGGTGGTGAAGGCTGACTCTAGTCTAAATGATTACATTTGCTAAATGACTGGCCCATTATTAATTTTTATCGTCAGGTACGCCGGAAAACCTCACAAAACCTGGCAACTTTAAATATCCTACTGTGGAGGACCAACCTCCTGAATTGAGGAAGAACCAACTTTCCTGAGAAAACCAATCCCCTTTGTTCCCTTTATTAGTGCCTCTTTTTCTCCTTTATACTACTTGTCACCCTTACCCAATGACTGACCTCTCATTAGTTCTTTGGGAAATAGCATGGGTGACTCACCTTTGTGTCAGGGTCGCACAGCTGGTCCCCTACAGATGTAGACTCAGGAAATCAGTTCCATTGTTGAGGTCCACACGTCAGGATATGTAGGGGTCCTCGCTGGCCCCTTCCAACGAGGTGCTGAGAAACGACTGGAGTGACCCCTGTTCATCCCCATATGGGCCACCATTGTAAAAGCTGAATTGAAAAGATCTTCAAATAAAGGAGTCGTCAGTCATCGGGGGAACTCCAGTATACCTTATTATCTACCCCGCTGCAGCAGGGAGTCTCTGAGTGTTCGCTAGAGTCTCTGCATTGGTTTACAAACTACTCAGCTTATATACAGAAGTCATGTCATTACAATAAATTGAAGGATGCACATCATTTTGAAGCTAGATATTGCATGCAAAGCGTAAGACAGTTTACAAGTAATAGGTCAGGTGCAACCACCATCTGGAGCTGGATGTCCGGGAGTATTTGCTTCCAATAAGATATTCTGAGAAGAGGAACATTTCCTCTCTTTCTGAGACCAGCCGACACCCATGCAAAAAAGTGCTAAACATACAAATTTGAAGAAATGGCCTTAAGCAGTATCAGATCAAATGGAATAAATAGATGGGTGAGATTAATACCTGCGTTTGTGGGCGCGTATGAGTCGTTCCAGAAGAACTTAGCAGTATGCAAAACACATCTCAGTACCCCATGCCCTTTGCACACAGCAGCAAAGCACAATGTTCGAGTAGGTCTAAACATTTAAACAAAATGGATGACATAGAAATATAAAATGGAAGCTAAATAGGGAAAAGAAAACAGGATAAAAGTATTCTTTCTCAAAACGCTCAATAGATTCATGTTTCGTACCATGATGTTCATTTGATATATTACAGACAAAGGCAGCCTGTTCTCCCAAATGTCATGCAGGAGGGCACAAGTACACACACATTTTCACTTTTTCATGGCCAAGACTACAGGGACAGGCACTCTGGAGATTCAGTAGTTTCAAGGATGCCCTTGGTGTGGTCTGGCCTCAATTGGTAGGTACAGCTCGAGTACAATGTTCTTGGAAAACCCCGTAAGAAAACCAATATTTGCTGAAAGCATATAAAGCAGCACATCTGCCAGTAAGCCCCCCTTCTCTTTAATGCTCTCTAGTGCCCCATGCCCCTATGAGACCTGTGAGGAAAAACCTCCCTGCATGAGACACTGCCATTTTAGCTCCTTCCCGGTCCTTACTTCCTTATCCAGTGGCTTTTCTATGTGATGCTTCTGGTCCTGAGGCATCTCTTTCTGATTTGCGTCTTTCTGTGGAAATGGTGAAGTGAGCTGTAAGACAATGATATACAGTAAAGTTTATTAAGTGTAGTTGTACATGCTCCTCATGGGTGTCCACACTATCTTCCATTAATGTGATAACCATATTCCAGTCATTCCAATATACTTAAATATACCATATCAATCGCACTACTAATGAAGATAGTCAGTTCTTTTGTTGTATTTGAATTTCCACTGGCGGCACTATCGATTTCTTTGACAACTTCCGCTTTTTAATCATGAGATAATTCACAACCTGTAAGTTAGAGTATCAAATACCATTTCCATGAATGTAAGAAGGGAAGTAAAAATAGCATAATCTAACAGACGTTGACAATGCCCTGTGGGACCTGAGAGTCTGCCTTGGCATTTAACATTATGAAATAATTTCACGAAGACTATGCACTTATCTCCAAATTATAGTACAACAAATCCCAGAGTTTGAATGCAGTTTAACTGAATCTTGTGTGGATCTGATACTACCTTTTTCCATAGCAGGGGTACTTCTCAAATACAGAAGGCCTTCTAAATGAAAATGAATTCCAGATGCAGGTGAAAAAAACCTCTTCGCTTAGTAGCTGGGTGTAAAAGATATTGAATGAAAGCTAAAAAAAATTAAAGATAACTTAAAATTCTGTCATAGCAAAGGTGTGAATACTCACTTTTCCTCTGAGATCCTACTTATAGGAGCTGGAATAAGAACTTGCTCTGTGAGGCAATTGCCAGTACAATGCATCACAGGAAGGAGAAGTGTCTAGAATCTTAAAGGGACAGGTTGTCCTTTTCTCAGTCTACAATGGAGGCCTATCAGACTGTATTTTGTCTTTCCCGTTATTCACTTTTAAACCCTTTTGCAACTAAGATGCTGCAATGCAGACTTGAAATAAGTTAGTTACAACCATACAGATTATACTCAGATAAAAAATTCCCATTTGGTAGGGAACTAAATGGTGGTGCTCATCATGACATTTGGACACAAAAACCCTGCGTAAAATACCTTCACATGTGTGTGAACTCCCAAATCACATGATAATATATGTTCTCCGAAAAAACATATCCAATAAGGTAAAAAAAATTGTAGTTAATATCCAATCAGCCAAGTTGAAACATAAAATGCACATTGTAGGAAGCTGGCTCTTTATATAGTATACTAAGAGGAGGTATGCTGTGTAAAGAGTCCATGTGTCCCTTATGAGTGGACAGGGGCTTGCTCTGGCAATCCCAAGGTGCTCTTTCTAGGGTAGTGTGGTCGAGCAGCCTTAGGCTTATCAGAGTGGAGTGATAGACATTTATTGCACACACGGAGTCAATAAATGATGCACACACTCAAAAAGAAGATCCAAACTAATTTAGGAAAATTTTTATATATATTTTGAAACTAAAAGCTTCATAAAGAGGTAAGTACTTTTTCATAATAGACTTTTTACAGTTTTAGCAATGTAAACCAACAGCGTGTTTTTATGCGTAATGCTTTCCTATTGGAGAAAGAACATTCACTGCATACATATACTTACAATACTTTTCCATAGGTCCCCTTTTAGTCATGAGGTGGTAGAGGGACAAGAACCAAAGTTCCACCAGCAAATCGGTCTTATCTGTCCTGGTGAGTCCAGGAGCGGAGGCACTGGATGGGTTGGTAGCCTTGTGCGCTATATGGTAGAAAGGAGGGGGGGGCACTTGGAAAAAGGTTGCAAAAGGGGACAAGTCCGTGAGCTCCTAACGGGGAGCTTGGGTCATGTGTGTCCTGGGAGCATCGGAGAGCAGTCAATTTCCCTAGGACCGGGCCAGCCAGCTTGGCTGAAGAATGTTTGTAGTTGGCTGGTTCTCGTGGTCAAGGCACTCACTGTTGTTGGTCAGGACGAGCAAGAGGGACAAAAAGAGGTCAGATGGGCTACTCTTGGTGCTGGCCTCTGCGGGGCTGACGGCCCTCATTGGCTGATAGTCTGTGATGCTCTTGGGAGTCCGGACTGGACTTTCAACAAGCTTTGGTTGCAGCAAGGGTCCAGTACATCAGGTATTGGTGCATGACGGCTTGTAGACGTCCTGGAATTTTCAGGCTTGGCAGGATGAAGGATCTGACCTCCTTGAGTATGCTGACTTTCTCCTGGGTGGCTATTGCTCAGTGAACCCGGTAGATAGCAGCCTCTTTAAACTGGCCATTGCGGTTGGTGCCTGCGGGCTGCAGGGGAGTAGCTCCTCTTCTCCAAGGGAGATGCTGACTGCCTGGTGAAGTGCTGGCAAACCTCCGGGGCTTATGGAGGATGCACAGTGGCAGGATGAATCAGATTATTGCAATTGCTTAGTTTCTGTGCAGCAGACAGGGATTGGCAGCAAAAGTCCACAGCAGTCTTCAGTTTTTTGCGAGGATCAGTTCTTCAGTGTCTTCTTCTTATTTGCAGTCAGGGGGATCTGAAGTTCTGGATTCAGGGGGCTACCTAAATAATAAATTTAGGGGCATTAGGGGAGTGACGAATAGGAGCTAATGGGCTCCCTACCCTTGGGGTCACTACGCCCCCTATATGACCACTTCCAGTAGTGGGCATAATCCTGTCCCAGTTTCCTAAATTCTGACATCACCAATACAGCAGAATTTTCCTAGAGTGGGGTACATCAGGCAGCTCACCTTAGAATTGTGTCTGATCTGGGTGGGCTCCACGCCTACTCGCAAACTAATTTCCTGCTTGTCCTGGTGCCAAAATGGGCACCTCCCAGGCAGGGGGTGGCAACTCCCAGGTCTGGGGATGCAAGGAGTTGCTAATCAAAGTTGGCAAAGGTCTTTGAAGCCTCCAGCCTTGGTATGCTGACTGCTAGTCATCCTGTTTGGAAGAGGTGTAAACACCTCCTGCCAGAGCAGGCATTGTACCTGACAGCCTCTGAGAGCATAGCTCTCACCTCCTAGGGGGTCAGAAGCAGGTCTGTGGTGGCAGGCTGGACTGTACCAGTCAGCCATCACACTAATGGTCTAGTAGGTTTCTAAGACACCCTCTGAGTGCACATAATAATAAATCCATCAATGGAATCAGTGTGGGTTTATTAATATGAGATATTTGATTCCAAACATCCTTGGTTTCAGTGTAGCTATCATGTAGCTGGGGAATGTGTATTCACCAGTGTCGAGTACATATACTTAAGATGGGTTCCCTGTCCACTTGCAATGTCCATGAATCAACTTATACATTACAGGGGCATAGCTGCTCATGCAGATATGTCTGCACAGGTAATATAATGCACCCTACCATAGGGCTGTAAGACCTGCTGTAGGGGTGACTTACATATACTGCCTAAGTCTGGGCGTCAAACTCCGCTCCGCCGGCGGAGTTTTCAGAGTTTTGCCAAATCCATGCTCCGTTGGGAACGTGGAGTTCAGGCATAAACTCCGACTCCGCAACGGAGCGGAGTTAGCCCCTACACCCACGCCCAAAGAGTAGGAAATAAGCGCTTACCTGCTCTGGCGTCTCCAGGCTGCCCTCCTCCCCGCCGTGGTCTCCTCTTTGCCATCCGCTGCCCGGTCACAAACCCCTACGTTGTACACCTTGGGAGGACTGCGCATGCGCAAGCGTGCACACATGCGCAATCCTCACAAGACGTACAACGTAGGGGTTTGCAACCGTTGAGGATGGCGAGGAGGAGGGCAGCCCGGAGACGCCAGAGCAGGTATGTGTTTATTTCCTACTTTTTAAAAGTTTTTAAATGTAGTGTAGGTAGAGGGGAGCGGAGCGGAGTTCCACAGAGTTTTTTTCCAACTCTGTGGAACTCAGCGTAGCGGCACTCCGCCAACTCCGCCCACCCTTACTGCCTGCAGGCACGGCACACAGGAGGTGTGCCATGTCGTGTTTTCACATTTGTCTGCACCATGTCACGCAGCCTGCAATGGCAGTTTGCATAGTCTGGTGTAGGGTCCCTTAGGGTGTCACAATATATGCTGCAGCTCTTAGGGACCCTCTTTAATACTCATAACCTAGGTGCCAGGGGTACCATCTGCTAGGGACTTACGGAGTGCTAAAGGTATTGCCAATTGGGGAACAATTGTACAGATTTAGGGAATGGGATCTGGTACTGGGGACCTGGTTAGCAGGAACCCAGTGCACTTCTGTCAAAATTGAATCAATTACCAGGCAAAAAGTAGGGGCGACCATGTGAAACGAAAGAGAATGAGTCTAACCTTTCCCAAGAGAGTCCTTATCCTCCAAGTGGAAAAACCTGGAAAGGCCATCTTCATTGGCATGGTCAGTCCCAGGTCTATGTTCCACTGTAAAGTGCATTCCCTGTAGGAAGAAAGACTACCTCAGCAGTTAGGGGTTTTCACCTTTTATTTGCATCAGCCATCTGAGAGGCCTGTGGTCAGTTTGAACAAGAAAGTGAGTCCCAAACAAGTATTCTCTAAACGTCTTCAGGGACCAAACCACAGCAAAGGCTTCCCTCTCAGTGGCACTCCAACGCTGCTCTCTGGGGAGTAACCTCCTACTAATGAAAGCAACAGGCTTGTGCAGGCCATCATCATTGGTCTGGGATAGGACCACTCCTATCCCATGTTCAGAGGTATCCATCTGCACTATGAACTGCCCAGAAAAATCTGGAGCTTTTAGAATGGGTGCCGAGCACATTGCTTTCTTCAGAGTGTCAAAAGCCTTTTGCCAGCTCACTGTCTAGTTTACCTTCTTTGGCATTTTCTTGGAGGTCAGTTCAGTGAGGGATGCCACAATGGTACCATGCCCCTTCACAAACCTCCTGCAGAACCCAGTCAAACCAAGGAATGCCCTGACTTGAGTCCGGGTGGTTGGAGCTACCCAGTCCACAATTGTCTGGATATTAGGTTGTAAGGGTTGAACTTGGCCTCCACCTATAAGGTGGCCCAAGTATACAACAGTGCCCTGCCCTATCTGGCACTCGCTTGTCTTGATAGTGAGGCCTGCACGCTGCAGAGCCTTAAGGATCTTTCCCAGGTGGATTAGGTGATCCTGCCAAGTGGAGCTATAGACAGCAAGATCATCTAGATATGCTGCACTAAAAGCTTCCAACATAATTTGTTTATCAGCCTTTGGAAGGTGGCAGGGGCATTCTTAAGTCTAAATGGCATTACTGTGAACTGGTAATATCCATCTTTGGTCTTGAAGGCTGATTTGTCTATTGCTCCAGGGGTCAGACCAATCTGCCAGCATCCTGATGTTAAATCAAAAGTACTGCGAAACATGGCTGCCCTAACCGGTCCATAAGTTTGTGTGCATCTGTCTTAGTGAGAGCACTGAGACCTCTGTGGTACACACAAACCCTCAACTCTGCTTTGACAACCTTGAAATGAGCTTTGGATAATAAGACCACTGGGCTGGCCGAGGGACTTTCAGAGGGTTTAATCACCCCTACCTCCAGCATCTTCCTGACTTCAGCCCTGATGCTTTCCTTCACGTGGTCAGACTGTATGAATATTTTATCTTTGACAGGCATACAATCACCAGTGTCTACATCATGGGTACGAATAATCAAAAGGAACTAGCCCGAAAAATGGAAGCCTCAAAATGTGTGTTTCTCAGTTGAAAACAATATCAATTTGTTTTGAAAGCCCTCACCCACCAACCTAGTTGGTGGCATGCTTCATCATCGGGCCCCACCTGGTGGCACCGAGCGTGCCCCGGGTGTGCTACGACGCCTGTTTACAGCGGAGCGGGTATTGGTAAGTGAGTGTGCAGTGATAGTGTGTGAGTATAAGTTAAAAACTGTCCTGGGGTCCCACTACCCAAAGGGTTGTTTTATTGGTGGGCCCTTGGCAGTATTAAAAACAAGGCAGCGGATGTGTGTGGAGGCAACTATGGTCTCCCACATCCATTGTGGTCAACATGTTTCAGCCAGGCCTCGTAGTGAACTGGCTTTCTTCAGGACCTTTATGTGTGAAAAGTGATTAAAGTGTGATCAATAAAATATATGTGACCAGGTATGTGACGCACTTGCTAAGGTGCGATATGGGTAAGAGGAGGTTCCCATGGATGACCCTCTGGGGGCTCCTGCTAGTGCCTGGGTCAACTAAGTAGGTGAGCTCACCTTTCCTCTCATGGATAGGGTAAGGACCACTCAATTTGTTCTGGAATGTCCTGGGAGCCACAGAATCTAGTACCCGCATCTTCTGCCCTTGTTGGAACTCCATCAGTGCAGCCTTTTGGTCATACCTGAGTTTCTGGAACTCTTGGCTGGCCTCAAGGTTTTTGGATGCTTTCTCCATATACTCAGCCATCCTAGAGCGTAGGCCAAGTACATAGTCCACAATATCTAGCTTAGGCTCTTTGAGAGGTTTCTCCCAGCCTTCCTTTACCAGACACAATGGTCCCCACGCCGGATGACTAAACAGAAGTTCAAAGGTACTAAAGCCCACTCTCTTCTGTGGCACTTCTCTTTAGGCTAATGCAGGCATGGCAAAAGGACATCCCATCTCATACTGAGTTTTTCAGGGAGTCCCAGGATCATGCCTTTCATGGTTTTGTTGAATCTCTCAACTAATCCCTTGGTCTGTGGATAATATGGGGTAGTGAACTTGTAAGATTCAATACACTCATTCCATAGGACCTTTAGGTAACCAGACATGAAGTTACTACCTCTGCCTGACATCATCTCCTTAGGAAAACCCACTCTTGTAAAGATACTCAAAAGGGCCCTGGCAACTGCAGAAGCAATGACAGTCCTAAGTGGAATAGCTTTAGAGTACCCGGTGGTATGATCTACTACCACCAGTATAAATCTGTTACCTGAGGCCGTTGGAGGGTCAAGGGGGGCAACAATGCCAACCCCTACCCTTTCGAAGGGAACCCCAACCACTAGAAGTGGATTAAGCGGGCCTTTGGGTGGTTACCTGTCTTGCCACTGGCTTGTCAGGTAACACATTAGCTGCAAAATTCCTTCACCTTCTGGGACATACTTGGACAGTAGAAGTGGGTGACTAACCTACTCAAAGTTTTGGTCTGGCCAAGATGCCCAGCTAATGGATGTCAAGAGCTGAAGGAAATAAGAACTCTCTGTACTGCTGAGGCACTAACACTCTCCTACTGGCACCAGATCTGGTGGCTCTGGCCTCAGTGTACAGGAGTCCCTCCTTCCAATAGGTTTGGTGGGAGCCACTGACATCTCCCTTTTCCTGGTCAGCAGCTTGCTGTATCAGGCTCTCAAGAGTGGGACAGGATCTCTGTCCTTGGCACAGCTATTCCTTAGAGGGCCCCCTGGGCTTAGGAGCGTTGCTGTGTAAAGCCCAAGTTTCTGGGGCTCAGTTCCCTTTGGGGCTGACAGGTCTTCTTGCTGAGGAGGGTGTACCTGAGCTTGAGGCTGTTTAGAAGTTGGTTTTCCAGACTTCTTGCCTTTCCTCTTGGAGGGGTGGGCCATTATTCTAGCCTCCAACTCCTCTTTTTCACCATGGGCTTTGCTTTGTGCTCTGGCTTTCACACACACCTATTCAGGTATTCCCAGCATGGATGCATGAGACTTCAGCTCTACCTCAGCCCAAGCTGAGGACTCCAGATCATTTCCTACCAGACACACTACAGGAATTGCAGAGAATACAACCACCTTCTTTTGGCCAGTAACCCATCTCCATTCTCAGGATACCATTGCCATCGGATGGACCTTAGTTTGGTTGTCAGCATTGATGACTGGATAGGTTTCTCCAATCAAGTACTGCTCTGGGGATATCAGTTTTTCATTCACCATGGTGACATTTGCACCCGTATCCCTCAGTGCTTCCACTCTAACCCTGTTGATATGTGGCTGTTGTCTGTATTTCTCTAGATTTCTAGGCCAGACAGCCAGGGTAGCTACACCCACCCCACCCTCTGGGTCTAAAATGGCTTCAGTGTGTTCTTTGACATAGCCAGGTCATATCAAGATTCCTATCTGGAGACTTACCACTGCAGAAGGAACTACAGGTGTTCTATGGGGAGCCTTTTTGGGACCGTTAGGGTCTCCAGTTCTGTGCCCATTGGCACCAAGCCTTCTTCGGATACCAGTTTTTACCATGGTACCCTTTCTTGGACTGTGTATTTTCTCTGGGCCCATCCTCCTGAACAGGTTTTTGGGGGATTTTAGAGGACTCCTTGTTTTTATCTTTAGACTGCCCACTCGGTTTCCCTGGGGGGGGATTATCAACCCCTTGATTTTTGTCAGCCCCTCCATGAGACTTTTTGGGCACCTTAGTCTTGACCCAATGGTCAGTCTTCTTTCCAAATTCTTGGTGAGAGACTTGACCTATGTCTACCAAGTACTGATGCAAATTTTCAGAAACACAATTACTTAACAGATGCTCATTCTTGATTGAATTATAAAGCCTATCATAGTCTTGCACTTGGTTATCTTTCAAACAGCTACCTAGTGTTTTGAATGAGAAGTCAACAAAATCTATCCAGGTCTGACTCAAAGTTTTGTAAGTCTTCCTAGACTTAATCATGTACTCCTCAGTGGTGAGGCCAGAACCTTCAATCAGGGTATCCTTCATGAGGTCATAGGACTCAGCATCTGCCTCATTAAGTGTCAGGAGTCTATCCCTGCACTTTCCTGACAACAGCTCCCAGAGTAGAGAGCCCCAATAAGTTTGGTTGAGCATTCTTATTTTACAAGCCCTCTCAAAGTCTGTGAACCATTTGGTGATATCATCACCCTCAAAATATTTGGGTACAATCCCTTTGGGGATTTTAGGGCCAAAGCTTCCTTTCTGTCCCTATTTATTAGTTTGCTGCCACCAGTCATGGGTGCTAGACCGATATCAGCCCTTTTCCTTTCTATGGACAGTATCCTGTCCTCCATGACTATTCTTCACCCTAGTCTTTCAAGAAGAATCTCATCCTCCGTGATTTCCTCACTGTATTCTGAGCGGCCTGACCTATCCTCAGTAGAGGAAGGCACTCTGGGCACAGTTTCTTTGTGGTTGGGTAAAGGGACCACATCTTCCATTTGTAGTGGAGGATGATCAAGCTCATCCCCACTTTTACTATCTCCACCCCGACCCTCAGGAGGAGTGGTGTCATCCGTTGGATGGGCCAGCTTATACTCTGCCAAAAGCTTCTGAAGCATTGCAGTAGTAGGGTTTGAGCCAGTTCTAGTTTTAAAATTATTGCAGAGCTCTCTTAACTGTTCGTAGCTAAGCAGCAGGTAAGGGGTCAGATTGAGGTCCTGAGCCACATCCATTGTAGAGCCAATTGTTTATTGAAGTTGGGACCTTTTTAGAAAACTGACAGAAATTCTAAAATAGACTTTTAGGTCTAACTCTTAGTATGCTTTTTAAATTCTAAACAGTTTGGACTGGGGACTTAACACAAGGCCCTAAAAGTCATTTCTAAACAATTTAGAAAAAAAATTCAATTCGACAAAAATATTTTTCTTTTATAAAGACAATTTTGGATTCCTTAGTGCAATCACTTATTAAAAGAGTGGTACAGCAAATGTCAAGTCTTGTATCCCACTGCTCCACCACCAATTTTTGAAGCTGGCTCTTTATATAGTATATCAAAAAGTAGTAAGCTGTGTAAAGAGTCCAGGTATCCCTAATGAGTGGACAAGGGCTTGCTCTAGCAATACCAAGGTGCTCTTTGAAAGGTAGTGTGGTTGAGCAGCCTTAGGCTTATCAGAGAGTGTTAGACATTTGTTGCACACACAGAGTCAATAAAGGATGCACACACACAAAAAGGAGATAACATCAATTTAGAAAAATTACAGGTATTTTTATATATGTATTTTGAAACCAAGAGTTTTGTAAGAGGTAAGTACTTTTTTGTGACAGACTTTTTACAGTTTTAGCAATGTTCACCAACCTTGCGTTTTTAGTGCGTAATGTTTTCCTGTGTGAGAAAGAACATTCACTGAATATATATACTTGCAATACTTTCCTGTGGGACCTCTTTCAGTCGTGAGGTGGTCGAGTGACAAGGACCAAAGTTTCACCCGCAGATTGGTCTTATCTGTCCTGGTGAGTCCGGGAGCAAGTTGCTGGAAGGGTTGCTAGCCTTGCGCGCTCTGTAGTAGAAAGGAGGGGGGGGCACTTGGAAATAGGTTGCAAATGGGAACTTGGAGACTAGTCCGGGAGCTCCCAATGGGGGGCTTGGGAGCATGGGGGAGCAGTCGGTTTCCTTAGGCCAGGGCCGGGCGGCTTGGGCGCAGAGTGTTTGCAGTTGGCTAGCTCTCGTTTGTCAAGGTGCTCCCTGTTGTCGGTCAGAACCAGCAGGACGAGATGCCCAAAAACAGGACATCTGGGCCATTCTCGGTTTTGGCCTGACATCCCTCGTTGGTTCGTCATCGGTGATGTCGTTTGAGTGTAGACTGGACTGTCAACAAGCTTTGGTTGTGGCAAGGGTCCAGTAACCCGAGTATTAGTGCAGGAGGGCTGGTGGAGGTCTTGGCATCTTCAGGCTAGGCAGCAAGATGGATCTGACCTCCTTGAGTACGCTGACCTTCTCCAAGGTGGTTACTGCTTAGTGGGCTCGGTGGATAGCAGCCTCTTTAAACTGGACCTTGCGGTTGGTGCCTGTGAGCTGCAGGAGAGTAGCTCCTCTCCTCCAAGGGAGATGCTGGCTGCTTGGCGAAGTGCTGGCAAACCTCCAGGGCTTGTGGAATTGTCGAGTTTCTGTGTGGCAGGCAGGTTTGTTATGTGCCCAGGTTAGGCCCATGTAGCAAAGCAGCTCATTTCTTACATTGTCCTATTTTTCACAGTAACATTTCTGCCGTGACCTTTTACACATATTTGCGCGCACAACAATGTTGGATTAGTTTCTCTGAAACTACTTTGTTTACACATCTAGCTTCACACAACATTATCACAATGCCTCGAACATCATGTGCAAAGCCCTTCTACGCACTATGTACAAATATATTCATCCATGGGGGACAGGGCATCTACAAATCCATAACAACCCTAATCTATACCCACATCGTAAGACTGCTTTCTATTATAAATAAAGAGCATCCCAATAGATTAGCAGAGGAGGCACTTTAGCTGACACCGAGGGTCCCTGCATGCTGAGACTTCACCACGCAGTGGTCTGGCATCTCGTGAGGGGTGTCCAGTTCGTGAACAAGACGGGGTCCTTCATTCTTTCCCACCAGGTAATGGATTTGTATTGTCCCTTGGGGGGATTCTCGGCTTCACACCTACACACACTCTAGGTACTCTTAGAGTAGGATTTGCATAGTAGGAGTATGTCTGATTACTGTCTTGTTTATATGCCTGCATATATACACTGTTTTAACACTATGGTAGAACTGTATCGACTATTTACTCATTTGGTGCTTGTAATCACCTTCATCTGCTTCTGTCTACTGATTATCACAGCACATGTATTCTACAAACAAGAATAACGTTGGTTCAATAAATATATTGAAAACGTCCCATCGTTTCTCTGAGCACAAGTAAGCATGAGTGTCTGAGCCAAAGGTTCTGATCTGTTTCCACGATCCCTGAGGGGTCAGGGTTGTCATGTTCAGTGGTTGCTAGAGACCATTTGCTCCCTGGTAAGGTTAGGGGGGCTTTCGGTGGCACTGCGAGCTAGCTGGTCTCTAGGCCAACATATCCTTTTTGGGGTGCTCGGAATCAGTCTAGGCACCTCACCCAAAGATTATGTTGTCAAAAAAAATACGCAGGTCCTACGGATTAGTGGGAACTACACAACAGGTTTTGTTGCCAAAAGTCCACAGCAGTCTTCAGTTCTAGTGGGGATCGGCTCTTCAGTGTCCTCTTCTTGTTTGTAGTCAGGGGAATCTGAAGTTGTGGATTCAGGGGGGCATCTAAATACTACATTTAGGGGTGTTAGGTGAGTGCAGAGTAGTAGCCAATGGGCTACCTACCCTTGGTGTCACTATGCCCCCTTTTTGACCAATTCATGTAGGAAGTGGGCGTAGCCTTGTCCCAGTTTCCTAATTTCTGCCATTACCAAGATGGCAGACTTTTTCTAGAGTGGGGCACATCAGGCAGCTCACCTTAGAGGTGTGCTGACCCGGGTATGTTCCACGCCTACTCACATACTAATTTCCCACCTGTCCTAATGCCAAATGGGCCTCAGGGCAGGGGGTGGCATCTTCCAGGTATGGGTGATGCCAGGTGTAGGAGGGTAGGATCCTCCGAGCATGGTTACCTTCACTTTTTGCCTTAGTCTGCTGGGATCCTGCTAATCAGGACCCCAGTAACTGTGCTTTCTCCACTAAATTGACATGGCAAGTACTTTGGTACCTCCACAACTAGCTACTGGTGTACCCTTGTAAGTCCCTAGTATATGGTACTAAGGTACCCAGGGCATAGGTACACCAGGGGTCTCCAATCGGCTGCAGCATGTATTGTGCCACCCCAATGGGAATCCATGTAAACCGTGACTACAGGCCTGCCAATGCAGCCTGTGTGAGTTGGTGCTTGCACCTCTCACGACAGATTTAAGTTTGCTTGTATCTGAGGTCACTACACCTTAAACCTATAAGTCTCCTCCATGGTTGGCCCTTCAGTGTTGAGGGCAGGGTGCTTGGTTGCAAGTGTGAGGGTATCCCTGCATGAGCAGGACACCCCGACAAACCCCAGAGTTGTTTATCTAGGCTTTGTAAGTGCGGTCAGCCATTTTTAGACAGATAGTGGACATCAGTCATTACGAGGTGTCTAACTATATAGTGGCTGCACTGAACCCAGTCACGTTTGCTATCAAAGTCACGTTTGCTAACCAGTGCTAAATTGCTTTTGCTCACTCCCTAAAACATGGTAAACATGGCTTACATCAAATTGGCGTATTTACTTATAAGTCCATTTTATTAAAGTGGCATACCATATACACTGACTAGTAAATCAAATGCTACTAATGGGCTTGCAGTGCCTTACGTCATGTCCCAGGCCTGCCAATGCAGCCTGTATGCAGTTTTAAACTGCTGATTGGACTTTGAAAAAAAAGCCATTGCCAGGCCCAAAACACCCTTTTTATTAAGGGTACCTCTAAGTAACGCTCTAAAAAGCCCATTGGGAAGGATGCCTTGTATTTAAAAAGCTGGACATGTACTTTTAAGTTTGACATGTTCTGGTAGTAAAAAACTAACAAATTTGTTTTTCATTACTGTGGGGCCTACCTCTCCCATAGGATAACATTGGGTGACGTTATTACACTTAATAAGTGATAACTTTTGTTTGGGAATTGGTAGAAATGTCATGCTTGGTGTCTAGGGCAGGGTTTCCCAAACTGTGGGTCACGTGGGTCTTTGCAGGTGCTTCAAAGGCCTACGTCAAATGTAAGATTATGTCTTCCGATAAATTGCTTTTGGGTTAGTGTTTACTTTTCTTTCCCTGACTGCAAAGAGAGAGGAGTTTTTAAAGTCAAATCAAATCAAAACAGGATTTTCAAAACAGGATTTATAAAGCATGGGTAATCACCCGCGAGGGTATCCAGGTGCTGAAGGCCTTGCTGCTTTGGGTGTGTTCAGTTGAATAGCCAGGTCTTGAGTACTTTCTGGAATTCTAGAAAGGAGGATGAGGTCGGGAGGTGAAGGGGGAGGTAGTTCCAGGATTTTGCCCTGAGGTAGGAGTGTCCTCCACTGCTGCATCGGCAAATGCGGGGTGTGTGTGCGAAGGGAGGGAGGAGGAGCACAGAAGTTTGGAGGGTTGATGGAAGTTTAGGCTGTGGTTGATCTAAGCTGTCCCTTGGTTGTGTAGGGCTTTGTAAGTCTGGATGAGCATCTTGAATTGACATCTCTTCTAAATGGGGAGCCAGTGTAGTTTCTTGAGGTCAGAGGTGATGTGGGATAATTTGGGGAGGTCGAGGACGAGTCTGCCCGCTGGGTTCTGTATGGTCTGCAGTCTCTTCAGGAGGTGAGTGGTGGTTCCAGCATAGAGTGCGTTGCTGTAGTCCAGCTGGCTGGTGACTAGGGCTTGAGTGACAGTTCCACTGCTGTTGACGGGTAGCCACTTAAAGATTTTCTGGAGCCTGCAAAGTGTGAGGAAGCAGGCGGATGAGACTGCATTGATCTGGCTGTTCATGGTGAACTCGCTCTCCTGGATAATGCGGAGGTTGCTGGCCTGGTCTTTCGGAGTGGGCGAGGGTCCTAGTTCGGAAGGCCACTGAGAGTCATTCTACGGGGATGTGTTGTTCCCAAAGATGGCACTTCAGTTTTGACTTTGTTGAGTTTTAGTCAGCTGCTTTTCATTCGGTCAACGATGCTTGTCATGCATTTGCGGAAGTTGACCCTTGTGGTGAAGGGGTTTTCTGATATTAAGAGGATGAGGTGGGTGTTGTCTGCATAGGATATGATGCTTAGTCCATGCCATGGGTTCTGACGATGTTGGCCAAGTGGGAATTGTAAGTGTTGAACAGAGTGGGGCGGAGGGACGAACCTTGAGGGACACTGCAGATGATGTTCTTGGGTTCCGAGGTGGACGGTAGTAGGCAGACTCTCTGGGTTATTCCGATGAGGAAGGAGGCGATCCATTTGAGGATGTCTCCTCGGATTCTGATGTGATTAAGCCTCTTGATAAGGGTGTGGTTGGATATGGTGCCAAATGCTGCTGAGAGGTCGAGGAGGATCAGGGTGGCCATTTCTCCCCAATCCAGGAGGGTTCTTATGTCGTCGGTGGCAGCAATCCGGGTGGTTTCGGTGCTGTTATTGGTGCAGAATCCAGATTGGGAGCTGTCCAGAAGATTGTTGTTCTCCAGGTGTTGAGTGGGTTGGTGATTGATGGCTTCTTCGAGAACTTTAGCGGGGAAGGAGAGCAGAGAGATGGAACAGTAGTTCTTGAGTTCACTGAGGTCGGAGGATGGTTTCTTGAGAATGGCCTTGACATCTGCAGGTTTCCATTCTTTGGGAAAAGTGAACGTGGTGATGAATGCGTTGAGAATGGCTGTGAGCTTGTTGCTGATCTAATTTCTCTAGAGTTTGAAGATGTGGTGGGGACAAAGGTCCATGGGTGCTCCTGAGTGGATGGAATTCATGATGGCTGTGGTGATCTGTGTGATGAGCTGGTATAGGAGGTGAGTAGGTGGTCGGGTTTCGCATCTGTGCGATGTGAAAGTGAAATATGTGACAATCGTGCTGGAGTCCAGGGAATGTGGGAGGAAAAGAATGTCAAGTTTTTGCAACACACAACAAAATGTAAATACCTCTAAATTAACTGTATTATTATAAGGAAGAAACTGAGCTACATGTCCTCTTCTTTTGCCCTGCATATGCGTTATCTCGCCGGCGTTGGCTCATCCAACTCTGTAAGAATTTGGGCTTTGTCCAATGTGCTGAGGCATATAGAGTTCTAAAATACGAGTCCCACGCACCAATTGTTTTTGCCGTTTCCGGTTTTCTTAATTCTATGTGGCACGTGCGGAGGACTTTTTTAACTTAGTGACGCTTTAGTAATGTAATAGTCCATCTTTTCCACTTTCATTTCCAGTCATTTTATTGGTTTTAAGTATTTATTACAAATATTTGCACTGTAACGAAGCTTGAAGATTGTTCCTTTCATAAGATGACTGCAAAGCATTGTAGAATCGCATAAGGACTTGGCCCTTAGATAACCTAATGTTTTATTATACAACGGGTATTGGGGTCCTCTGTAAGCAAGCTGGTTACATTGTAAAGCGGAAACATTTCCTCGGTTGTGCACTAAATATGAAGACATTGTATATATTTTATTGTGTTTTTTGATATGTGCTTTTATGGTCTTCGTGACCGAAATAAAGTTGATTGGAATGGAATGGAATGGAAAGTGAAATATGTGACAATCGTGCTGGAGTCCAGGGAATGTGGGAGGAAAAGAATGTCAAGTTTTTGCAACACACAACAAAATGTAAATACCTCTAAATTAACTGTATGCATTCAGCAGTTAGGGAAGCAGAAATGAAGCACATTTGTTTTTGTAATTCTGAAGTAAGCTGGAAAAAGATTTTAATAGGATCAAAACAAATCAAGACACTTTACTTGGTGATGCACAAACAATAAATATTCACTGAAATCTGCTCTTCACACATAATTTGTGTGCTACATAGTTCTATTAGTGTAAATGTATGTTGGTGGAAAGTTAGCACCCATTTTAGTTGAAAATGTGCTGGCTGTGAATGACAATGCGATACCACATGATGTTTTAATTACTTTTAAAAATCACCCTTCTCATTTTTTTGTTTAAATATCTTTATTGGTTTTCTTGAGTTTAAGAACAAATTAGTGTTTTCACAGGTAGCACATCTGCACATCCAAAACCACATTATGGAAGCATTTGTCTTAATGGAAACAGGTCACGGAGATTCAAATACAGTACACAATGGCTTCTATGTCGTATTATCACCCCTTCTCATGCCCATCAAAGGTAGGTGGGCATTCTAAAAAGTGGGTCATGGTTCTAAAACGTTTGGAACCACTGATCTAAGGAGCAGCAATTTGCAGTCCTCTTTAATGCTGAAGTTGGATTTTAAGTTACAATTCTGAAAATGCCACTTTTAGAAAGTTCATGAAACAAAATCAGAAGGTGGCTGCGTGATCTCAAGTCACTTTACTTAGAGACAGGGTCAAGTTAATCAATAAACAAGGCCTGTGTATTCATTTCCCAAATCATTACACAAATTTATTGCATTTTAACATGTCTGAAAAGGAACAGCACTCATCTTTGACATTTTTCAAGTGTACCACACCAAAAATCAAACATACTGATGACAGCGCATCACTACTCTCGGTAGTCAAACTGGTGCAGTGGACTCAGTACAATGATTGTTAAAGGTTCATTCCTATCAACTGTAAAAGTGCTCAACATATACAAACAAGCATTTGCAATGCAATAGGTCTCGCATTTACGTGAGTTTAAGCTATTGGCATTGTAAATGACAATGCCTTTTATTTATGTTTTAAAAATGAAAACAAAAATAAAAGGCATTGTCATTTGCAATGTCAATATCTCAAACTCGCGTAAATGCAAGACCTATTGCATTGCAAGTAAGTTGCGCTGGCTTTTCAGTTGAAGCCCAAGTGAAACGCTTTTTTGTGCTGTGTCTCGCCTGATGAAATTCACAGATGTATCTTTCTTTCTTTAGAAGCCTCTGACTTTTCCTGTAGTTTTTCGACTTCCACTGTTTTCCTTTCCTAACAAAATTCGTGATTTTGCCCAGAATTCTAAGAATGTCAGTCAGATTCCGGGCCTGGCATTAGAACTCTCTTCGTCCAGGTTCTTAAAACCGTAGTTTCAATACTAGACATCATCAGCCTTGAGAGGTCGTGTAATTATTAGTATAACAATAAAGAATAACCGATCTTCCTGGATTGTTTAGTTGTCACCGATGCCGGCTCATTGTGATTCACTGTGCTGCGGGCACTGAAATTTTGAAAATGTCACACATAAGTAACCTGAAACCTTGGCAGTTATGCACCGTCGTAATATTATAACGGCCTTGTCACATTTAGGATCAGCTTTCCACGTGCCCGTGCCAGACCCAAGTAAAAAGGGGTGCACATTTTGCTCACATTCGAAATGCTTCTCACGACAACCCCTCCTTTTATTTCCCACCTGGCCCCCCAGTCACAGATACACGCCCAGGCAGAGCAGCCCTGGCTAGGTGGTGACAGCAACCTAGCTACTAATAGTGCAGCAGGTACAGTGGAACCGTGTCCAGCGAGGGGCCAGTGGTACTCAAATCATGGCTGTATTTGACTACCCAACTGGTTGGGGGTGAGTGGAGGGCTTGCATTCCTTGATGGCACCTTCGCTTTACCACTGCTGGGATCCTGCAGAGAGAAGAGCGCAGTGTGATCCTCCAAGCATAAATGCAACGTTTCCCTCAACCCACCCTTTCTCTGTGCATGAAGTGAGCCTCATTCATATCCTTATCTGAACTAGGGGGAACACTTAGGCCCTTTTGACAACATTGTTGAGCGACTTGCAACAGTGAGGCATCTCTGACCCCTGCATACAACCAACACACATGTGTGAGGCTTGCCCTATCAGCGCTCTCAGATGTAAACACCTGTACCCAGTAACTTTGGCAGGGGTGACCTAACCCCTTCATCCGGAATGACACGCACTCATTAGGCTGGGCAGGACGCTTTGCAATCAAAGTTTTTTACTTTAATATTTCTTTTAGTGCTACAGTGCCCTCAGTGAAGTTTTATCAACTAACACTATATTAGTGCATTTGCAGGCTTTCATCTTTCTTCCTTAGCGCTCTTCCCACTCGTTCCGGCCCCCATCACAATTGTATCAAGGGCAGTGAAGGGTGGTACTGCTAGAACAGTAAATGTTTCAGCACCCAAGCTAATATGCTGCATAGATAAATACATATAAGGTCCCAAAGGCGAGACCGATTGCATTGCAAATGCTTGTTTAGGTAAAAGTGCCTGCCTTTCACCACAACAGATCCAAGCCTCGCGTGGCGTGCCTGGCTCTAGCCCCGCCTCTGCCCCTCATCTGAACTTTGAGGCTGGGGGGTTTGGGCCGTGGAAGCTGCCGAGGCGGAGCCTGTGCAGTGTTGCTGTTCGGGACACCGATTGATCTTAATTCATGCACATCCAGTCCCTGGCCTCTCTCCAGACCAAAAGAGCGATGGTCACTTATGTGCGGGTTGTATTTAGGATTTTATAGGAGTATGTATTTCTGAGGCAGAGAGCGAGTAAGACAGAAAAACATAAAAGAGGCCATTTTGAAGTGAAGGAGTCAAAATGAAGTACACGCTGAAGAAAACAGCGTTATGAAGCTGCCAGCATTGACCGCGCTACAGTGCTTTTTCTCCCTCTGAAGCTACGCCTCTGTAAATGTTGACAGGTCAAATCTGTTGGAATTTAATGGGGTAAAAAGCCCAATAATCACTAATCCTTGAGTGTTCGATTTTAATCATGCGGTTAATATATAATATCCCTTCAGAGCACCTGCAACCATGCCCCCAAAGTGTTTTAAAATGTAAAGAAATCGCATATTTTTGTTGGCTCAGCCTTCCCGCCAATGCTTGTAAAAATGAGTAAACACTGTCATCATCCAGTCAGTAGTTGTAGTACTCACCTGGACTTCAGAAGTAGACCCTGCCTGCACAAGTACAAATAGACATTTTATCTGGGATAAAGACCTGCTTGCTGCTGCCCTCCTAAAAGAGTTCGCACTGGACCCTAAACATTGGACGTATTCCTCTCCTAGGACCTGGAGAAGATGGAACTGCACTACCCAGTGGGTGGGAGTAAATGACCCCAAGACCAGAACAGTCTTCTTGACTGAAGCCTGCGTAGAGAACACCTCAAGGAACCTGGAAGCCACGAAGACCTGAAAGCCGTAATCAAAGTAATACAGAAAAGCAGGACATGCCCCACAGTGGTAAACCATCATTATTATTTCCAAGCATCATTCCTAACCAAAGGGGAGCCTACATCTCCCAATTTACAGCCTCAGGTGGGCGTAAAGGTGTTTTACTTTCACCCCAGGCCTTAAGGTGTGTCCTTTTAGGAACAGATAGGTGCTCTAGTTTCAAAACGATCTGAACAATCTCTCTAGCAATTTAACCTTCTAGAGTTAAAGGGTTAGTGTCAACTGTGACTTCAAGTGGCTTTAACTCAGTACTCTGTGCCAAGTAGATGAGTGTTTGGATCCAGTAGATGCTTCTGGGTGGTTCATGCAAGTCCTGACCAACCAAAGATCTTTACCATCGATGAGATACAGATATGTGAAGTTGAATACCTCCTAAGGGATGTTTTGTAGCCACTAGATCAATTCCAGCACCCAGTCCTCATACATTGCTGTCAGGCGTGTTGAGTCACTAAACAGTCTCCTCACCTGAAGAGTGTCCCTCCTCGATACTGGCTACCAGATAATTTCCAGTTAACTGGGTTAAGGTGAGGTAATGTTGCAATTGGCCTTGGCAGGTTGAATATATTTTGGACTTGAGTTGGACCACTGTTTGAGTTTAGTTGGTGGGTTGTGTGGTGTTACTGGTTTTTGGCACTGTTTCTTGACGGTTAGCAATCCTTTGGGTTTCCCAGACTAACACACAGGGCTGTAAAAAACCTAGAGCAGAGGGCATATATGTGAAATCAAGATTTCTGTCTGGAGCCTCTACTGCATTGGCTGCAGTGCACAAAGATTATAGTAATGGTTTCAAGCCAAGACAAACATTTGAGCCAGGAGCATGTGTTGATCCAGTTCAATAACTCAGCCATAGGCCTCTATTGGCAGTGTTATTCTAAGTTTTGTGTTTTTGGCAGCTAGTACAAAAATATCATTCACAAGAAATAGCTGTGACTGGATGCAGAGTTGATTTAATGTAATTACTAGTGTCAAACAATACATGAGTTCCAAACACTGTACCAGCTAGCTCTTGGAGAAAGCCTTGACTGCTCGACTCACTACCCATGGAAAGTTGAGCGTGCAACTGAAGCAACGTAGTTATACAACTGGGGTGCAATAGTACCCCTGGCGCTGTGACACAAGTGATAAACACAGTACCCACAGCATACAGTAACCACTGATTCCCCAGGACCCAAAGAATAGACTTCGCACTTGTGTTTCGGTTTAGCAAAGAGCATCTGGCCGATTTCTGAGGCCTCAGATGCAATATGTTGGCTTTTCCTATTAGGCCCAAGTGAATACCAAAATAAAACTGTTGTGGTTTGGTCTGAAAACCAACTAATTAGGGTGCATTTTCTCATCTCACTGTCCGCAGCCTGTTGGGGTCCAATTGTTAGATTGCCTGCTGCGGTCAGGTCATTATCCCTTGCCTGTCATCTTCATTTGAATGAAGCAGAGCTTCGTATGTGCCCGCTAACATAAAGGGGTGGGGGGTTGTTACTTGAAATAGTAGGGGGGAATCAGTGGCATAGTGAACCCCCCACTTCAGCAGCTTAAGCGGGGGCTGTCACTTGGTTAACAAAACTGCGTTAGGGAATACCATGACTCAAGGGTGTGGGGTGTGGCTGACATGCACATTTAAGGAAACAAGAAAGAGACCTAAAGATAATAGGGGAAAACAAAGACTAACAAATAGAAAAAGTGAGCATGAGAGAGGTGATTAAAATAAGTAAGCATTAAAAAATGCCGGTAGATAATAGATGAAAGAATGAAGAGGAAGGAAGGGTGAAAGGAAGTAAAGAAAGAAGAAAACGTGAAAGGCAGACTGGAAGAGTGGAAGGAAGAAGGGGTGAAAGAAGGAGTGTCTGGGAAGATGGAAGAGGATAAAGAAAAATAGATGATAGAGTTTAATGATGAATAGGTGAAAGGAACTATTCTAAGGAAGGGTGGGTGTGCCTGCTCCATGTGCTAACGTGATTAAAATGCCACCCACTTGAACCATGCGTCTGATTATCTGACCACACCCTTGGGGGGAATGCTTCCTTCTGAGATAAATCCGCGTCTTGGTGAAAACCTTTTAGTGTCCCTGCATGGAGTGACTCCCCAGTAGATTTTGCCAGCATACTTCAGAAGTGTGTCCAAAACATTCCTTCATTCAAAAGTTGCTGTCCGTGAGGGGACCTCGGGCCAGTGCTCGCAGCCGGCAGGCGGGAGCAGCCAGCAGCCGCAGCAAGGTCTGCCCAGGCCAATCAGCTGAGCTTGGTGTGGGCTCCGGGCTTAGAGCCGGTGCGGGCATCGCGCTTGTCTCGGAAGCGGCTGCTTCCTGCTTCTCAGTGCGGCTAGCACCGGCACCACACAGACGGGGCTCCTCGGAGCGGCACAGTAAGATGGCTGCTACTCAGCACTCTCAGCTGAAGCTGGACTCCGAGATTGAGCGCTCCCGAGCCGAGTGCCAGTGGGAGCGGATCCAGAGCCTGGCCGGGCAGCTCTCCTCCAAGAGTCCGGACCCTCCAGGCGGTGAGTGGGGCTAGGGAGCACCAAAGTCTGCGCCCGCTGCCACGCGCTATTTAGAACGTGCGCCCCCACATGCTGTTGCAGCCTGTCCACAGGCACCCGGTGGCAACCTGGTAGGGGGTTTGGGCACCCTGGTCGGTAGCACTACATTCGCAGGCCACTGCCTGCTGAGGTACTTTGTACCGTTCAAACTCTATGCCAGCGCTCTTATCCCTCAATCAATGGGTAGAGGATATTTTCCATGCTGTCTGGCCAAGCGCAAGGTGTCTTCAGACGGCCAGCCTCACCAGTGTCACGGTGGAAATTGTGTTAATGTTTTGAGGCCCCGCTCTCAACATGAGGCTGTTAGAAAGTTACACTTCCTCAGTAGTGTTCTTCTACCTCTCCTGTCACAACTGTAACTTAACACCGCGCCTAGAATGTGTTTCAGGGCTACGCATCCTAACCTCCACGAAGCCTCATAAACCAAGATTATACGTTAGCAGCAAGGTCAGTACAACATGCGGTCAGGAGGCTGCCCGTTCCCTCTATCAATAATACGTCTTACAATGAACGTCTGGGCAATATTGACTGAGTATAGTTCTATGGGTGAGACAGCGAGTGGGCGTGCCTTTCTCACACGCCTGTTACCTCTTTGGGTGGAGCTGGTCAGGCCTGTCCTCCAAGGGTAGAAAGACGTGGCCACCTAACCCTCACCCACATCCCAGTGTTAATAGGACACCGAAGACTCGCTTGTAACCCACCCAGCATCCCGGACTCAGCGGTCCGTGTACCTCACACTCTCTACGCACATGTCTGGGTCAGCATGGGACAGCTCTGACCTTCCACACATGACACATCCCTTTGTTTGCGAGGCAGGACAGCCCCCGTCCATCCACACACGTCCCAAAGCAGACGGGGCACGGCTGAGTCAGAAGGGACTTTGCCCGGGACACGTGTGCGGCTGATCAGGCTCCGGACCTGAGACAGACACGAAGGAAACAACTCGGATCTGAGGAACAGCAGAGCTCAAAATGCATGCGAGACAAAGAGTGCGAATTGACCCACCAATCACACGCCAAACAAGCATTACCTCCTCGTCCTGTCTTCCCGTCCCATTCCTTAACAGTGAGCAGCTAGTCTGCTCCACAGAAACCTACTACCTAGCAGAGCTTTTCGCACTTCCCCCAACATGGCGCCACCATCAGGTGAGGATAAAAGGGGGAAGTGCGTCACAGAACATCCTGAGAATACCAAAGAAAACCCAGAAAGGAAACAATCACCAAACACAAAACTCAGGGAGGGAGGGAAGGGCTCAGGAATGGGACGGGAAGACCAGGACTCGGAGTAATGAATATTACCGGTGAGTAACCAGGCATTTCTTAATGCAATAGGACGTGTTTTTACGCGAAACCTATTGCATTGGAAATGGGAGGGTGGGGGTCCAGGAAGGCACGAACGGGAGTGGGGAGGGCTGAGGGGAGGGGGGCGAAAAGTTACGGACTGCGGGAGGGGGCGGGGGGGGGGGGCACAGGGGAAAAAATAGTTTTGGAGTAAAGGGGCCAATAGCCAGGGAAGGATATAAATGACAACATGGCCGTCAGGAGGAGGGACTAACAACCTGAAAACGAATCAAAATGCAGCATTTAAGATTGAAGCCAATGAAAAACATAGACGGAAAGTGGGCGGAGCTTCCCCCCACAATACTGTATACAGCATCTCTCGACGAGACAGCGCATGCGCTGCCTAGCCGAGACCTAAAAATTTGTGTCAACAAGTGCAGGTGTATTAAAAAAACACACATTTAACGACAATCGTTTTGACCAGTCCAATGGTTTTAGCCAGAGGGTTGTATTTACTTTGACCCTCTTGGTGCTGGCAAAGGGGTTTTTAAATCATCTAATATGGTGCGGATATGTAATTTTATAATGTCTAAATCATTGTCCATACTGATGCAAATAAAGAGAAATCCCCAATGGTTATCGCCGACCCGCTTCGAACCGCTGGTTACTGAGGGTTCTCATCAGGACGAGGGCTGGTGGTGTTCTTATGTATCTGTAGAAAGTGTATAACACTGTGTTGGCTGCCATTTATAACCTCTCAACATTCTACAGCATATATTCCGCATGCATCCAATGTTACCTTTAAACGTTAAGGGCAGGCCCATTCCATAATTGGAAACATGGGGCACAAGTAGAACTTCTGCTCAATCCTTTGTTCAATTTAATGTTCAATTTAAAGGGTGTCCTCAATCTGAAAGCAGAGGGGGAAAGCAAATCCCGAGATAGTTCTATATATTTAGGCTCAGGACTCCGCTATAATTGTTTGACAAAATGTGGAGAACACTGTTCAACAACTGTCAAGCCATTTGGCTAATCGGGGAAGTCAGAGTCACATCCACGTGCACGGCATGGTAGAGAATCATGTAGAGGACCGGTCATGTATGCAATTTAGGACTTGTAGTGATTCTTACTGCTCTATAACAGAGATGTATTGTATAAATCGGTTTGCTCGATGAGCTTTCATTAAATTAAATGCTTTGCATTTTAAATTCTAGCGGGGTTAACAAGTAGTGGAAGGCGGCGAATTTACTTAGGATGGTTTGTATTCCTAGTCCGCGGGAGCCTTTGCTGTACTCTTTGAAATTCTTAGTGAAGGTGGCCTCGTTCTGTTCTGAAGATATAGGCAGGCCCAAGCAATCGATTGTGGGAACACGGGCCTGATGTACTCTGGTACGTGTGGTGTGACCAATGAAACTATGATAGTAACGTTTAGGAGTGAAGATAATTACATTACAGTTTGTTCAATTCGGACATCTCATGCAGACCTTGGCTCACTGTATTGTATTTCAAAATTAAGTATGCTTCTTTCCTTGTTAGGTTGGCTTCCAAATCACCTCCTCTCGATCGGGCTGAATGACGCTCAGCATAGTCCATCGGAAATCTTTTTGGAGTGTCTCATCTCAATGAAATGGATTATCAATGGTGCAGAGATCGTCTTTGTCTTGATGCGGGATATGTGTTGGACTATGCATTGCTTGATTTCCTGATTGGTTTTGCCAATATAAATCTTGTTGCAGGGACAAATCACTGCATACACCACGTTTTAAGTCTTACAACTTGAAAATTCATTATGTGTCCATCTGGTCTTTCTATACGATACTGATCTACCTTCAATTGTCTGGATGCATATAATGCAGTTGCCGCATTTGTGGTGGCCCTGCACATGTTTAAGGTTCCATCTTGACAAAAGGTCTCCTTTTTTAGTTTGCTGGTTGGAACATGCTCTCACTATTTGAGACCCAATGCTGCCATTTTTCATCATGGCAAATAGTGTGAGGTCAAACCCACATTCCGAATTCTAAATTAAATGCCAGTTACTGCGAATCATTTTTTTAAAGTTGTTTGTTTAGGGGCAAAATGTAGACAAGCCGACCAGATTATTCAATGGTTCCTTCTGTTTTTTTCTTTCAAATCTATTTTTTATTAAATTACAAGTTAAAACAATGCAATAACCAGGATTAAAAGAAAAGGGAGAAGGGAAGAAAAAGGAGACCAAGAAGGAAAAAGGAAAGAAATAGAGAAAAGAAAAAAGGGGGGGATGGGAAGGGTAAGGGGAGAAGCAAGACAAAATTGTTAAAGAGCACAGCATTAGAGTCCCAGGACTATCGATATACTAAAGCAGAAATACAAAGCAGTTGCATGTCATAAATCCTTAACCTGCAGGAGGATATTACACGAGGTCGAAAGAATTAAACATGTGAGAAGAGACTAAATGGTGTTAATACAAAGGAAAGAGACACCTATGTAGGACGGAAGCGGAGGGGGCAGAATGTCACGCAGCAATGAAGGGAGCCCCTGTGAAGAGAAGGACCAAGTGTGGAGAAGGACCCATGGGGTGTCATGGCTATGCAGGTGACCAGCGCCATGTAGTAGATTGATTAAGTGTTATCTCTGTTTAGCCACCAAATTCAGTCCGCGCATGAAGGGAGTATGTTGTCCTCAAAGAGGTGTAAGGCCCGGAGCTTCGGGGGCTGAAGGTGGGCATGTTCGAGTTTGCAGAAATAACCTATCAATGGTTGCCAAGTGTTTGTAAATTTGGTCTCATGGAACTGGAGCCGTGGCGTGAGTAGCTCCATCGCCATGGTATGCCACAGGCGAGTGAACCACACATTCACTGGAAGTGCTTCAGCCTTTTTCCAGTACACTGCTATTGTCTGTTTAGCTGCACCAAGCATGTGCAAGATTAAGCGCCAGTCTGCGTGCGTCATAGCAAGAAGGTTCGCAGGTTTGAGTCCTAGGATAAGTACGGTCGGGACTTCAGGTATAGGGTAGCCGATCACCTGTTTAATATGACTAAGAATCTCCTTCCAGTAAGTGGCTAATAATGGGCAATGCCACCAAATGTGGAAAAAATGCCCGACAGCGCTCGTGCAACGCCAACAAACAGGAGAAGAATTGGGGAACATTTTATGTAGCCTGTGGGGGGTGTAGTACCATTGTGTCATGACTTTAAAGGCGGATTCCCTCTGAGACATGCTGCAGAAGACCCTTGGGATGTCACGCCATAGTTGCTCCCATTGTTTGGGTGTGATTTCATCGGGACAACTGGATTGCCATTGCGACTGGTAGGTATGTGGAGTGATTCGGGGGGCGTGTTGAAGCACTTGGTACGTGTGGGATATCAGTCCCCTAGATCCATCGTAGGAACGAACCAGCAACTCAAAGGGGGTGAAAGGACGAGTGGCTCCCTGTACAGCGGACGATGCCTGTATCCAGTGCCAAAGCTGAAGGTATTGTAATCTCGCACCCTCAGAAAGGTGAAATTCCCATTTGCATTGTTCGAAAGATTTGAAAGTGTCCCCCATGAAAAGGTCCTAGAGTGTTCGACATTCTCCTTCCGACCAAGCCAGAAAAGAATGCGGTTGCAGGGCAGGTGGAAAGTGTGGGTTGTGAGCAATGGGGGTGTTAGGTGATGGAAAGGAGGTGAGGCCCCTGGACAGTGCAAGTTTATCCCATATATCCAACACAGTTTTTGTTGGAATGGCTATGTAGGCACTACGCGGTCAAGCTTCCCGTGGGAGCCAAGCAAGATCCCACAAGGGTCAGCGTGCCACAGCCCTATTCATATGGAACCAGACCTTCTTGCTCTCCCGCACAACCCATTCCGAAATGTAGCGTAAATGTGAAGCCCAGTAATATTCCATCAGGTTAGGACACGCCAGCCCCCCCTATCCCGTGGCAGCATGAGTAATTTATTGGAGAAGCGTGGCCGCCTCCCTCCCCAAATAAAGGTAGTGAGCTTGCGTTGGAGGTGCTTGATTTGGCTTTGTGGTAAAGGTGTGGGCAATGTTTGGAATAGATATAATATTTTCGGCAGCACCGAAATTTTAACCGCGTTCAGACGCCCTAGCCATGATATGGGGAGGGATTTCCAAGATCGTAAATCATCCATAACAGCCATTTTACATTCCTGCCAGTTTGCATGCGACCACATGTTAAGATTAGAGGTTAGGTTAAGGCCAAGATACCTAATGGAGTGGGAGGCCATTGGTATGGAACAAGGGACTGAACCATGGGAATCTCAGACACGGGAATTGTAAGATTTAAGGCCCAAGATTTCGCATGATTAATTTTAAGGCCTGAGGCAACTTCGAAAGATTTTTTATTTAATAGTGTATGAAGTGCCGGCAGGAAAGAATGCAGTTTTGATAGTGTAAGTAGGAGATTGTCTGCGAAAAGGGCAATTTTATGGTCTACTCCTCCGTGAATAATGCCATTGATGTCTGGTGATTGGCGAATCAAGATGGCAAGAGGTTCTATAACAAGCGCGAAGAGTAGAGGGGATAAAGGGCATCCCTGTCTGGTATCCCTGTGGACATGTATAGGACCCGTGAGTTGCCCATTGACCCGGACCTGAGCTTGAGGGGAGATGTATGGCGCCATAATCCTAGAAATCATCTTAGGCCCCAGCCCCATCTTCTGTAAGACTGCCCGTAGGAAATCCCAACCCACTCGGTCAAATGCTTTTTCAGCATCGAGTGACAACAAGCAAGCAGGTATTTCCCAGTGGTGAGCCCTCCTTACCAGGTGCGCTATGCGCCGTACATTGTCTGCACCCTGTCGGTGCCGAGTGAAACCCACCTGATCGGGTTCGATGAGCCCCGGCAAATGGGGGTCAAGGCGTTTGGCAAGGATTTTAGTGTAGAGCTTTAGGTCTGTGTTTAGAAGTGCAATGGGGCGGAATGAGGAGCACAAGGTGGGATCTTTACCTGGTTTGGGAAGCAGTGCAATTTCGGCTAATGCCATAGAAATGGAGGGGCCTTCAGCATCTGTAAAGAAATTAAAAAGGCGTAACAGGTGATCTTGTATCTGCGGGAGAAAGATGCGATAGAAAGAAACTGGAAGACCGTCCGGGCCCGGAGATTTACCAAGGGGTAGGTCTTTCAGTGCACTAGTAAGTTCATCTAGCATGAGTGGGACTTCGAGGAGCTGCGCATAATGCCCATCTATCGGAGTCCACCTGCACTCCCCCAAGACCGCTTGGATCTGGTTCGAGTCAGGTGTCTCCTGTGCATAGAGAGAAATGTAATAGTCATGAAAGGCTTTTAACTTAGCATTTTCAGTGGTAGCCCACGTGCCATCATCTAGTTTAATTTTTGCAATATGTGCCTTTGCTGCCTGTTTCCTTAGACGACACGCAGCACTGTTCCCACCTTGTCCCCTCCATCGTAGTGTCTTTGCTTCAATGCCAACAAGGCTTGTTCAGCCTTATTGGTCGTATGGGCCTGTAACTGGCCACGAAGCATAGCCAAGCGTCGTTTATGGATAGCTAGGGGATGCTCCTGATCTAGTTTTTCGAGTGCTTTAATGTCCCTGGCCAAGCCATCCTCAAACAAACAGGCCTCCCGGGCCCGGGCTATCGCTATGGAGGTTATGTGACCCCGTATAGTGGCTTTGAAGGCATCCCAGACCACGGGGAGCAGTGTTTCTGGATCCCGAAGAACATGAGGGGGAAGTCGCCAGCGGGAAGGGTGTCTCGTAAGTGGTGTGTGCGGTTATGTATTAGCAGTTCCAAGTGTGCATGATCTGAAATGGAAATATCTGACATAGAAACAGATAAAACATCGCGTACCAGGGAATGAGAGACTAACAAATAGTCAATGCGGGAGTAAGAGCAGTGGACATGCGAATAGTAGGAATAGTCTCGTGTAGCAGGGGAGTGATAGCGCCAAATATCTAACAATACCAGATCAGTAAACATTTTCTTCAAAGAAGCTGACATGGCCCCAGCCCCATGAAATGTATTAGCACTACGATCCAGTCCCGCATCCCACACCAGATTAAAATCACCCCCAAATATGAGCTGATGATCATCTTGTGTTAACTGTTCCCGTAGGAGTTCTCTGACAAAGAGATCCTGCGCTTGATTGGGATCATAAATGTTACAGAGAGTGAGCGTCTGTACCCCAACCTGAACCACTAGTTTAAGGAATCTACCCTCCTTGCCTCGAATTACTCGGGTATCTCCCTGACGAATACCCGCCCTGCAGAGAATAGCCACCCCAGCTGTTTTCGTAGTCGCAGATGCCCAGCACTGAAAGGGGTATTTAGGGTGAGCCATGCGGCAGGTATCCTTCCTCAAGAGGCCTGTCTCCTGTAGGAAGATAATGTCCGGGCTCTGTTGTAGCAAATAGCGCCAGATTTGACGACGCTTGTTAGGGGCATTTAGACCCTTTACATTAAGAGAGAGGATCTTCAAACAGGGTACGGTAGTCATAATAAATACTGAATACACCCATCCGCCATCAAGTGCTGTAATACCAATACATATCCCAGAGCACCCCTTCTTCCCCCAGCAAGCCACCAGGTAAAATGGACAACACAAAAATGCCCCCCAACATCCAGCAATGAGTGAGGAGAGTTTAGTACACAAAGCAGTAGCCAACAGCAAAAAGTTAGCATAGTTCCGGCGCAATGGCCCTCCCTCCCTCCAAGAAAAAGAAAAGGAGAAAAGAAAGAAAAAGAAAAATAGAGCAAAATTTCAAGAATCAACAGCGGCCAACAAGTCCTATTCCAGTCCAGGAACAGGCTAGGCTCAGTAGCGCAAGCCATTCCAGAGATGTCACTCTCTTAGGAATAGAAGATGGGGGCGAGTCTCGTGGAACGAAACACAACTGCCAGATGGGATACACCGGCACCACTGCCACGCTGTAGCCAGGGCAAAGAGAAAACAATTGCTGCGTATGGAAACTCATCCCTGTCTCTGTGAAGAATGCTGGTGACAAATTCGAGCAAACCTTCTAACGCAGAAGATTCCTCAGTCCTCTTTCGTTTGGGAAAGTGGGGGAGACCTCTCTCCATCCATGGAGTGGAGATGATGAATAATGTCCTGCTTGGCATGGGAGGATGACCAGTCACCATGTTTAGACGGTCAACACTGTCTGAGCGCCCTGGCCCACTGCTGCTTCGCAGGCTCCCGGTCCAGAGGGGGCAGGCGTGAAGGGCTAGTTGATGCTGAGGGGGCCGGGAGGCGAAGCAGCTGAGTGGCCTCTTCAAGAGAACGCAGCACCCGACTTTTAGACTCCCAGTTGAAGATGAGAGCAAAAGGGTGACCCCATTGGTATTGGATACCCAGCTCACGGAGCTTGTCGGTGACGGGTTTAAAGTCCCTGCGTTGCCGGTGCGTGGTGGGCGCAAGATCCTGGAAGGGCTGGATAGTGGGTCCCTTGTATGACAGCTCCGATTTGTTATGCGCTGCCTTCAAGATTGCCTCCTTCTCCGTGAAAAAGTGGACACTGGTTAGTATGTCAGGAACCAGTCCTGTCAAGTGCCGGCGGAGAAGCGTCATCATCCCCCCTGATCTCATGAAGCAGTTCCGCAACAAAAGTCATAATATCCAAGCCCTCTGCCCCTCTAGGTACACCCCGGAGGCGTAAGTTATTGCGGCGGCTCCGATTTTCCAAATCCTCCTGCTTTATTTGGAGCTCAACAAGTTGTTCTTCAAGGAGGGCTAGTCGTTGCCATAATTGTTCTTGATCCTCCGTACGCTCATCAGCAGTCTTCTCGAGGTCGTCCACCCTCTCTCCAATTTCTGTGACGTCTTTCCTGAGATCTTTGATGCATGTTTGGACCTCCATTCTAAGGGATCCAATACCGACTTGATCTCCTGCAGGAAATTGGCCATGAAGGATTGGGTGAGAAGGTCCGAAGAGCCCTCAGCTGAAGATGCCATAGTCGCGGGGGTGCTGGACTGGGTTTGTTCCACAACGCCGTTACAGGGTTGTCTTTTGAGGTCGCGACAACTTCTTTCCCAGCTTTAATGCGTGGCATGACCCTTCAGACACCGCACGCAGTGGGGATCCAGATCTGGAGAGCAGGGCAGGGGGTCCAGCACACCCCTGGGTGGAAGGCCAGGAGTGGTCGTAATATAGGGGAGTAGGGCCACCAAAGCAGGCAAGGAACACCCCCAGACAAGGACCGAAAAGGAAGAAAGATGACAACTTCGCCCCACTGCATCAAAAACCCCTCCAGGTTCTTTCCCTTAAGGCGTGAGGAGGACAAATGTATACAGGCGAACAAGGTATGAGCACCTCGTAGAGTCCCAACAGGCACAATGTCTCCCCCAACAGTCCCGTATCCCTAGACTTGTGGGGCCGCCTCCAGCCTCCTCAGATGAAATCCCCACAGGAGCAGGAGCCAGGCGTACAACAGGAAAGAAGGGCCCCCCACAAGGTGCCCGAGATATGTCACCACAGAAGAGCTCTCTCAGTGAGCCCGCGCCACTCTAGGCCAGCACTTCAAGTCACAGGGAGGTCCCAGCATGCCCTCATCAGCCAGCACCGTTAATGCAGTCCCAGGAGTGCTCACAGTATTCGTGCTCTGGTGGTAATAGGGCACTGTGTATGGGGAGCGCAGCCTGGCAGTGTCTCGGGGTATTAGGTGTCTGTTTCTTCCGGGGGGCACCCCTTCAAAGTACCACGGGGGAGGGTGGGTTAAATTGTCAGTGGGGCAAGGCTGGGATCCACACCCAGCAGGCAGGAAGTGGCGGTCCCCAGGGAAGGGGCCAGCTGTGCAGGGCTGATAACCTCATCACTCCTCCCCCGGTACCTGTTGGTGCGGTGACGCGGGTCCTCCAAGGCTCCGGTGGCGTGGAAGAGAATCAGCCGGGAGCGCCGCAGCACAGACGCTCCCCCACAGTGGGAAGCCACAAGATGGCGGTGGCAGGTCTCCGCTTCCGTAGCGCGACGCACCCCTCGTGCCTCGGGGTGCCAGTCGCGGGTCGCCATCCCTCCGCTCCAGCGTGTAGCTATGTCCTAGGCAGCGCAGTGGGACTCCTCGGGCGCCGCCGGCCGTCATCAAAGAGATGCCGTCACTTGCGGCCCGTCCCCTGGGGCCTAAGGAGACCAATATGGCGGCCGCGAACTCCAGGCCCAGGCCCCGCCACCAAGGTCGCAGTCACCGGCACCCACAATGCCGCGCCGCACGTCAAGAGAGTCCCAGGCACACCCGATGTCCAGGTGGGCCGGGAAGGACTGCAATCAATGCTCCGGTGCCGCGGTAGAAGCCATAAAAGGCAGCGGCTGGCCGGAGCTCTGCCGGCGTGCGTCTCACTGCATGTGTAGCGAGACCACGCCCCCCCTCCTTCTGTTTTTTAACTAATAAGTTCTCCCGTGGTGTGAACCAGGCCTGTGATAGCATCATTTGTAACTGTTTTGGCTTGTGGTTGTTACAGTTTAAAAATTGAGTTTTTAAACTGCCCGTGATTGCATAATTTCTCACCTGTTGTATGTAGCAACCTTTGTTTTTTTCCTTGCCCGTGACTGTTTCATTTAACCTGTTGAATTGTAGGGATTGTGCACTTGTTTTTTGGCAAGGAGAGTGAGTAAAGTTTTATACAAACAGTATTGTTAGAGGGCAAAGTTTGTTAGGCCCTTACCTGCAGAAGTCCAAAGTGTGGATTGATCATGTCTGTCTCCTGGGAGATTCTGAATAGAGGTGCAGCTTCCTACACCCTGGGCAGAAAACCTTGACTGAGGTCGCAGGGACCTTATATAGTCTGCTATTGGATGGTACATGTGTGCACTGATTGGTGGTTGCATCTGGTGTTTCTATTAAGGTTAGTGTTCTCATTGGTTGGTTATTTGAGGGTTCTGATTGGTTCCTGGGCCAGTGAGTCTATTGATGTAGGGCTTAGGGTTAGTGATCTGATTAGTGGATAGGATAGTAGCTCATAGGCGTCAGTCTTGTGGTGGTTATCTGATCTTATCTCAGGACCTGGAAAGGCCTGATACTCTCTGTGGTAACTGACATTTGATTTTGCCAATGCTTTATTGCTAAATCATGAATGCTCTTTATTGTCTTACACAGTTTCTAGTGTTAGGCCTTGTATTATAGTGGGTTATGACGGGAGTAATGTGTATTTCTGTAAATGTGGTAGGCATATTGCATTTAGAAATTTGTCGCCATCTAGTGATGACATTTACCGTTTACACTCTTAAACATACAACTACACTCTGAAGTTTAATGTTGGGAAGGGGAGGGTTTTGGGAATTGGAAAACATGAATTCAATGCCTCATCAGGGGTCTTATGCGCTATATAAATACAATCACAATATATATATATATATATATATTCTGCTCCAAAGGTTGTCCACCTGGTGAGTAGCACTCGATCAGCAGCTTTGTTTATGATAGGTAGGGACGAGGATCCGCTTGTAGAAGCTGCACCATAATGGAAATGCCTGACGCGTTTCGAAGCTCCATATGCTTCTCTTCAGAGGCTTGAACGGAGACAGTGTGTGCAAACGCTGAACCCACTTCGCCATTTTCATATTGCACACCCACCAATGGGAAGCTCGAATGAGACTGTGCATTGTGGGAAATGTGGTCCGGATAGCACACAAATCTTGTCCTGTATGGACCCTGCAAGTGGACTCGTCCTCAATCCTGTTTGCGGCTGCTGGTCCACATAGCCGACATGATAGTTACCATGTCGGGTGGCCCCCATAACATTACGGGGTGGTGCACACTCCGCGGCAGGACGGCCGCATATTACATTCTGCTCCAAAGGTTGTCCACCTGGTGAGTAGCACTCGATCAGCAGCTTTGTTTATGATAGGTAGGGACGAGGATCCGCTTGTAGAAGCTGCACCATAATGGAAATGCCTGACGCGTTTCGAAGCTCCATATGCTTCTCTTCAGAGGCTTGAACGGAGACAGTGTGTGCAAACGCTGAACCCACTTCGCCATTTTCATGTTGCACACCCACCAATGGGAAGCTCGAATGAAACTGTGCATTGTGGGAAATGTGGTCCGGATAGCACACAAATCTTGTCCTGTATGGACCCTGCAAGTGGACTCGTCCTCAATCCTGTTTGCGGCTGCTGGTCCACATAGCCGACATGATAGTTACCATGTCGGGTGGCCCCCATAACATTACGGGGTGGTGCACACTCCGCGGCAGGACGGCCGCGTATTACATTCTGCTCCAAAGGTTGTCCACCTGGTGAGTAGCACTCGATCAGCAGCTTTGTTTATGATAGGTAGGGACGAGGATCCGCTTGTAGAAGCTGCACCATAATGGAAATGCCTGACGCGTTTCGAAGCTCCATATGCTTCTCTTCAGAGGCTTGAACGGAGACAGTGTGTGCAAACGCTGAACCCACTTCGCCATTTTCATATTGCACACCCACCAATGGGAAGCTCGAATGAGACTGTGCATTGTGGGAAATGTGGTCCGGATAGCACACAAATCTTGTCCTGTATGGACCCTGCAAGTGGACTCGTCTTCAATCCTGTTTGCGGCTGCTGGTCCACATAGCCGACATGATAGTTACCATGTCGGGTGGCCCCCATAACATTACGGGGTGGTGCACACTCCGCGGCAGGACGGCCGCGTATTACATTCTGCTCCAAAGGTTGTCCACCTGGTGAGTAGCACTCGATCAGCAGCTTTGTTTATGATAGGTAGGGACGAGGATCCGCTTGTAGAAGCTGCACCATAATGGAAATGCCTGACGCGTTTCGAAGCTCCATATGCTTCTCTTCAGAGGCTTGAACGGAGACAGTGTGTGCAAACGCTGAACCCACTTCGCCATTTTCATATTGCACACCCACCAATGGGAAGCTCGAATGAGACTGTGCATTGTGGGAAATGTGGTCCGGATAGCACACAAATCTTGTCCTGTATGGACCCTGCAAGTGGACTCGTCCTCAATCCTGTTTGCGGCTGCTGGTCCACATAGCCGACATGATAGTTACCATGTCGGGTGGCCCCCATAACATTACGGGGTGGTGCACACTCCGCGGCAGGACGGCCGCGTATTACATTCTGCTCCAAAGGTTGTCCACCTGGTGAGTAGCACTCGCTCAGCAGCTTTGTTTATGATAGGTAGGGACGAGGATCCGCTTGTAGAAGCTGCACGCGTCAGGCATTTCCATTACGGAGCAGCTTCTACAAGCGGATCCTCGTCCCTGCCTTTCATAAACAAAGCTGCTGATCGAGTGCTACTCACCTGGTGGACAACCTTTGGAGCAGAATGTAATACGCGGCCGTCCTGCCGCGGAGTGTGCACCACCCCGTAATGTCTTGTGGGTCAGCAGCCGCAAACAGGATTGAGGACGAAGTGAAGTGGGTTCAGCGTTTGCACACACTGGCCAAACATGCTGGCACTGCGGAAGAACTCTCCTCCGGTTGCTTGGAATTGCTGATGCCTAGCTTGGATGCTCGTTCGTTTCCATAATGAACGGAACACGAAGATAGCGCCCCCAAACCCACAGTCTCCTGGAACAAGGCAGTCTCCCTAAACCTGACTTGCCCTCCGTGCGGACACCTTAGATAGCCGCACAATGGCTTCAGATCTCACTGAACGTAAAGACCACCAAACGCCACGAAATAGCCAAAATTCTAGAGTAATATGAAAGTGTGCTTGGTTAATTATGTAAGTATGACAGTGACCTCACCTTGCATTATCTCTCCAAATTGTTTTTCTAATCTACGGCCTGCTGCGAGGCAGGTGCCCAGGAGCAGGAGCGCAACAATAGCATTGGCTTTTCAGATAGCATTATTTGAGAGATAATTGCCCTTCACCCACATTATGCATACCAAGCCGAAGAGGGTGCATGACCTTAGTGTAGGTCAATTAATGCACCACCACCACTGAACGAGGCCCCACTACCTTTCCCCATAAAACAGCTCCCTTGCAGAACTTATCTGCTGGATCTTGGAGCACTGGCAGTTGTCGTCTACAGTGTGAGGTATGTGGGGCCAGACTTAGTCGCACAGAAATTAAAATATGACCCGACACCGCCCACCAACCTTGCCTAATTTAATGGGGATGACTCATTGTTCCATGCTGTTTGCTTCCAGTACACTTCTGTTTTGTACTGCTTTGGCTCCCTTGTGTGGCCAAGTGGTGCAAATGTGAAAACTCAGTGATACTGGTTTAAACCGTGTCAGCTTATTTTCGTCCGGTAGGGTATTGTCGGGCACAATCGGGTTTAACCGATTTCTGGACAGCCTATGTATGTTTAAGAAAATATAAAGTTTCAGTTTCAAAGCCAACTTGGGGTTGATTTGTGAGTGCTCAATTAATTAAGTAATAAGCTTGGGGACTGGGCTCCCACATGTAGCGACTAATTAATTGTTTTCCCTACAAAAAATCATTGTGATCTTTTCCCACACATCCTTTTTTGGTCTGTTCTCAAACGAGAGTTTCCAACTAGCCAAATTCCAAAACTAGGGACTTCGAAAATTTTCTCCCAAAAAGTGCTCTTAGAACCACTAGGAGACTAGGACCTACCAGCTTGCCAATCTTCCCAAGGTGCATCGCCAGTCTGCCTGACTTTGCGGCAGCTCCAGCTACATTCTTCTACATAGCAGCAAATCCTGTGCAGCCGCTCCTCACAGAAGGTGTATCTGGCCTTGTGGAGCTCTCATCAGCTACAGCCTGCAGCTTTGTACTGCTGGAGATTTTCGAGTTCCAAAAAGAGACCGAACATAGAAATCTTCACCGCGACTTTGTCTAGCAACTCCTGAAGGACGCCTCCTCCTCGGACACCGCCTACTGCCTTTCCCCGTTGAACTTTACCTTCTCAGACATTTTTCTTGAAGAATTCTTCTAAGTCTGAAGGGAAGAGCAGACCGGGCAGAATCCACTTCGTGTATCCGACCTGCGCTCGATCGTGGTTGGCCATAACTTTCGACTTTTCCCTGGTCTTACGCAACTAGATTGCCGGTTTGATCTTTCAGGCACTATTTTTCACTTAAAAATAAAAATTCATAATTCTGGTTCTACTGTTTGGATTTTTGCCATTTTTGTGTCAAATAATTTACTGACATTTTTTCTAAATTGCCGTGGGATATTACTTGTGTTTTGTTCTCGTGCTGCATAAATACTTTACACATTGCTTTTAAGTTAAACCTGACTGCTAATGTACCAAGCTACAAGAAGGTTCAGCACAGGTTAATTTAGTGACTTTTTGTGGTTCACCTTGTCAAGGATTATGGTGTCGCTTAGTATGGAGTAGGGTTTCACTACCCTCAACCAATAAGCTAATTTCTACAACAGCAAACATAAATTGCTCTTGGACTACCGTGAACCGCAGGTAACGCGGGTAGACTATTGTAATGGTCTTTTTCAAGGGCTTCAAAAACAATCACTGCAAAGAATTCAGACACTGCAAAATACAGCAGCAAGGATGCTTTTTAACATCCCTAGGTCGGAATCTGCGTCTTTAGCCCTGAAACAATTACATTGGCTTCCTATTGAAAAATGTATCACCTTTAAGGCGCTATGTCTGCATATAAAACTTTGCACGGAACAGGCCCTGACTATTTGAAAAATAATCTAAAATGGTACGTTCTAGTTTTAAAAAAAATCTGGTAGTTCAGTCTTTCAAGCGGATGTCCTGGGGTGGCAGGAGTTTCATCAGAAACACTGCCATTAAATGGAACAATCTCCCCCAATCATTGAAGTCCAGAACCAATCTTCTGGCTTTTAGGAAAGTGATAAAAACCTGGCTTTTCACCAACTAAGAATACATTTCGATAGTGCTTAGATCCCCCTTAGAGTATATGTTGCGCTTTACAAATGTATTCAATATCAATATCAATGCCTGTGGGCAAGTAAGACAGGGATGTAAAAATAGGCTTCCGTAAGCCTAACACAACCATCCAGTCTCTAGGGTCCAGAGCAGACAAAACCTGAGCCAACATGAGCATCTTGAATTTCGCCTGCTTTGTAGTGTAGCTCCTATTTCCCTAATAGGCTCTGCGCATTGGAATAATATCCCCTATAGGTTTGACATAGGACTAAGGTCAGTATGTCCCTATCGAGTATATTAAACTTAATTACTTGTGCCAGCTAGCTCAGAGGCCACTAGAAACTCCTTGACAAACAAGAAGGGAGTAGTTTCTGGCAGCCTCAAAACATGACAACTTTGTTTCCCTTTAGAATCAGAACGTGTCCCAGAGTCGTGGAAACAATAGATAACTATTTCACTCAGCTCAATCGTGCATGCTTAGTTTTCCTCAAAGTTACACAGAAAGAATAGACGGGCGTTTCAATAAAAGATTTATTGAACAGTCTTGTTTCTCGTGTAAGTTAAATGTGCTGTTATGATCACAAGACAGTATGCAAGATAAATAATGTACAGCGTAAGCAGTAGAAATAAATAATACTGCGCTAGCATGATCTGTAGTAGATATTCATTTACATAAATAACACAGACTAAAAATGCGAGTACTCATACAATGCGTTGCTAAGCTAGTTCTACCCCAATGTACCTAACCTAACCTAGGTGTAGGGAGAGGTATGAAGTAGGTGAAGTATTCCTTACTATGGTATACTAAGAGTATGTTAAGTCTAGTATGCCAAGAGTACCTCTAGGTTCTAGTCAGCTCCATACCTTAAGAATGAGAGAGGTAGGAATCTCTTGCCAGACTCGAACTCCAACACCCCGCAAGGGAAGTCAGATCACTGGAAGCTGGACTCTCTGCGTGCAAGGATGACAGCGTCTTCTCAGTGCGTCAGGCCGGGAAACGGGCTCCTCTGAAGTCGAGGTCTCCTCTAGTTTACAAGGGCTAGGGAAGGTATATTTATACCTGAGAGGTACCTCAGAATGTTAGCATTGACGTGAATCGGACAGCGGAAGACGTCATGAATGAACCCCTAAGGTATAATGGTTCATGCATAATAGATGAGTCCTTGAAGAAATCAATAGTCCTGTGCTAGGGAAACTCCCGAAGCCTAAGGGTCTGTTCTTCAAGAACTCGTTGTGACGTTAGGGTGGACGGATGTCGGAGACCATGCCTGTATTTGAAGTGCACGGTTTAATGCCTAAATAAGGACTGGGATTTTATGCCTATATAAGGGCAGGGCGAATTGTGCCTATATAAGGACATGATACAGGAAAGCCCGTGTATGGACACCCTAAGAGGAATACAACACCCACTCCACTTTCGTGTGTACGATAATACTAAAATGCTAAACATTTAAAATGCTAAACATTAAATGGAGTACCGCATATTGCTAAAATATTTCATAAAACCATTTAAAAGGCATTTAAAAAACCTATTAGAATGCAAAAGGTACTGTACATTTGAAGCATTGCTTTTCATTTTAGGCATATATTTAAAATAAAATACAATATGAATGAAATTAGCAGTAATATTTACATTTGACAGAAAATGATCGATAAGTTGTTCAAAAATCAAAGTCATTTCATGTCATGAAAATGAATGAACTTTTTTAGGCAAACAAGATGACTAAGTGTCTGTGGAAGTACCGCGAAGTCTCTACTATAAGGCTAGTTCTACTTTAAGCAGATTGAAGTGCCATTTTAGTTCGAAAAATGGGAAAAAGTTCAATTTTGGGAAGAGTTCCAAGTTTTTGAAGTATGAAGGCCAAATTGTTACTGCATCTCTGGAACACTGTGGGCTGAATCAGAGTCAGTTTACGGGTCTGGTGTAAACATGAGATCATCCATTTCCGTAGACAAAACATCTTCCACTGAAGTTGGTGTCAGTTGGAACACCTCGTGTAGTAGATTAATTGCACAGAGATGTGAAGCATGGCTTTCAGCATAGGTTGCCGCAGCAATGTTCGCGTCCGTTGTTACCTGTGTGCCTGTAGATCTTTCTCGTACCTCAGCAGCAGCCGGAAGCGTCTGTGAGATCTCAATGAATGCTGACATCAGGATTGGCAGCCTCTGGGGACAACACAGAGCATGGGCCGTTATCGGGACCAGCAGAGTATCGACATCCGTTGGCGTTGCTGATGGAAATGTTAGACAGGTGTCCAACACGCATTCTTCACCGCATAGCAGGCATCGTAGAACAGGTAAGATGCAATCTTGCCAGATTGGTCTGAATGACAGGAACCACGTGGTATTAAGGTCCCGTAGACGAGTCATGCCTAAAAGCTGTACTATTCGCTCACAGCACTTTCGTTCAAGGAGAGCTTTCTCCATTTCGCTCGGAGTGATGTCTGCGAATAGGCTGGCCATAGCGTAATAGCAGGAAGAGAAATAGAATTCCGGCAACAAGTGCTAGAATTAATGGTATGCCACCAAACACCGAATGTGCAAAGTTCGGGATGATTCCGAGTATTGCCTGGAAAGGTGCTAACAGACCGGAACAGATGCTCTTAAATACATGTACAATTCCGGTTGTATCAGACATGTTAAAGATACGTCCTATCATTTCCACGAAATGTATAGGGCAGTTTGTACGTATTAAAGTCTGTATCTCAGCTGAAGTCCTTGCTACTCGTAGATCATAGGTTTCTTTGGCCGAGGTCAAAGGCACTGTTTGCTGTAAAAGCATGGCTTTCATTCTGCTCAAAGTATCAAATCTTATAAAAGAGACGTTCAGCGAAGGCCATAGAGGCGACTCCCTGACTGTGTCTATTGGGGCAAACAATACTTGCATACAGCAAGTGACCCTGGAGTTGACCGTTACTAGATATGGGATGCCTGGCAACATGCCGCAGCAACTCTGATCCTTCAACATGAGGTAACTCCCATTAGAAAGTTGTCCAAACGTTGGATTAATCACAGCAGCTGGTGTACCCTGCTGATGGCAGGACAAATTTGCCACAGAACCATTACAAGCCCCGTGTAAAGAAATGTCCTGACATATAAGTGAACCGCTCAGTGCACGTTTACAGTGTGTACCGCTCAAAAACACTTCACGATCCCCACTCCAACATCTATATGTATACGGTAAATCCCAAGATGTCTTAATGTATTCCTTACCCAACCTTTCATATTTGCCTGCTTGCATTTGTCTGAGGCAATACTGAAACTGAAAAGTAGTCACAGGTAATGTGATTTTGCCATGAATGAGCCATTCTGTAGTTGGTTTTTCTGCCAGTGTGAATGGTAACTTTTCCAGTTTTTCAATGCTCAGCACTGTATACTTTACTCCTCTTTGTGCCAGTTCGATCTGTTTATCAGTTAGATTGTATTCTGCAAACAGAGCCGATGTGTTGATGAAACGCCAAGGCACAATGCCATCCAATGAATATATTCTGGAGGACAAAGTTGTTAACCCATTGTCGACCACAGAGAGGGTTTTCTCTAAATTAATACGATCAAGTTCACGTATTCGTTCTGCGGCCTCCATCTGTGACACTTTCCATGCTTCATTAGAGGCAGCATAAATGCCAGCATATATGAAACGTTTTTGACGCGGTTTTCTTGGTCCAAGCAAGAATTCCCTAATGTCTGCGTCTTCTTTAAGTAAGGATAAGTGTTGTTTCACATCCTGTAGTGTAGATTTCTGAAGCCAATCGAGGCATAATTTTCCTACACTGTATGTTGTTACTACCCCCGGATGCTGTCTTTGGACGTATCTTGGGTCTGGCCTATGAATAGTAAAGCCCTGAGTTTTATTCAGGAATCTTTCCTGACAGTTGTTCGTGTCTGTGGGCCAGATCAACCATTTTTTCCAATCAGGATTAGATCTGTTGAGTTGTAGTATATTGTCAACTGTCACCACTGCCTGTGTATTATTATCACTGGCAGGTGTTGGTACAGAAGGTGTCTTCATCTCTTTGATCTTGGCTAGTCCAAGACAAGATGTTTGTTGGACACTTTCATTCAAAAACATTATTTGTTCAGGGATGATACAGGCTCTAAATAACGCTTCTATCCCCTGCACTTGCCAATCTTTAGTACCCCACACAGTTTTTGTGTCTATTGTGTCTTTCCATAAGTCGAAACCCTGTCTAGACAGTTGGGCAATAAATGTTGCAGAGTAAATCTGTTTCGTATTTGTTAACATAATTTTCAGTCCTGTTTTGTTTACATTTTTATAGTAAAACGTTTCTGGATCAGATGTATTGTACCCTGAAAAATATGGAAACTTGTTAGCAAATGTTTTTGAACTACCGTGTGGTGGTGTAGGACAATGCTCCCATTGGTTAAACATAAACACATTTCTAGGGTATGCAGATTTATGCAAATAATGATGACCATAGTGGTTATAGCAATACAGCTGTTCATAGTCTGATGAATCCTCTAAATATACATTTTTAGAAAATGCAGCAGATTTTTCTAGGTCAAACATTATGTCGTTTACAGTCTCAAAGTCCCAATCATCAGAATAGGTATTGGACGAAATTAGATCACTTAGTGAAATTTTAAACAAATGTGGAATGTTCAATTGTTCCGTCGGGCCGAAGATATCAAAATCAGTTTTGTCCCACACTATACCATCCTGTATAGGAACAGCTGTGATGTTCACTGATGACAAGTCTCTTGCTTCACGATGGGAAGATTTATGAGGTTTCAAAAGTACGTTCACGTCTTTTCCTTCAGTATTCACATGGATGTATCTGCCACTTATAAGCACGCTCACAGTTGTAACCAAAGCTAGCCAGAGCAGGAAAACAAAAAGTCCAGATGTAATCCAGAGTTCAATCCATGGAGTAACCAAATAAGTCTTTTTCAGAAAGTGAAGAAAGTCTTGTACTTGCTGCTTGAATTTCAATGCTGGCGTCGTTTCAGGTTCACTCGGATCTTCTGAGAACGTATCAAAGTTAATGAAATAGCCAGAAGCAGTTCTGTCAATTGTTGGAATTGCATCAGGATTTGTAGAAATCGCTGGAACCAGTTGATCACTCGCTACATTGGTGTAGACAGGTGTATTTGGATGAACTGTTACTTGGTTTTCAAGAGGGATGAGTTCCATTGCATTGTTGCTTAGTCCTTCATCTGTTACAGCTGAATTCTCGATTGTTATCAGTCTTTCAGTCTGAACCTCTTGGATAGTAGCGAGAGGAGTGCGTCTGCTACTAGGTCGGAGTCCACGAGGCCTACTATTTAGTATTGGCCACATACTGTGATTTGATGAGGTCGATGGACACAAATCTTTTCTCCTTTCTTCCAGCAAGGGGCGGCAGAAGTACTGTTCTTGTTCCTTGAACTGCTAGGACAGGTACTGGTTGTCTGTAAGAAGGTCCAAATTCCTTCTTGTCCGCAATTACTAGATCCCCAACCTTTGGAATCCAGACAGGCCTTGCTGGGACCGCCGGTTTTTCCCCAGTGGTGGTTGGCTGTAGGAATACGTTGCTTTGTTTCGTTCTTAACTCATTTAGTTCCTGTAAAACAGCCAAACGATCTTTGATATCAAACGTTTTATTTTCCACCACTGTGCCTACGTGATCGAGATCTGGTACCCACATTCTTGTCCCAAATAGGACCTCATATGGAGTGACCCCCCCTAGAGAACTTCTTGGCAGGTTGTTCAATGAGCGTTGGACCCCATAAAGATGTTTGACCCACCTATCACCCGAACCTAATACCCTAGCTGTTATAGACTGCTTTATGTCCCGGTTTTTCCTTTCCACAACCGAATTTTCCTCAGGATGGAATGGAGAGGAGTACCGCAATGCAACGCCCAGACTGGCCATGGCTTCTTTGTAAGCCCGAGAGCTAAACGCAGGGCCCTGGTCAGAATGTAGCGTGCCTATTGCGTATGTGCCGATAAAGACTCGCAAATCTTTTATAACAGTTCGAGCGTCAGCCGAGCGCTGAGGCCATATCCATAGGAACCTTGATTCAGTATTTGTGGGATTGCACTTGTCCAGTAGGATGCAGGCGCGTAGATAGTCTAATGCTGTCTAACAATGGTGTCTGTAATGGGCGGCTACATTCGTAGCATGGTGTCTGGTGGCTTCCTCGCTGTAATTTACAGTCTAAGCAGTTATTGATGAATATGTGTATTTCTGTATTCATTCCAGGCCACCAGTACATCTCTTTTAACGTCAAAATTGTTTTAGAGATCCCTTGATGTGACACACCCTCCCCCAAATGTGTTTCATAAATCAAGGCTGCTCTACGTTCCATGTTTGGAATTACCCTATCCCCCACTCCAGGGATTCGAGCAAAAGGAACGTTGTTCGCATCAATTACATAAGAGTACTTGAGTGGAAACTTTTTTGGTAACGCTGCACTGCTGCCCTTGCTTGAAGCATTGACAGCCAACATTATCTCACCGTCTATTTTTGTTTTTGAACGAGTGATCGCAGCTACGGAAGCCATCTGAACAGCCCCTTTGCGGCTTCGTCAGCCAATGAATTCCCTGCAACGTGAACGCCATCACGTTGATGACTCAGTGTGTGGATCACGTGAGCCTTTGGTAGTTCGTTTTTTAACTGAACTACTTGTTCCCAAAGCATTTTGTGCTTTATTGTGCCACCTTTCGCATCTTTGAAACCATTTTCAAGCCAGTTTTGTATATATTCATTATACGACTGAACACAGTAAAAGGAATCGCACACTATCAGTGTGGGGAATTCTCGATCTGTACTTTCAAGTGCCAGTTTGAATGCTTGTAGTTCAGCTCGCTGAGCTGTACAATCTCCTAGAGACTGGGTTTTTGTGACCATAGGTCTGAAGATGCCATCTCGCATGCGACCTTTAACGATTGCACACGCTGCACTGTAAGCGTGCTTACTCCCTGTTGCGGGTTGTGCGGATCCGTCAGTGTAAATTATGAATTCGTACTGATCGAGAGGCAGAATCTCAGTGGGCAGAGGACATTCTTGTTCATATTGCAGGAATGCTTGTGTTTTTAAATCTGGATCAAAAACATATTCAACAGCTGTTGCAGCAAGAGAATTAACCCATTGAATCCATCTTGGATGTAATGCTTTAGCATTTGGAATGCTTGCTTTTGTGACCGCTTCTAAAGCTGGTACTGGGGTTATGACAATAATGCGTTTCCCTTGGGCTAAGGCTCTTTCTTTTGCTACAGCGGTTTGAACTGCTGTTAGAATTTTTCAGTTGAACTGAAGCGCATTTCCGCTTGTGTGTACAAATGAGATTTGTATGCAATTGGTATTTTCTCACCCTCATTGAAAGTTAAATAGGTGAATCCGCATTGACCCGAAATTATTCGGATCACCAAATTGCGTTGACTTACGCGTGTTTGTAAGTGATTTGTTGCTAACATGTTAGCCTGGAGTGAACGCAAGATGTCTGTGTGTTCGTTTGTCCAATTTTTGATTGAAAAATCAGGTTTGATTAATGCGTAGAGAGGTTTAACCCTCTCTGCATAATTTAGAATGTATGTTCTTCCAAAGTTTAGGAAACCCAGAATGGATTGTAAGTTTTTTAGCGTTTTTGGAGGTTGGAGCAGCGCACATTTCTCTAGAAAGTTAGCTGCCAAGCTCTTGCCTTCACTTGAAAGCTCATATCCTAGAAATAGGACATTGAGATGGGCAATTCGGGACTTTTTAAAGTTAAACTTGTAGCCCTCAGAGGCGAAGCCCAGTATAATGGTACTCACCCTGTTCAAGTGTTTGTCCAGGTCATCGTCTGTCAGATAGATGTCATCGACATAGGACAATGCCTCATTGTCATAAATTTGTAGTAACTCCGTTACCCTCGCTGAGAATAAACCTGGGCTGTTTTTGAACCCTTGTGGGAGTTGACAAAAGTGACGCTGGGTCCCCATTATGGAGAATGCTGTTAAGTACCTGCTTTCAGGTGCTATGTTTTGACAAAAGAAACCATTTGAGATGTCTAATGTTGTTTTGTATTTTTTACGCACAATGTTATTCATTAATGCTGTTCTAGGTGCATTTTGCACTGCAAAGGTTTTAGAACAAGTGTTTAGGTGTCTGTAAACCAAAACTAGACGATAGGTGTTGTCTGGTTTGGAGACAGGAAACAAAGGATTGTTCATTGAGGAGGTGCATGTTTCAATCACCCCTTGGTATTCAAGTTGATCTAAGATCTCCCTGACCTGTTTTTTAGCTTCTTGCTTTATTGGGTACTGCCTTTGTGCAGTTGGTTCATGTTTCAGATGTATTTTATGGTGAGGTGAGTCCTCATCCCATCCTACATGATTTTTATATAATGCTGGGGCCTGGGCTACTGCCCATTTCCTGGCATATGTATATTTTAGGTGAATTGGAATATGGTTGGAGAAGGCAGGCATAATAATGTCCTCACAGTGTGGGCACTCCCTGACAAATTGTGGTGGCCAGTCTTTTTCTGCTAGAAGTAGGTCATAGCCCCTTGATAGTCTTTTCCAAAAAAGTGCTTTCACCTGTCTAGGTATGTCTCCCTCCATCCGGAGTGTTATTTCATATAACGTTTGTGGAGTACTAACCCTGGTGTCTACAGGCTCAACTGTAATGTACTCATTCAAGTCCACTATCTCCAGAAGTTCCTTCAGGTTCTGGCGAGCTATTGTGACTTCTGCTGCACTGTCCAGCATTGTCTGAGCCCATTCTCCGTTCTTGAGTTGTGTTCTCAGTATTCTCGGCATGTCTGATCTTCAGACCCGCTACTTTCTTTTTGGAGAATTGAGGTTTTGTTTTGTTTTTCGTAGCGTGTTTTTCTTCTTTGGATTTTACGCGTTCTTCTCTATGTTCTGACCGTCCTCTTCTTTCCGAAGTCTGTGTTGAGATCTGAAAGGGACGAGAGGAACGTGTATCAGTATCTTGATACCTGTCAGGTTTTCTCAAATTATCCCTATTCCTGAGGTTATACCTCCTTTCAGAAGGCTCCTTTTGAGGAGACCTACCTCGGGATTGAGAACGTTTCTCGTTTGAATTTTGTTTATTAGTCTCCCACTTCTTTTTAGAAGATGTAGGAGTTTGTTTAATTGAGTCCTTCTCAGGACTTTCAGATAGTTTCGGCTTCACTGGTCTTCCACCCAAACTATCTCTGCCTAATTCTGCATAAGATTGTTCAATTATTCTGGGTAGTTCAGTTTGATGTTCTGTAACATCGAATTCCCTTAATTTTTGGCGGATCGCCACTGCTGCTGCCTCCCCTTTAATATTAGATAATATTATTGTTGAGACCTGGTCGAACTTTTTCAGTAATTTCATACCTAAATTTAGAGCAGGCTCTGCCCCGTATTCGTTTTGAATTTGTTTCAGGACATCTGGGATTACCGCAATTGACGGAATACCATGTGTTTTAGTATAGATGGCAGCAAAGACTGAGCCCCAAGTGGTGCAGTCTTCCAGTTGTGGTGTGATCCCCATCGGTAAACTGATTGTTAGGATTCTGTGTTTCTCATACGGGCTAGTTTTTGGAAATACTGCTTCGATTTGAGTAATTTTTTGAGCTATCCTGAATGGAATTTGCTCACGTTTTGTGGGCATTTTACCCATGACTGCGTAGAGAGTCTGTGGTGTCATTTTTAGTGTATTCCCTTGTTGGGGAGTTGGATTTGGAAGTGTCAGTGGTTGCTGGACTGTGAAAGTCTGCATGACATATTGGACCAGTTGTCTGTAGATTTTTATTATTTCTTGTAGTTGAACAAGTAGTTCCTCGTCTGACATTTCTTCAATGTCGGGATGAGGTGTATAGCCGGCTAGAATCGCCCATGTTGCTCCTGGTCTACCTAGTGGACCGAGCCTGGTAATGTTTCTGTGATGTTTTAGGGCGCCTTTAAACCAGAGCTGATGCTCTTGGTATGTTAATGGAATTTCTATATCCTCGAAAGGAATGTATTCCTCTGGTGGATCATCTTCTTTGTAGAAGTGAAACATGTGTGTTACTGGATTGGATTCAGGAAATATTACCCATGAATAGAATACCTCTGTCTGAAAGGATTCGTGTGCCTCTATCACAAAAACTGCTCTACCACCTCTTGGTGGCAGACCGTGTTTTATAAGTTTTAGAGTGATGGCTCTTCTTAAGTTTTGAGGGATGTCTATAACACCCTCCTCGGTTTCAATAAAATCTGTGATATTATAAGCTGTTGCAGCTGGCGGATCCGCAGCTCCACCGTTTCTGGTCTCAGTGTCGGAGCCAGGCATTTTGTTGGTTGAAAAAATGTAGAACAAGTTTCAAGGAAAAAAAGATAAGGTGCACAATATTTTGGAACACTGTATCCTTCAACGTTGAGCAAACCAAACAGCTAATATATAGGGTGTTTCCCTATGTACCCGTGGTGGATACTTAACCCTGCCCACTCCAGACGTCTTTTGGAGTATATGGGTAGAGGTCTCTGAGAGAAAAAGCACGGCTGAGTTACTCAGTATCTAGCGTTAAATTACCGCCTTACCAAACGTTGGGCGCCATGTAGTGTAGCTCCTATTTCCCTAATAGGCTCTGCACATTGGAATAATATCCCCTATAGGTTTGACATAGGACTAAGGTCAGTATGTCCCTATCGAGCATATTAAACTTAATTACTTGTGCCGGCTAGCTCAGAGGCCACTAGAAACTCCTTGACAAACAAGAAGGGAGTAGTTTCTGGCAGCCGCAAAACATGACAACTTTGTTTCCCTTTAGAATCAGAACGTGTCCCAGAGTCGTGGAAACAATAGATAACTATTTCACTCAGCTCAATCGTGCATGCTTAGTTTTCCTCAAAGTTACACAGAAAGAATAGACGGGCGTTTCAATAAAAGATTTATTGAACAGTCTTGTTTCTCGTGTAAGTTAAATGTGCTGTTATGATCACAAGACAGTATGCAAGATAAATAATGTACAGCGTAAGCAGTAGAAATAAATAATACTGCGCTAGCATGATCTGTAGTAGATATTCATTTACATAAATAACACAGACTAAAAATGCGAGTACTCATACGATGCGTTGCTAAGCTAGTTCTACCCCAATGTACCTAACCTAACCTAGGTGTAGGGAGAGGTATGAAGTAGGTGAAGTATTCCTTACTATGGTATACTAAGAGTATGTTAAGTCTAGTATGCCTAGTATGCCAAGAGTCCCTCTAGGTTCTAGTCAGCTCCATACCTTAAGAATGAGAGAGGTAGGAATCTCTTGTCAGACTCGAACTCCAACACCCCGCAAGGGAAGTCAGATCACTGGAAGCTGGACTCTCTGCGTGCAGGGATGACAGCGTCTTCTCAGTGCGTCAGGCCGGGAAACGGGCTCCTCTGAAGTCGAGGTCTCCTCTAGTTTACAAGGGCTAGGGAAGGTATATTTATACCTGAGAGGTACCTCAGAATGTTAGCATTGACGTGAATCGGACAGCGGAAGACGTCATGAATGAACCCCTAAGGTATAATGGTTCATGCATAATAGATGAGTCCTTGAAGAAATCAATAGTTCTGTGCTAGGGAAACTCCCGAAGCCTAAGGGTCTGTTCTTCAAGAACTCGTTGTGACGTTAGGGTGGACGGATGTCGGAGACCATGCCTGTATTTGGAGTGCACGGTTTAATGCCTAAATAAGGACTGGGATTTTATGCCTATATAAGGGCAGGGCGAATTGTGCCTATATAAGGACATTATACAGGAAAGCCCGTGTATGGACACCATAAGAGGAATACAACAGCTTCAGAAAGAAGTTGTGAGGGCGCAAGTCTAAAATAGGTCGACTGTCTCCGTCCTTCTTGAACACCAGAAAGTAGCAGGAATAGCAACGTACTTCTGAAGCTAGCACCCTCTCAATGGCTCCTTTGTCCAAAAGAGCATGTACTCCCCGACGAAGCAGGGAGAGGTGGTCCTTTTTCTGTCTTTCCGAGAATGGTGGCATGGGCGGCAGGACTTCTGTAAATGGAAGGGTGTTACCTTGCTGAACATGGAGCAGCCATTTGTCCGATGTTATGAACTACCAGCTGGGCAGGTGGTGCTGGATCCAGCTGCCGACCAGTTGCCAGTGATGGTGTGAGGGCAAACTAAAAGGGTTTGGAGGCTGCAGCTGCTGGGGGAGTGACACACTGGGTGGACCTCTGGCCTTGGGTCTAACAAGGCTTGTGGGAGCAACATCCGCGGCCACAAAAGGACTGGGAAGCCTGTTGACAGCTGGCAGTCAGTACCATAGCCACAGAAGGTGTGAAAGCCAGAATGGGGACGGCATGCAGCCATAAAGAGACTCAAAGACCAGGCAAAGTCCCTGCTGTACTTAGAGCGCTTGAGCGCAGAATCTGCCTTATCCCCGAAGAGGCAGGCGCCATCGAAGAGCATGTCCATTGAGAATGCCTGGACATAACCTGAAAAGCCAGAAGATCTCAGCCAGGTGCGGAGCATGAATGCCGCTGACACACAAAGCCTTATCTGGTAGAAATGATCTAGCCGCAGATTCCACACCTTTGAATTTCCCAGGCTTCAGACTGGATCCGGAATACTTTTCTTTGAGCAATACCCCTGTGCGCCGTTCGGTGGCGTCAGTCAGCTCAGTATGATCTCGTTGACATCTGCACCATAGTGACGTCCGTTTAACCTATATAGGCACCACCTCGGCGCGCTGATGTGAGTTACTTTTTATGACTTTTAGTGCCAGGAGCGCGGAGCCATGAAGTGCACTGACATTGGTGTGTTTCTGAACAACTAGGGCCCTGAAAGGGACCAACCCTCACCCTAGAAACCTGTCTGCAGTTCAGGGAGGATGCACAGCCGGCTTTAGCGCTGGTGGCACCCGGTCGACAATAATTTTTGCCGCCCCCACACCCCATGACCGCCTCCTCTGATTCTCTCACTACCACCAGGCAAAAGTACCCCTCATCTCTCCAATCATTAGTTATTGCTAAACACCGCACCCCTCCTGAGGTCAGCGCCGCTCTCCACAGGTCAGCACCCTGTGCAGCTGCACCGGTGGCACTGCCCTAAAGCTGGCCCTAGGAGGATGGGTGGGTCGGTAAGGAACCTGCATCTAGATCATGTCTCTACCAGATAAGGCGCTACTGAAGGTAAGTAGCTTGTCCATCTGATAGAGATATTTAGCTGCAGATGCCTCACCTTTGAATAGATATCCAAGCAATACCATCCCCAGAGGAGTACTGCGGACAAGTTTAGACCAGGAATTCCTGCAGGACAGAGTGGCCAAAGAGGCCATCCTTGTGGACTTGACTGTCCAGGCAGTAGTGCTTGATAAACTTGTGCAGGGATGCCCACATTGCTGCCTGACAAATGTTGAGGACTGGAACTCCACACTGCAACACCATGGTATCAGCCTTAGCTATGGTGTGGTGAGCCCTTAAGCCTTTAGGAGACTTCTTTTTGACCAGAGCATGGCAAATTTTGATGCAGAGGATGATCCATCGCGAGATAGTCCTCTTCTGCACTGCACGACCTTTCTTCGTTTCAGCGTACCCCACGAAGAGTTGGTCATCCATCCAGAGATCTTTAGTGCGGTCAAGGTAGAATGACAATGCTTTTTTGGGTCCGGACGGTGCAGTCGCTCCTCTTCTTTAGAGGGATGCAGATCAGTGTAGAAAGGGGACAAGGTGATAGATTGCCCCTCATTAAATGGTGTTACCACTTTTGAGAGGAAAGAGGACCTATTGCGAAGCACCAATTTGCCAGGGAATATTGTCAGGCAAGGAGGCTTGGATGACAAAGCATGCAATTCGCTTACCCTCCTGGCAGATGCGATTGCCACTAAAAAGGCTGTTTTGATGGTAAGCAGCCAGAGGGGGGCAGTTGTGCAGAAGTTTGAATGTAGCACACATCAGGAAGGTGAGAACCAAAATTAAGGTCCCACTGAGACATCATGAAAGGGGGAGGTGGGAACATATGTACAATACCTTTGAGGAATCTATTTACAATGGGGGATTTAAATAATGAGGGTTGGTCTGGCAGCCTCAAGAAGGCAGACAGGGCCGAAAGGTACCCCTTCAGAGTGCCCAGGGCAGAGCCCTGCTGGGAAAGTGTCAAAATAAAAAGTAAAACATCCGAAAGGGAAGCAGAAAAAGGGTCAATAGACTTTACGGTACAATATTCAAATTTGTTCCATCAGTAGGCATACACGGTCTTGGTGGACAGACGCCTGAACGCCAAAATATCATTGCAAACTTCAGGAGGAAGGACGAATGTTATCAACTGATGCCACTCAATCTCCACGCAAGAAGGCGTAGAGTTGACAGGTTCGGGTAGAGGACCCTCCTCTGCTGCTGTGACAGAAAATCCTCCCAAAGGAGCAGCCTGATCGGAGGATCGATGCTCAATTGGAGAAGCTCTGGATACCTGACTGTCCTTGCCCAGTCCAGAGCCACAAGAATGACTTGGGCCCAGTTGTTCCTGATCTTCTTGAGCACTCTGTATAGGAGTGGTATGGGCAGAAAGGCGTATAGCAAGCCTGAGCTCCACTCGAGACGAAAAGCGTCTCCGAGCGAGAGCCACCTTGGAAACTCCAGTGTGCAAAACTGCTGACATTGTGCATTCTCAGTGGAGGTGAACAGATCTAACCTAGCCTCTCCCCACTGCTGAAAGAGACCTTGTGCCACCTCTGGATGGAGATGCCACTCGTGATCCGCTAGGCATCGACGGCTAAGTTCGTCAACACTGGCTTTCAGCGAACCTGTCAGGTGTTGAACCACCAGGGATATGCCTTGCTGTTCTAGCCAAGTCCAGAGACGCAGGGCCTCTTGACAAAGGGTCCATGACCCCACCCCGCCCTGTTTGTTGCAGTACATCATGTCGGTGGTGTTGTCCATGAACACTTGTACCAGCCTCCCCTTGTTGGAAGGGAGAAAAGCTTTCAATACCAAGCGAATCGCTAGGAGCTCCAGCAAGTTGATGTGGTGTTCAGATTCCTCTGGAGATGAGATTCCTCTGAGCTCCTCCTCTCCCAGATGGTCATCCCATCCCAGGAGTGATGCATCTGTCTATACAGTGAGATCTGGTTGGAAAAGGGAGAGGCGTCTGCCTCTGACCCAATCGTGGTTTGACAGCCACCACTGCAGTATTGTGCTGTTCCCGCTGAAATATGGACCATGTCAGAGAGATTCCCCTGATGCTGCACCCACTGGAACTTCAGGTCCCACTGCAGAGCTCACATATGCCATCTGGCATGTGTTACTAGCAGGAAGCCATGAGGCCCAGAAGCCTCAGAGTCACTCTCACATTCTCACCAAAATCCAGGATAGAGGCTGAAACATTGGTATTATAGCTTGAATTTCCTGGACTTGCCGCTCAGGAGGATAGGCCCGAAGCCGCACTGTGTCCAGAACAGCTCCAATGAAAGGGAGTATCTGAGAAGGAGTCAGGTGTGACTTTGGCTCATTGATAATAAACCCCAGAGAATGCAGGAGGTCTGCCATAGTCTGCAGGTGGGAGCTGACAGCCTGGGGCGAGCCCGCTTTCAGCAGCCAGTCGTCGAGATATGGGAAGACTGGTACCCCTGATCTGCACAGATGAGATGCGACTACTGCTATCACCTTGGTGAACACCAGATGCGCGCTGGTAAGGCCAAAGGGGAGCATAGGGAACTGCAAATGCTTGCGGCCTACCGTAAACCACATTTAGCGCAGATGGGCAGGCGGGACAGGGATGTGAAAATAGGCGTCTTGCAAGTCCAATGCTACTATCCAGTCTCCTGGGTCCAGGGCAGACAGGACCTGAGCAAGTGTGAGCATCTTGAACTTTTCCTTTTTTAGGAAGTAGTTGAGGGCTCGCAGGCCTAGGATAGGGCGGAAACCCTTTTCCTTTTTCAGGACCAGAAAGTAGCAGGAATAGCAACCAAAGCCTACTTCTGGCGCCGGAACACTCTATGGTTCCTTTGGCCAAGAGAGTCAGGACTTCCTCCTGAAACATAGTCAGATGATCCTCCGTCTGCTGTTCATAAGATGGAGGCATAGTGGGAGGGATAGTCTCAAAGGGGAGGGTGTAGCCACTTTGAACTATTTGGAGGACCCACCTGTCCAATGTGATGTTTTGCCAGTGGTGGAGGTGATGGCATATTCTACCACCAACTGGCTGCCCATGATCTAGAAGGGCAAGACTAGGAGTGTTTGGAGGCTGAGGCTGCAGGGAGGGTGGTGGTCTGACCGGACCCCTGGCCGCCCGACCCTCAGGGTCGGAATGAGCCATGCCCACAGCCACGTGGAGATTGCTGAGCTTGCGCAGCAATGTGGGTGGGGTATGGCTGGCGCGGCTGAAAGCCCCTTCTGTCGCCACGAAAGAGGCGAAAGGCAGACTAGGGATGTGTGGCCACTGAGAGACCCAAATACTTGGCCATAGTCTGTGAGTCCTTAAAGTGCTCCAGCGCCATGTCTGCCTTGTCTCCAAAGAGATAAGTGCCATCAAAGGGCATGTCTATGAGCGAGGCCTGGACATCCCCAGAAAAGCCAGATGATCTCAACCATGCCTGGTGTCGAACAGCCACCATTGATGAAATTGCTTTGCCCAGCGAATAGGTCATGTCGAGACCACAATGAATGGAAAACTTTGCTGCATCTCTCCCCTCTGATACCACTTGGAAGAGGACGGCCGGGGCCTTCTCCAACACCTGTGGCTGCACTTGCGGAACCGTTTTACACAGGGAGTGGGAATACAGGCCCAATAAGCATACAGTGTTCACCGACCGCAATGCAAGGCTGGTGGAAAGAACAAATTATATACCCCAACTGTCCAAGCTCCTGGATTCCATGTCCGGGGGAGCAGAAGGAACGCACCGTGGGAGGTAGAGGCTTGGAACACCAGGCTCTCCGGGGTGCAGTGGGTAGAGAGGAAATTTGGGGCACCCGGGGAAAAGGCAGTGGCAGCGGGGACCTATCCTATTCACAGGAGCCCCTTTGCTGGGCTTAGACCAGGTTCACAATAGGACATCCGTTAAGGCCTCGTAAAGGGCAGCAAGGGTTCCGAAGAGGATACACCTTACTGCAGGACCTCTATAAAGATGCTAGTCTCTTTAAGAGTCTCTGGTGGCGAGAGCAACTTATGATTTTGTTCAGGTGGAACACTAGGTCAGAGAGTTAGTACTCCTGGTAGATTATATGATTTGAACATCCAAATTGAAGGTGACATACCCGTACCATTGAAGTCCTTTTTGGGAAAATTTTACATTAACATATGGCATTCTCCTGGCTGAGAGAGATTGGCCAAGTGAGTTTGTTAGGAAAGTCCACAAAGGGAAGACATAATTCTGAGCTTTTGCGCCCTCGTTTCTGAAGGAGTGGGCCCTTGCACAAGCCCCGGCATTATACCTCAGCCATGTAGACTGGGGTCAAGAGTCACCATATCATGTCACACAAATAAGGTTAAGCCCTCAAGTGCAACCACAATACCCTATTAAACATGAATCTAATTGCTATGTTAGAGAAATTCTAACACAACTTAAATATCAAGGTGTAATTTAGCCTTGTACCTCACCAATGAACAATCCTTTGCTTCTAGTAACAAAACCAGATCATTCATATTGCTTACTCTTAGAACACAGACATTTAAACAGTCATACATGGCTGTTGTAGTACAAAATGCACATAGCGCAGCACTAAAATAAAAAACAACATTAGACATTTCAATTGGCTTCTTCTGCCAGCACATACTGCCTGAAAGCAGGGATTTAACACCATTTACTATGCTTGGGCCACAAAAACAATTTTGTTCTCTGCCCTTGTAACATCAATTTTGCAAGAAATTGACACAGAGGCATTGTCTTAGGTCGATGACATACCTTACGGACAATGACTTAAACATAGATCTATCTAGAGTAGATCACATTGTTGTGGGATTTGCTGAAATGGCTACAAATTCAACTTCAAGAAAACAAAAATTGCCTATCCCAGGGTCCTGTTTTTGGGATATGAGCTATCAAACGAAGGCAGCACTGCATTTCTTAGAGAAATGTGTGCTCCTACAACCACCAAATACAATAAAAAAGCTCTAATCACTTTTTGGCTTTCTCAATTTTGGTAGGGCATACCAGACTAAGCCCAATGGGGAAAACCGTTTTATGATTTAATACGTCCAGACTTTTCAAGCACACACAGGACAACAGAACATACACAGATTCTCAGATCACTTCAAACTGACATGCTTGCATCAAAACATTTACACACACCAATGTCCAAGACCCACTTGTCAGATGTGATGGCATGCCAGTGGTGAAGGTGATGGCGGACCCTGCCCCCTACTGGCGTGCTGTGGACCTGAAAGGATGGACTAGGAGGGCTTGGAGGCCGCGGACGGGGCGGAGGTGGTGGCCTTACCCGCACGCTGGTTACCCGATCCGCCTCGGCGGGAGCCACGTCCACGCGAAGACGCTTGCTGCGCGGGCCGGTGGCTGGGCAGCGGACATGACTGGGCGCCCCTTCCGTGCCCACGAAAGGGGCAAAAAGCAGACTGTTGCGGAGGGCACACAGCAGAAAGGCCCAGGGACTTGGCTGTAGCCTGCGAGTCCTTAAAGCGCTCCAGCGCATGGTCTGCCTTGTTGCCGAAAAGGCCGACACCATCAAAGGGCATGTCCATAAGTGTGTTCTGGACATCGCCCGAGAAACCAGTGGTCCTCAGCCAGGCGTGACGGCGCAGCGCCACTGTCGTCGCAAGCGATCTGCCTAGCGAGTCGGCGGTATCTAGGCCACATCGGATAGTATATTTTGCCGCATCTCTTCCTTCCGCAATGGCGCGGGAAAGCAGTGCCTGGGCCTCCTCAGGACACTGGGGCAGGACCTGCGCCACCGAATCCCACAAGGAGTGGGTATATCGGCCCGAAAGGCAAGTGGTGTTGACGGACCTCAAGCCAGCACTGGTGGAAGAAAAAACCTTCTTCCCAAATTGGTCCAGTTTTTTGGATTCCCTATCCGGGGGAGCGGTAGGGAAGGCGCTTTGAGAGGCAGAGGCTTGGACAACCAAGCTCTCAGGGGTGGGGTGTTGGGAAAGGAACAGGGGGTCGCCCGGAGCAAGGCGATGGCGTCGGGCTACGTCCCTATCCACAGGAGCCCCTGTGGTGGGCTTGGACCAGGTGCCCAAAAGAACGTCCGAAAGTGCCTCGTTGAACGGCAGCAGTGGCTCCGCAGAGGTAGCCGCCGGCTGAAGCACTTCCGTCAGGAGGTTAGTCCTGACAGCCACTGTAGGTAACTGGAGGTGCAGGACCTCAGCTGCCCTACGCAACACCGTAGCAAAGTTTGCTCCCTCCTCCGTTGCCACGGAAGGAGGAGACAGCATGCCAATGTCTGGAGAGGTGTCCAGACCACTGGCCTCCCCAAGTTCCTCAGCCCAGTCCTGATCATACTCACATTGAGCAGTGAGAGGGTCCTCAGACCCCTCCCAGTTCTCTTCGTCCTCCAAATCAGGGTCAATGTAAGGAGGAGGGACATGTGGGACCCAAGGTCTCAGCGGCGCCGGAGCCGGCGTAGATCGACGTCGATCGACGTCGGTCCGGCGCCAAGTCCGGATCCGGAGAGAACCTGGGGACGACGTCGCCCGGAGCCCCGGGCGGCATCGTGAACGGCACCGGTGAGATCAACGCAGGTGGAGGTGTCGTTATGTCAATGGGCGTCGACCGGGGTTGTGGCAGCACCGGAGCAGGGGCCGAGGCCGGGGCCGGGGCTGGAGTTGCTGGCGGCGCCAGGACCGGAGTCGCCGGCGGCACCGTAGGAACCCCACTAGGGCCCGCGGGGCCCGAAGGCGCACCGGGGGGACCTTGAGGCCCGAAGAGGTGGGCCATGGCCGACAGCAACTCCTGTATTTCGGCCGGAGTCGCCGCCGAACCCGGGAAGGGCGGGTAATGCGGCGGCGGCTCCACAGGCACTCCCAGCGCCGCGGGGGCGTGGACGGTGCCGACGGGACCCTGAGCCGAGTCGCGCGACCGGCGAGGGGAAGTCTTCGAGCGATGACGCTTTTTCGACTTCTTGTGCTTCGACTTACCGGAGGAGTGCGAAGACTTTGACCCCGAAGAACGATGAGGACTCCGCGACCGGCCCCTCGACCTCTCTCGTGACCGGGACTTGGATTGGCGCGGAGCCGACTGCCGGACCTCGAGGAGCTTTCGAGACTGCTCTCGCAAAGCCTTCGGATGCAAGGCCCGACAGTCAGGGCACGACTTGGAGTCGTGGTCGCGCCCGAGGCAGTAGAGACAATCCTGATGCGGGTCCGTGATCAACATCATTCGACCACAGGCGTCGCATGGCTTGAAGCCGGGCATCCCTACCGACACCGTAGGAGTCGAACAACTCGAGAAAACAGTGACAAAAAGTCACAAAAAATTCAGTCAAAAAATGACTGGGGCACTGCTCTCTCCGGATCTGCGCTTACTGGCGCGGAAAAAGAAAGAACTGATGTCAGCGCGCATGGGCGGCGTCTAAGTACTGGCCGCGACGTCATCCCAGCGATCCCGACGCCGAAGACGGATGCGGAGCCGCACGACGCCGCCTACCGACTCGCAAGGGTACTGCTACGCAAAACTTTCTGGATCCAGCCTGACGCCTGGGGATATTCTAAGGTAAGGAATCTGTCACTAACGTGTCTCTTTCAGATATAAAATAATTATTAATCTTAATTATAAAATATTTAAACATTATTAAAAATATATTTACATATATATATATAAATAAACATAAATATAAAAATAAATAATATATAATAATTTAAATAATTTAAGTATTTTTTTATGTTAATTAATAATTTACACTACATTAAATATAACAAAATTAAAAACGTTGCATAGCTAAGGGAATAAAATTAGTATTCACACTCCAACAACTGCAAAAGTAGGGAATTTGTTGGATAGCGGGTGGGTATAAATTACTATTCCCACTCAAGTGAGTGGAACAGTAGAGAAAGTGTTGGATAGCGGGTGGGTAAAAATTACTATTCCTACTCCAGCGAGTGGAACAGTAGGGAAAGTGTTGGATAGCGGGTGGGTACAAATTACTATTCCGACTCCAGCGAGTGGAACAGTAGGGAAAGTGTTGGATAGCGGGTGGGTAAAATTACTATTCCTACTCCAGCGAGTGGAACAGTAGGGAAAGTGTTGGATAGCGGGAGGGTAAAATTACTATTCCCACTCCAGCGAGTGGAACAGTAGGAAAAGTGTTGGATAGCGGGAGGGTAAAATTACTATTCCCACTCCAGCGAGTGGAACAGTAGGGAAAGTGTTGGATAGCGGGAGGGTAAAAATTACTATTCCTACTCCAGCGAGTGGAACAGTAGGGAAAGTGTTGGATAGCGGGTGGGTACAAATTACTATTCCAACTCCAGCGAGTGGAACAGTAGGGAAAGTGTTATATAGCGGGTGGATAAAAATTACTATTCCTACTCCAGCGAGTGGAACAGTAGGAAAAGTGTTGGATAGCGGGAGGGTAAACATTTCTATTCCCACTCCAGTGAGTGGAACAGTAGGGAAAGTGTTGGATAGCGGGAGGGTAAAATTACTATTCCCACTCCAGTGAGTGGAACAGTAGGGAAAGAGTTGGATAGCGGGAGTCTAAAAATTACTATTCCCACTCCAGTGAGTGGAACAGTAGGGAAAGTGTTGGATAGCGGGAGTGTAAAAATAACTATTCCCACTCCAGTGAGTGCAACAGTAGGGAAAGTGTTTGGTAGCGTAGGGGAATAATTGAGCAGACCCACTCCTACAATATAATTAAAATTAATTAACAAATAATTAATTAATAAAAATATATTTACCTTCCAACATTTTCCCCTATAAACGTCACCTTCAATAGTGTAAAATATTAATGAATCAACATAATTAATTAACATTTAATTAATTAGCTAATTACAATTAACAATCAAATTAATAACCATTATATCTAAATTAATTAACACAATTAACACTATAAAATAACTTTGAATAAATAATATTTAAAAATTATTAAAATTTGAATTAAATTTAACTTAATTCCCACCCTACTCCCCTATCAACACTCAACACACTACTAAACAAATGTACATAATTAACATATTAATAAATTAATTTGTAATAATTCATATGTAATTAATTACTAATTAATAAAAAAAAAAAATTACATAATTATCAATTAATTAAAAAAGATTATTATTCACTTTTTATATATTTAATAATAAATTAATTAACTTAATTAACAATAGTAATTATTAAACAATAAATTATTAATTAATAAATTATAAATTTTTATAATTTAAATTAAATTACTTCCCACCCTATTGCCCTATAAACCCACAACCCGCTACGGAACTAATATACACAAAAATTAATAAACAATAGTTATTATAAAACAATATTAATTAATTAATTATTTATTTTTATAATGTAAATTAAATTACTTCCCACCCTATTCCCCTATAAACCCACAACCCACTACGGAACTAATATACGCAAAAATTATTAAACAATAGTAATTATTAAACACTAAGGGGCCCATTACGATGGCGGGCGGAAGCACAACCGCCGTGCTGGCGGATGCAAAAACCACCAGTTACCGCCGGCACGCAGCAGTCCACACGCCCGCCCAATTACGATGCGAAAAGCAGGCCAAACACCGCCGGCAAGCCAGCAACACCGTCCGCCATCAAAGTGCGCCCGCACACGTAGCGGCGCAGCCCAACTGACACACACCGTCCGACGAAACACGTCCCGCCCGGCGCATAAATTACGATGCCGCAAACAAACGGCTCCCACGGCAAAGAGACACCGCACGTGAAAGAGAGGCGGAAACACGGACGCAGAGCACGGACAACGAAGAAGCGGCACCCGGGCATGAATCCAGCACTGCAGGCCCTTCCCATGCTTCTGCTGATGCACCACCAAGGACGCAACGTACCGCGGAGACGCAGGTAGGCACACACACAACAAGTGCACGCAAACAGCGCACACAGTGCAAGGGCGGAAAAAGCGGACAACCCCCACCAGCGCGTGCACACTACACATCCACCATTGCATCCACATATGACACACAGGCCAAATCCTAACATCGCAGAACACATGTGTACACACCACCTGGGACTAGGAACCAACCACCCCGTCACGGCCCCAAAGCGCTGATGACGCCGCCACACATGCGCACAACGCAGAGGCCAACCGCAGCGCCATGCATGCGTCGCACACAGACACAGGGACACAACCAAGCAGCACACACATCAGCCCCACCCCGAACGCACATGACACGTGACAGGCCGGCCACAGACATGTCCCCAACGCCCAATTCACGGACAACACCCAACGCCACACAACCGACGCACACATGTCAGTGAAGACACGCAACTGCAGGACACACCCCAGTGTAACAAACATGGCGTAGCACACAGCGGCGGCAACACCAACTAGGAGAAGCAGGGCCCCTTCGGGAAGAGGAACGCCAGTACCACACTGAAAAACCCATACCACCCTGCACATATGAACAAGACACATGAAACGGAACACCAAAGAGCCCGGGGACCGACAACAGGTGGCCCAAGAATAACATCCACACACAAGGCCCAACGCAGAGCGGAAAGGCAGCCTGCCGCCCACACAAGGGAGAGCAGACAGCACTGAATGACCTTCCATTCCAACACCGAAACCACAGCCCTACGACAGAAGCCGGTGAATACAGCCATTGTCCAAGAATAGACCAACACAGGCATGCCGAGGAGACCGACCACAGGGCAGATAGCGCATATCACAGAAGCACACAACGGACGGGGAAGAAAGAAGAAAACACTCCCCCATGTCGGCCACATGCAAGTTAATTGGAAGGAGTCACACAGCACCGACCTTGAACTGTCTGAGAAGCATGTGGGAAGAGGGCCCGTGTCCTCCAAACAAGCCAACAGAACACAAGTCCTGTCTCCCCACGACTACACAGAGCTCACAGCAACCCCGGAGCATGCACATTGCAGACTGCACACACAGCCGGAGCACGCCACCTCTACAAACCGCTGCGAAATGGCAACCGCAACACACCTACCCAACTACGCCGAAGAGCTCAAGCTGTACCAAACCAACACGATACATACATTGGGATGCGATCTCCTGTCCCTGCTGAACGTAAGTTACCGACTGACTTACCGCATCACATTGTTCAGCTGCGTCATGCCCGTCTTCTACTGTCGGAGGTGTCCCTACCAGCATCCCGTCGAGATATGCCTCTCCAACCCGGCATGTCTGAAGGCGGACCTGCTACCACTACTCCTCCCTCTGGACGCACACGACAGGGCCTGCTCTGCCTATGGGGGCATGGCGTATGTGGCCAACATCGCACGCGCACTGAAATGGAACCACTGTGCCTCCACACGACGGATCATCGAGAACAGCTACATCGAATGTCACCCAGCATGCCCCATCATGGTCCTCCAAGGGACAACCTACGAACAACACCTTGACAGCCACCATCCGCTTCATTGGCTGGCAAACATGTACACCACCAATGACATGGAAGCCCTGCTGGACGGCATCGCATACCTGACAACCTGTAAATACGTCGGACCACAACGCAGGTTCCCCGAGTGACCTATGAAGTCCAACCCCGCACCCATGCTCAGCTTCCGCACGGACTGGCCAGTCACCACCACAACAGCCATACCAAACGACCGGCAACTGTAACCACACCATCAACGACATCGACATGACATCGGATATGACCGGGACATGCACACTGTTCCCCATCACATCCAGGAACACCGCATGCATCGTGGGAGGCAGTGGCATGGGCTCTGTGCATCGCACCCACATGGACGGAACTGCACGAACAACCAGGACACGACATGGATCCAGCGCACATGGACACACACACCGCTCAGTGGACATGAATAGGTCGCCTGGAGTCTGTGGGTGCTGCACCCCTCCCACCCCCGCCCGGGAATCCCATACCAGGACCTTTGCATGGACGACAAGTGCATACAACAACAACACGACCCCAGTGACTGTGACATGTCCAGTAACCACCACAGTGCAACAACAAGTGGCACGCCGCTGCATGCACGCAAGCACATGCCCTGATGTCATCTCACATGCACGCGTGCATGAGGAACAACCGCAGCAAACCTGTCACATGGAACTGAGATGGACTGTGCCCATGATGCCGAGCGGTCTGGTAGGCTACATGTATACCGTCTGTGTCAAAGTCCGCAGCTCCGCAGCTATACGTAAATGTACATTAGCACAGCCTTGGCCAAGCAGATGTAACCCCACACCCTATCCCATTTGTTATCATGCTCAGTATATCCTCAACATGTATTCCGCTGCCAGTAGTGTCCACTATACTGCATCACAGAGGACAGAAGACTCAATATAATGTTTGAAACCAGAACTGTCTCCGCTGACTCATTTCACAAGTACGAATGAGAGAGGATGAGAGTATGTGAAGTACACGGCAGTCGTGACATGACCATGTAGTCCACTGGTATTGGATGTCAACGCAAATGAGTAGCACTACTGTGGAAGACACACATGTGTCGTGTGAAGTCGTATGGACGCAGTGCTCAGGTGGGTGGGTGCGACGGGTAGATGCGCACATGCCAAGTTGGAGCACGCCGTGTTGGGAGGGGTCATGAACAGTACACCACCGCTTCCCTGGGCATTGTGAGAGGACACCTGTCGGGGGGAGTGAACACGTGTGTGCACAGCAGCCGGGCACACGTACAAAGCGGTACCAGGCGCACCTCAGCCCACCCTCTGTGGACAAGCTGGATCCTGTTGTGCGCCCGCCATGCCCCTTGACAAGGCACACACAGCCCCAGTCGACCAGGTGTAACCCCAACATAGTCAATCCGCACAGGCGATACAGGGCACGGGATGGCAGTGGAGCATGGTGTGTGAGAGGTCTCCTCGCGCTCCTCCTGGTCATATCACGCAGGCAATAGTACCTCAACGTCTAGCATGGCACAAGTCACATGGAAGTGTAGGGGGACGCACCACAGCACGAGCAGCACTGACGTCACGGGAGGTGGCTCGCACCATCCCATCCATTGCCCATCATACCAACCACGCCACATGCCATTGCGACTAAGTGCAAGCGCGTGCGCCACCACCCCGAGCCCTCCCCAGAGAGGCCAAAGAGTGAATGTGTGGGCCATCAGCCACAGATGGACGCGGCCTGGCCGCAAGGGCAGCCACAGCCACTGGGTGTCGCAGGTGGCGGATCCGGAAGGCGAAGACTGTGATGCATAGTCCACTGCAGGCCGGGTCTCCATTTGGGGCACCACGCAGGTGGACGGCGTCCCGCCACACATCATACCCTGAGACAGCCCACTCGTGCAACTGGACCCACACATACACTCCTTGCCCTCTCTGGTGCGAGCTTGGGGCTGCCTGTGCAAGCGCTAGCCTCGCAGGTGAGCATGCATATTGGGGGCGAGGGGAGGACATGAGGGCTGGGGCGAAGATGACTGTATCACTGTCAGTTAGTACAAGGGATGACCCAGATGTGGAAAGGAAGAGACGTGTCCCGTGTGTACTGCAACTAGTCGCCAATCCAACTACCCCCCATGTCCGGAATGTAAGCCCGCACCTAGGCCCGCCCATCCGCCACATCGAACATACCACCAGCACGACAACCTTCCCATTCGAAACACTGACTGGGGGTGGCGACCAGTGAACAATCATGTGTAGCCTACCCACGCGTACATGTGGGCCCTCCATGATCCATGTCACCTGCGGCAAAGACATGACATGCGCAATGAGGGAAGTGAGGAGAGCTGTCCGCCCCACGCGCAGAAGGTGCATCAGCTCCACAGACCCAGCAGCGAGTCCAGCAGGGGTCACATGTGCAGGGGCAGCTGTGCCTGGTGTGAAGGCACATGCATATAGACAGCACATCGACCAATGTGTAGTCTGCCCACATCCACAGTCCATCATCATGCGGACATAGGAATTGAACACAGGGCAACACATCTTAGTTGGTGCACCCACCGTGACCAACAATGCGCAATCATCGACGTACCCGCCCTGTGCATGGCCCCCACCCAACGGAGGCACATCCAGTGCCACCATCCCACACACACAAGCCTTCCACGGAACATGCTGTGTCCAATGGTCAGTACAGAGTAAGCGCCCATCTGGTGGATCCTGAACAGGAGACACATGCACACACATGCCAGCTCCCACTATGTACGTCTGCCACCTGGCACGTGCAATGTAACCTCTCACCTGTGACGTGTGACTGCAAGCACACAGCCGTCTTGGCATGGGGCTGTCAATGTGGACACCAGTCAATGTTTCGGGATCTGTGATCCGTACAGTGCTGTACATAGGGTGCAGTGCTGACACCTACTACTGTCTCATATCCCCTCGTGCCACAGGTCCCACTTGTATTGGCCGCTCAGCCAGTGCCCACATCGTCGTCGTCGTGTGCCATACTCATCCAGCCTCGGAAGCAGTTCCATGCTCAGCAGACACTCATGTTGCCGTGGCGTTGCCGCGTGACGAATATGCAGTCAGTCCCCATCAGCACGCCCCGCAAGTCATTGGGGCCTAGATCCCCATGTGCATGCACATGGCAGTGGTATGTCTCACTTGCCATTGCCATTGTTGGGAGACCTGTGTAAGTGTATTGTGGCCGTGCCGTCCCAGCTTGACAGCTGGGCTGTGGCTCATGTGCTTGCTCAGTCATGTCAGTGATGTGTATGCGAAATTGCTATGTGCCGTGTTGCTTTGACATGTGTCCTCTGCCATTTTCCCCAGGCGGAGACCGAACATTGACCGCCCATACCAATTGCTGGCGGACATGGACGATACAGAGGTAATCAGGAAGTTTCGGCTGGACAGGCCAACTCTGCATCGACTGTGTGCCATGTTAGAGCCCCATCTCCGTCCCCGCAGGGTGTATCCGACTGCTGTCACCCCCACGGCTAAGGTGATGGCCGCCATGCATTTCTTCGCCACTGGGTCATTCCAGCACACAGTGGGCAGTGGAGGAGGGATGTCCCAGCCCATGTTCAGCAAGGTGCTGAGGGATGTACTGGCAGCCATGATGCTGTACCGGAACAGGTACATCAGATTCCCCAGGGCTCGTGAATTGGCGGCAGTGAAGGGTGCATTCTATGCCCTTGGCAGAATCCCACACGTCGTGGGAGCCATTGACTGCACTCATGTTGGCCTTGTTCCACCACAGGCCACTGAGCACCTGTACCGCAACAGGAAGCACACGCACTCCCTGAATGTGCAAGTGGTGTGCCTTGCGGACATGGTGATCACCCACGTGTGTGCCAAGTTTCCAGGCTCGGCCCATGACGCACACATAATGCGCAACAGCATCTTGCCACGACTGATGGCCAATCTGCAACAGGATCTTGCCTGTATTGTCGGTGAGTATGTGGAGTGGTGTAGCGTGCTGGTTGTGCGATGCTGTCCCCTGTCCAGTTGGAATTGCAACGGTTCTCTGTGTCCCTCACACCCAGGTGACTCTGCGTATCCGAATGGGGCATGGCTGCTCAGTCCATTGAGGAATCCTCGCACCCCAGCAGACGATCGATACAATGAGGCACATGGGAGGACCAGACGTGTGGTCGAGCGTACCTTTGGCCTCCTCAAGTCCAGGTTCAGGTGCCTGGACCGCACCGGGAGTGCACTGGCGTACTCCCCACAGAAGGTGTGCCAGATAGTGGTGGCGTGCTGCATGCTGCACAATCTGGCCATTCGGAAGCAGATCCCCCTCATTGTGGATGACGGAGATCAACCAGGGCCCCAGCCCGCAGACCAGGACAGCTCGAGTGAGGTGGACAGCGGAGAGGAGGAAGCTGGGAATGTGCGCCAGCAGCTCATCGCCCGCTACTTCACTTGACGGTGAGTGTCCATGTACGACGGATGATGTGTCTGTATCTGTGCAGGTGTGTGTGTGCTGTGTCAGGGTGGCCGTATGTTCACTGCGTGCAGTGTGTCAACGCTCCATGGCCAGGGTAGTATGCCACTGTTGGTGACTGTGGCATTGTGCCCTATTGCTCTGTGCGATGTGTGTACATTGCTTGTAGTTGTTGACATGTACTGTGTGATGGGTGTGTGACACACTCATTGAATGTGCTCCTGTTCTGTCTCCCACCCCTAGGTCCCTACAGGCCCTCCGGATTCCATTGCCATGCCACGCATCAGGTGCCTTTCCGCCCAAGGTGGCCGTTGTATTCCGTACAAATAAAACACAGGGCACAAACAGCAGTTAGTGAAAAAGGTGCATTTATTACAAACTGTGACATGTGATTGTGTGTAAGGTGATGACAAAAGTGGTGCGTGCAGTGACAATGAGCTGTCGGTCATGGCTGCGTGATGATCAGGGTGTACCCACTGGTTCTATGTCCATAGTCCAACACACACATGCCATCCAGCTGGCTGTGTGGAGTGGGATCGTAGAGCAAGTCAATGCAGTGGCTGGTCAAGGAAGGCTGGCGGAAGGCTGGCTGGCTGCCTCACTTGCGACTGGAGCGTGCGAAGTCCTCCCGGGAGATCTGTTTCCTCTTCGGACGGCCCCTTCCACGTTTGGGAGGGGGTGTGTGGTGGCGACCTGCTGGTGGTGGGTGAGGTGTGCTCACTGGCTGTGGACGCAGGGGAAGTGGACACTGCTGGCCGACCCTGCGCCCTAGCAGGTGGTGGCGGAGGTGGTGTTGCTGGCCTTGCCTGTGACCCCACCGCCACCACCAGCTGGCCCATGAGGTCCACGAGTTGGTCCATACGGGACACGAATTGGCCCATATGGGCGTCCATGGACCTCAGCACCCCCAGCACCTCCCGCGTGTCAGTAGCAGACCTGGCCCATTGTCCTTGGGCCTCTTCATAGGCCCCAAGGACTCTGGCCATTTGAGGCAGGGCATGGCTCCCAGGGAGGCTGGCGTTTCCCTGACCCTGCTCCTCCTACCAGTCCTGCTGCCACCGGCCTGCCCACTAGCCACATTGCACACCACGGTCCTCGCTGTGGCTCCCAGGGTGGATCCAGTCGGCCGGGCCACCACCTGCGCTGGGGCTGGTGCCAGCGAAGACGTGGTGGTGGTGGAGGCGGTGGTGGTCGGTGCGGCGATGGTGGCGGTTGCTGCAGTGGTAGTGGCCGCAATGACCGTGGGTGTGGCCGCAACGACAGTGGCAGCAGGGGACTGGGACTGTTCAGCATCCCTGGATGATGGGTTGGTGGGTAGGAGGGGTCCTGGGGAGCGGCTGGGCCCTGCCACGCCAGATGGGCCAGCTTGGTGGTCCGTGTCCGAAGAGGTGGACAGATCCTCCAGATCCGTGTGTCCTCGTTGGGGGCTTGTAGGCTGGCTGTGCTGGCTGCTGTCTCCATCCCCAGCGTCCAGCAGTTCGTCACCTGTGGAGAAAATGAGATTTGTTATTGTGTTGCACCTGGCGAAGTATGTATTAGTCGTCTGACATTGGCAGTTCGTGCAATCTCGTACATGGGTTTCCCGGAGGCGAGTGTGTGGCTGTGGCATCTGTAGTTGTGTGTGCTAGGCAATGGGACTGTGTGCTGTGCACATGTGGCATGGGACGGATTGGCCATGCCGATGGGTGTGTTGCTTTGCCCCTACTCATTGTGACTCTGGTGTATGCGGGCTCCTGGCCCATCCTGGGTCTGGTTTGTACTTTGCTTTTGGAGTTCATATGGAACGCTTAGGAACGCATATGGCAACATGGGGGCCATGCCCCAGATTCGCATTTGGGATGGAATATGCTTTTGGGGTTCAAATGGAACGCTTAGGAACGCATATGGCAACATGGGGGCCATGCCCCAGATTCGCATTTGGGAGGGGATATGCTTTTGGGGTACATGCTGTGAGCCATGGGTGCCGAACGTGACATGTGTTGTGGCAGCATGACAGTGCATGGTCTGAGGTGTGTGCATGCCTGACATGCCCTGCATATTTGCTGTCTGTTGTGGTTACTGGACATGGCATTGGGCGCATCGTTATGAGTGAGTGATAGTTGTGTGCCAGCCAACGTATTGCAGTTGTCCCATCTCCTTGGTGTGCGTGCTGCCCTGTGCCATGTGCATCACTGCAGTGCTCGGGGGGTGTGGCCCATGTTGTGTGTTGTTGCTCACAGTGTGTCGTGCGCTTAATTGACTTCTGGCACATGGTTGGTCATGGGCATGTGTCTTAGCGTGACTGCTGTATGTGTGGCAGCTGTGCGGATGACATGCCTTTCATGAGACTGGGGCTGACGGATGGGATGGATGGTATGTTGTATGTGCATGGTGTGTCTGTGAGTTTGATGGGTTCAGTGGTGTTCGTGTGCATTTCTGTTGTTCCGCTCTGTTGCGTCTAGTGTTGTTTGTCTTACATAGGCGTAGTTGTGGGGTGTGGGGTTGACAGGCAGTGGGGGCTACATGGACAGGACTTCAATGGTGTTTCGGTTGTGTGTGATGAGTTGCACAGTGGCTGCCGTGTGGGACTATATTCAGTGTGGCTTGTGCATGCAGACGTGGCTCCTTGGGTGTTGCTATGTCTGTGATGGGTCATGTGGGGTGTGAGTCTGTTGTTCATGTCCGTGTGCACATTGTTCACTTGTTCGTGACGGTGGGCGGTGCTGCGTGTTCGTGTGCTACGTGACATGTCCCATGTGTTGGTGGTGTTATGGTCCTCATGCCTCCAGTAATCCAGCCCTGTCCAGTTTCCCACCTGCAAGTTGTTCGTGCGTGCACTGTACTGGATGCCACATGGCTCTAAGCGGGGGTGCTCCATGTTGCAGGTCTGTGGGGGTGGGGGGGTGTAGTGGGTCGTGGGGGTGGCTGTACACCCACTGACACCGATTGCTGTGGACCGTGATGTCTGCCTTTCGGCTGTCGTTGTGCACTGCGGTGGCTGACACGTGGCTGTGGGGTGTGGGGATGCTCCTCCTTGCTGTGCTGTGGGACTGGGGCCTGGTGTGTGTTGTACTTGGGCTGTCCACCGTCCCACCCACTGCACTTTGTGTTCCTGCCACTTACCTGTTACTTGTCGGTTAGTGCAGCTGTGGCGGACACATGGGTGTGGTGGGTGCTCGTTGTGGCGCTTCTGGCATATTTGGGGACCTGTTGGTTGTTACGTGGCTGGCTTAGTGTACACATGTCCCCACGCATCTTACAGTTGTTCGGTTTGGGCTGTGTGTGGTAGTGTCTGTTGCATGTGCGTGTGATGTGTTGTGTATTGTGTGCTGGACATGGGGGTGTTTGTCCCTGGGAGCTGTGGCATGGTGGTTGCGCATGTGAGTACATAGCGGTGTGCTAGTATACATTGGGTTGTACTTACCAGCCTCCACTCCCCTGCTAATCCGGCGAGGATCTCCGGATGTATTACGACTCGCACCTTCTCCTCCCACGCTTTGAAGGTCTTAAAGAGCGCGGGATTCCCTCCGCCAGTGACGGCAGCCAGCTCTCTGTTTTTGCCCTCCTTCTTCTTGACCAGGCTCTTGACGTCATTCCAACGTTTGTTTATCTCGACTCTGTTCCTGGGCAGGGTCCCGACTGCATTGACCTGGTCTACGATCCGGTTCCACATTCTGTTTCTGGTGGCTAGTGGTGTGTGCTGGACCATGTTCCCATAGATTTGTGGGTGCACCTTGATGATCTCGTCGACCATGACCGTCAGCTCCATGGGCGTGAACTTGGGCATTCTTTGTGGTGCCATGGTGTTTGTGGTGCTGGTGCGGTGTGTGTTGTGTAATGTGCAGGGGGTTTGTGGTGCAGGTGTTTGGTGGTGGTGGTGGTGGTGGTGGTGGTAGTGATGTGTGCGTTTCTGTGGTGTGCTGCTGTCCTTGCTGTGTCACTGTGTCCTCTCCTCTCCTCTCTGGTTTGCAATGTAGCAAGGGGTTGTGGTCTGTGGGAGTGCTGCTTTTGTACTCACCTATGTGGGTGTGTCCTCATGGTCTGTTGTTTTCAGGTGTGTTGTGTCTGGGGTTCTGGCCTTTGTATTTTTTGTTTGTCCGGGGGGTGTTTTCGGGATGTGTACTGTGCTTGTGTATTTGTGTGTGCCTTGCTGTGTGGACTTGTTGGCCATGTTGTGTGCTATTGGTTTTGTGTGCGGATGGTTTCTGTGCAGGTACGTGGGCGCCATGGCTTCTGCCGTGTCGATTCTCATCGGCGTTGTTTGCGCTGGCGGGCGGTATATTTGTTGTTTTTCCGCGCTCATGGCGGTGCGATCGTAATTTCACGTGCGGTGTGTCGGCCGTGTGGGCGGGCGGTTTTGTGTTGTCGTGCGTGTTTCCGTCCGTGGCGGGCGGTTTGACTCCGACTCGGACGATGGCGGGCGGTATTTTGTGTGATTTTTCCGCCGATGGCGGTTTTCGGTTTGTGTACTCATAATGGCGTGGTCGGTGTTCAGGCGGTGTGTGCGGGCGGATTTTTGCCGCTTCCATGCCTGGCGGATTTATTTACGCCGGGTATCGTAATGGGCCCCTTAACTTGGAAACCTCCACCTCCTACCCTGGTTTTCTTAAACCAGGGTACAGAGACGAGATTAGCGGAAGCAGATCTCAGCTTCCTTGCGGGTTTGTGGTGAATTAATGGATCACTGATGAAATATCGACTACAGAAATACCGAACTACAAAAATATTGCAGCAAATATATCGTACACACAAATATCGACACCCTATACTTAAACAAGAAATTACAACAATTATCGAGTACAAAAATATCGCCTAAATAAATATCGAGTACAAAAATATCGCCAACAAAAATATAGCCAACTAAAATATCGATAACATTAAGGGGCCCATTAGGATGGCGGGCGGATCGCCCCCGCCGTGCCGGCGGTAGCCACCGCTGGCCCGGCGGGGGCGATCCGCCCTCCATCCTTGCCTGATTGACCCCCGCCATATTAGTATGGCTGGGGGGTCCGCGGCGGACGGAAAGACCGTCCGCCGCTTTTCCGCCGGTCGACTCGTTGCCGCCATGGAAAGGCATGCAGTTATTGCTTTTGGGGGCCCGTTGCGGGCCCCCAGGGTGTTGGGGGGGTTGGGGGGTGAACATTGCAATGCACTATGTGGCAGGCACCACGTGGTGCCTGCCATGTAGTGCATGGCAATGCTGTGCACAGACCTTTTGCATTGCGAGTGGGTCTGCAGCCAGCAGATCCACTCGCAATGTAAAAGGCCCAGGATGAGCCCACCAGTGTGGCGGGCGCATCCTAATTCTCATGGCGGGACTGCCGCCACTTCAGCGGTCGGTCCCTGGCTCCGTTGCGATGGAGGGTGGACTTTGTACGCCCGCCATCGTAATGGACCCCTAAGTTATAATGAAACACAACAAAAATATTGAGAATACCAATATCGACTACACAAATATCGCTAAAATACATATAAATAATATCGAAAATACCATTTAACGTTGAATAAACACAATTTACAAATATTTAATTAAGTAACATATCCCAAATAATTATAATAGATTATGACAACATATATAAAAAATAGTAAATGATTGAAAAAATATACTATAATTATACTAACCCAAATAAATGAATACATTCACAATATAACATTAAATTACTTTCCAAGAGTGTGAAAATTACATATATATAATATACAACAAATATAAATATTATAAATTACATTTATTTACAAATATATTTAAATAACAACAACAAATAACATAAATATAAACATTAAATAAACATTACATATATTTACCTAATTAAAAGGTAACTGCTAAAAAATTCAAATAACGTATCTCAACCAATAATTTTAAACTAAAAACACACAAACCAATAGAAAATGTTAACTAATTAACTAAACACTATAAAAACAATTAATCAATTAACACAAATTTACCGTTTATCGGCCAAACACGGAGGGAGAGCGCTACATTGCGAGATAGAGACCAGAGAAGAAAGAAAATCTACACAAACTACCATATCAAATTATACTACAACACAGGTAAGAATAAAAAAATTCTAAATATAAATACCTCAACATCCTTACCTTAACTCAGTAAAATAATGAAATGTTCCCCTTTTTTAAATAAAACTAAATTGCAATACAACCAAAACGATAAATAACAACACAAATATATTATTAGGTACCTTATTCAACTCAACATAATAAATAGTATAAGTAATAAATGTAAAACTTAACCCATAAAGAAAGTAAATAGCTCTGCTTTTTACAAATATCTAAAGTACAAAACATAACTAATAAACGCATTTTTCTTCACAGCTTTTACAAACTGCACCTACAAAAACATCAAAGAAATGAAAATCATCAAATACAAAAGTAAGTATTATTTGCTTCAGTGCTAAATAAAAAACAATACAAATAAATTACAAACATATCGCTCATGTAACTAACATAAACATTTTTCTTTCACACCAACAGGAAATAAAACAGTGAAAAACCAACAAGCAGCAAATTATCCCATCAACAAAAGTCAAAGAACACTAATGTAAGTATTTTTTCTATATGTTTAATAATACTAGCACTATTATAGTTCACAATAGCATATTAACTAAATACATATTTATATATCTTCACAGATATACCCCGAAAATGGCAGAAGGTGCAAAGTTTATCACATCTCAAAAGGGGAAACTAATGCTTTGCTACATGGGTTACACTTACACCCAAGAAAAAGTGATAGAAAATAAAACTCATTGGAAATGTAGCAAATATTATGCCAATGCCTGTTATGGAAGAGCTACTACAATAGATTTAAATGTTGTAAATGTTAGAGAGCACAACCATCCCCCCAATATAACTGAAGTAGAAGTAAGAGATGCCCTAGAGACAATAAAGGAAGTAAGCAAAAGTTCCCAGCAGACAGGTACTCAAATTCTAAAAAAAAAATTTAACCACAGTACCAGAACATGTCACAGGACAACTTCCTTCCATATCCAACTTAAAAAGATTAATAGCAAAAACTAAAAGAACTTCAGATCCAACTCCACCCACCCCCCAAACATTTGGAGAAATCCAAATACTCCCAGAATACACCATCACCCACAAAGAAGAAAAATTCTTACTCTATGACAATAAAAGTCACGAGAAAAGAATTATTATCTTTGCAACTAACACTAATTTGCAAAAACTTAAAAACTGCGAAACGTGGATGATGGACGGAACCTTTAAAGTTTGTCCTAAACCATTTTATTAGCTGTATACAATTCATGGTGAATTTGAAGAGACAAATATCCCATTCATTTACGCATTACTCCCTAATAAAAATAACACCACCTATATAGAAGTACTAACTACAATAAAACAATTCACAGAAAATTACTATCCCCAAAGAATAATAATAGATTTTGAACAGGCAATGATTCAGGCAATACTCAAACTTTACCCACACACTGCAATACAAGGGTGCTACTACCATTTTACCAAAGCATATGGAGGCACCTACAAAAATCTACTTTATGCATAGAATATTCAACTAACAGCAACTTTGCCTACCAAATTAAAAAATTAATCGCCCTGGCCTACGTACCTACTACTGAAGTAGCCAATCACTACAACTTACTAATAGAAAGTCCTTTCTATCAAACCAATGAAACAAAATTAAGTCCCCTGCTCGACTACTTCGAAGACACCTGGGTAGGAAGGTTACATAGATCAGGACATCGTAGACGACCTGAATTTCAAATACCCTGGTGGAATGTGTATACCAGTACTTTGGCACAAAAAGCCAAAACAAACAACGCAGTGGAAGGATGGCATAATGCCTTCCAAGCCACAATTGGAAGAGGACAGCCAACATTACATAAACTTATTGAAGCTATTAGAAAGGAACAAAGCTACCAAGAACTCAGACTAGAGCAATCTCTAAGCAAAATAGGACCTAAACTAAGCAAACAAACCAAAACCATGTACGAATACCTCCAACATAAAACTAGGATGTACCCAAATACCCAAGGTCTAGAATATCTAGACATCATTGCAAAATCAATTCTCTAAATTAAACCAAAAAGCAAACTTTTGAAACATGGAAGACATAAAAACTAAGAGGGTCATTATGATGTCTGGCGGATCACCGCCGCCCGTATGGCGGTGGCGATCTGCCCGCCATTCCCGTCCACCCGCACAACATTTCCCCCCGCCATATTACGATGGCGGTGGGGACCCAGGCGGACGAAAAGACCGTCTGCCGCTTTTCCGCCGGTCGACTCGTCAACCGGGCGGAAAAGGGCTCTAACATGGTGGCGGTGTCTGCAAGAAACCGCCATCCATATTAGGATGCCGGCGGAAAGCAGCCTTTCCTTGGCGGTGTTGCCACCATGGAAAAGCATGTGGTCTTTGCCTTTGGGGGCCCGTAGCGGGCCCCCATATAGTTCGGGGGGTTGGGGGTGCACATGGGGGGTACCTATGGTACCCCCCTGCATTGGCATGGACAGAGTGGCAGGCACCGCGCGGTGCCTGTCACCTTGTGCATGCCAATACACAAGTCTATTCCCAGCATTGTGGCTGGCGGTGCTGTGAGCACTGCCCGCCACAATGCTGGGAATAGGGCTTGCCACCGCCACGGTGGCGGTGGCATCCTAATATCAGGTGCGGGACGGTCCCGCATTCCGCTGCGGTGGCGGGCGGACTTTGTCCGCCCGCCATCGTAATGATGCCCAAAGATTTTCTCTTTTTTACAATTAATAAATATACTTATATCATAAAAGTTTAACTATAACTGAAAATTATATGACATAATATAAATATTAAAAAAGAAGAGAAAGAAAAAATAAACATTTCCCACCAACAACAATAAAAAAAAATTACTTACAGTTATGTAGCTGTAGAATGTCCTCACAAAAGAAAAAATCCACACCAATCCAAGGAAAAATTAATCCATTAAAAAAGGAAACCCCCAAAAAAATGTAAAAATACAACTGTAGAAAAGGGAAATCCAACGCCGCAATCCTCTGAATAATGAAACCCTTAAAAACCCGAAAATAGTTATTGGAAAAACGCTCCAACAACCCGAAAAAAAGGAAATGTATAGTAACTTGTAATAAAACAAGAAACAACATTGTCCTTTATTTAAAAAAAAAAAAACTTGTGAACAACTCCATCCGTGCAGCAAACCGAGGACTTGGAAATAAAAATTAAACAAAATCCACCCACAACAAAAATACAAACCCACAACAACAAATATCAACATAAAATACACCAAAACACATATAATAAACACATAACTAAAACTACATAATGTTCTAATTACATCCGACACTAAGTCAAACACATAAAACACTAAACTACCAAAACCAGGAATTACTGGAGGTAAAAAATATATCGGAAAATATCATACAAGGGGTCAGTGATACAAGCAAACCAGGTGAGGCCAGCACGAGCTACTTAATAGTAAAAAAGGATTCCGGTGCTAACCTAATGGAGGAAAACACTTAGGGGCCGATTCCGATCTCGGCCGGTAGGGCACCGAATCGGATTCGGCTTTACCGGATCCGATTCGGAGGCCTCTTTTCCGACCGATTCGTGCATGCGTCCGGGCGAGCGAGTACGATGCGAGCGTACGTGAAATCGCCGACTGACTCGTTCGCGGGTCCGAATTGCTCCGACCGACTCGCACGGACACGACTCGCACCGCGCAATGGAGACGTTCCCCGACCGAGCAAGTACGATGCGCGCCTCGAGCAGTCCGTCCGACTCGCGCCTTCCGGCTCCAAAGAGCAGTCAGAGCCGGACTTCGGGGGTCCGTGTCGGACCCCCGTGCACGCGTAGCAGCACGAGTCGCACACAGGGGGGACCCATGGGTCCCCCCTACACGTGTATGTACGGCGCGAGTCGCATCGACGCGCACCCGCTGTAGGGGGTGCCCTTGTTCGTGACGTACCCATTGAGTCAATGGGAGCCCGTGTACGCGTTGTACAACCGCCTCCCATTGACTTCAATGGGAGTCCAACCGAATCGAGTCCGATAGCATGCGTACGCATCGTACTCGTTCGGTCGGGCTGCTAGAGTCCGATTCGGTCGGAAATCTCTCCGGGTCCAGCTCGGTCGGAGAGATTTGCTGCCCGAATCGGAATCGGCCCCTAAATTGCAGGGTAAAAATGGCACCAGTTCCCTCAAAGCAAAGATAAACCGGTCCTCCATGTCAGCTGATGGAGTAATACGTACAATACAGAAAGGTAGAGGAGACGGTGCTCCTGGACCTAATGGCATCCCTCAAGCCACCTTCAAGAACGATCCATCCTTCTGGAGCGTGCACTTATTGATGTTATTTAAAGAAATAGAGCTGCTAAATTGTATTCCACCTAATTGGCAAGGCTCGATAATGACACCTATTTTTAAAGGAGGAAATAGAACAAATCCATCGAACTACAGGCTTATCATGTCGAAGCCAAATATCATGCCTCACTCATTTTGGAAGACCTGAAGGAATGGTCAAACAATCTTAATCTGATTCCAGTTAACCAAACAGGTTTCAGGCAAGGCATAGGGACGATCACGAACATCTTAGCTCTATCACTAATAGCAAACAAATGCAAGCGGGGGAAACAACAACTTCACCTCTGTTTTATAGACCTAAAGGCAGCGTTTGATAGTGTAGACCGTCACCTCCTATGGAAAAAACTGCGAGCCTGGAACATCCCGGAGAGGTTGCTACAAGGAATACTGCAATTCTACTCTAATACCTGGATAAGAATTAAGGGGGTCATTATGATGGCGGGCGGATCGCCCCCGCCGGGCCGGCGGGGGCGATCCGCCCTCTATCCACACAGCAAAGACCCCCCGCCATATTATGATGGCTGGGGGGTCCGCCGGTTGACGAGTCGACCGGCGTAAAACCAGGTTAATATGGTGGCGGTGTCTGCAAGACACCGCCATCCTTATTACGATGCCTGCGGAGATCAGCCTTTCCATGGTGGTGTTGCCGCCATGGACAGGCATACGGTCTTTGATGTTGGGGGCCCATAGCGGGCCCCCAGGAGGTTGGGGGGGTGCAGGGTGCACACCTGTGGTACCCCCCTGCATTTGTATGCACAAGGTGGCATGCACCGCGCGGTGCCTGTCACGTTGTGCATGCAAATGCCCAACGTGCATTCACAGCATTGTGGCGGGTGGTGCGGTGAGCACCGCCCACCACAATGATGTGAATAGGGCTTGCCACCGCCACAGTGGCGGTGGCATCATAATATCATGTGCGGGACCGCCGCACCCCTTGTGGATGGTCAAGCATTCCGCTGCAGTGGCGGGTGGACTTTCTCCGCCCGCCATCGTAATGATGCCCTAAGATAGGAGACGGCTCTAGACTATCCAGAAAGTTGACTACGACTAAAGGCCTTAAACAAGGTTGCGTATTGGCCCCACACCTTTTTAATTTGTTTATGTCTGATCCTGCACATAGGCTAGATTGTATTAATTCCCATCCTCCGCAAATTGGTAAACTACTACTCACACATCTCTCGTACGCCGACGATGTGGTGTTAATGAGTTTAACTAAGATCGGTCTTCAAAGAGCTTTAAATGAAATGTCAGATTATATCTCATCCAACAAATTAGAAATAAACACATTAAAAACCAAAACAATGTTGCTTGGTAATCACCGGAGAAGCAAACAGAATATCTGGCTCAATGGCAACCAGTTAGAGGAAGTAAAAAGCTACAAATACCTGGGGTTCTATATAGACAATATACAAAATCATCTAGAGCAAAAAACGTACATGACACAGAGAACCAGTGTTCTTACATTTGCCTTCAGACAACTGGCAAAAAAATTGAATGGACCATCATATAAACCTCTGCTAGCGGTGATGGCGGCCAAAATCCTGCCAACACTAACGTATGCCAGTACCGCTGTTCATGGCAAAGACTCAGACCTTTTAAACCGACTAATAATTTCTACTTACAAAAACGTTTTCCGGATACATCGGTCAGCTTCACCGGCCCAGGTTCATCTTGAATTTGGTCTCTTAAACGAAACTATAGGGAGAATGTATACCATAATAAAGCTTTGGTATCGGTTGAAACTGAACGCGGCCACCTCACCTATTAACAAAGCCCTTTGGTCTGAAGTGGACGAAGACAGAAAATCACCATACAATCAATATCTGTACAAATCCTTGCTAATAACCTGCACGACCGAGCTATGGAATAAAAACTTGCCATACCAGTCCTTCAAACAAGCAATAAACAAAGCAGCAAAAATCCATTCATCACTATTCGACAAAAATATCTTCAGGCTAAGGTCGCATGCTTGGATGGTGATTAATAATTATAAGACTCTTGCGCCAGCGCCTTACTTGAATATGACATTTTCAATTTACCTGAAGAAACAATTAATGGCAATACGTTTTGGAAAGCTACCATTGACAGCAGATCAGCCTACCTGGGAGCACAAAGGGCCTAAATCATGTCGACTTTGCGGTAACCACAAAGAGGATTTTATCCATATAATCTGTATTTGCAATAAACTTTACAATGCACGAGTCACCTTACTTAGAATTTTTTTTTATGCCAGAGGTATCAGGACCTGCAGAGCTGCAATAATTTCGGGGCTAAAACCCATCTGACCCACAATTGAACTGTAAATTGATTAAATTCCTTAATGTCTTTGACCAGGCCCTGAAAACTGATTTAAAAAAAGCCACTCCGAAGGTGGTAACGTTTGACTCCTTTAAAGTACAGTGACTCAAACTTCTAAAAAAATAAATAAATCAAGTTCGTTAAAAGGGTTGTAATTTTGGCAGAGCAAATGGACAAGAATCTGGAATAATAATTTTAAATCAACTATGTATAATATTTTATGAGCTTCTTATTGATGTAAAGTGCTAAAAATTAGCAAATATTATTGAAGTTTTTTTAAATGTCTTTTATATTGTTAAGGTTTAAATTGACCAAACAATAAAACTTACTTTGACTTTGACTAAACTACCAAAACAACACCTAACTCTCCCGAAAACGATCAAATAACACCCTAACAAACACATATACACTACTACTAACTTACCCCTACCTCAAAAATAACTTAAAAATATATAAAACTATACTTACCCGCACGGACGAAAAGCAGCTCCCAACCGCGAGGTTCCGTCGTCCAAAATAACCTAAAAACGAAACAGATAGATACAAAAGTTAGAAAAAGAAAACAAAATGGCTGCATAATTAAAATGAAAATAGGACTAACTCCCCATAGACAACAATGGAAAATATTGAATTTAAAAAAAAATAATATATGTATAATTTTACCTAACACAATATTTATTCACAATGTTTAAAATAAACATATAAAATTGTAAAATATACATTAAGGGGCCGATTCCGATTCGGGCCGGAAATCTCTCCGACCGAGCCGGACTCGGAGAGATTTCCGACCGAATCGGACCCTAGCAGTCCGACCGAACGAGTACGATGCGCACGTATGCCATCGGACTCGATTCGGTCGGACTCCCATTGAAGTCAATGGGAGCCAGTTGTACGACGCGTACACAAGCTCCCATTGACTCAATGGGCACAACGCGAACAAGGGCGCCCCCTACAGCGTGTTCGTGTCGATGCGGGTCGCACCGTACACGCACGTGTAGGGGGACCCATGGCTCCCCCTGTGTGCGACTCGCGTGCCTACGCTTCCAGGGGGTCCGACACGGACCCCAAAGTGCGGCTCCGACAGCTCCTTGGAGCCGGACTGCGCAAGTCGGTCGGAGCGGTCGCGATGCGCATCGTACTTACCCGGCCGGGGAACGTCTCCATTGCGCGGTGCGAAGTCGTCCCCGTGCGAGTCGGTCGGAGCGGTCGGGTCCTGCGAACGAGTCGGTCGGAGATTTCGCGAGCGCACGCATCGTACTCGCTCGCCCGGACACACGTACGATTCGGTCGGGAAATAGGGCTCCGAATCGGATCCGGTAAAGCCGAATCCGATTCGGAGCCCTACCGGCCGAGATCGGAATCGGCCCCTAAATATTATATTATTCCCCAAAAATATAAAATAATATGTAATGTATATTAAAATATATGTTTATTCCATACACTGTTAACCTAAAAATATTATACAAAATTTGTTAAAAAATATATGTATTATTAAAAAAAATGATGTATAAATATTGTAAATTATTTAACATATTAAATATTATTTTATAAAAATAATATTCAATATACTAAATAATAAAATGTAATCTTCTAAAACTTAAACTGTATATGTTTTCAAACTAATTAAATGTATATAAAGAATATTGTTAAAATATAAACACAAATGTATAAAAAAAAATATTTTTCTAAAAAAAAATGAAGACAAATGAAAATGTTTATTAATAAAATAATTTAAATGTTTTACTTTACCATTACATAACTATGCTTCAAAAAATGTACAATTGTTGAACACTGTACCCAAAGATAATTATATGTAATAATATATGATTTTTTTACATTTTTGTATAATAAATAAATATTACAATTATGTTAAATACTTTAATAAAATATGAATAACATGAATGTCTCTGGTTTATATTTTTAAATGTAAAAATAAATTTTCTAACCCTAAACAATATTTTTTTAAAATTGTGAATGAAAGTAAAAATATATTTACTTGTAAAAAATATTAAAAATAAAACTAACATACATCTATTAACGTATTACAATTTACAAATAAACTTACAAAATACTAAATGCTAAACAACAATAATTTACGAACTACAAACCCAAATCTATGTAAAATCATTGAAAGCGCTGCATAGTAAACCCAAATCCAACTAAACTCAGGGAAAGCGCTGGATAGTAAACCAGAATAATTTACTATTCTAACTCCAAACCCTACTAAACTGAGGGAAAGCGCTGGATAGTAAACCATAATAATTTACTATTCTAACTCCAAATCCAACTAAACTCAAAGAAAGCGCTGGATAGTAAACCATAATAATTTACTATTCTAACTTCAAACCCAAAAAAACTCATGGAAAGCGCTGGATAGTAAACCATAATAATTTACTATTCTAACTCCAAATCCAACTAAACTCAAAGAAAGAGCTGGATAGTAAACCATAACAATTTACTATTCTAACTCCAAATCCAACTAAACTCAGGGAAAGCACTGGACAGTAAACCATAATAATTTACTATTCTTACTCCAAACCCAACTAAACTCAGAGAAAGCGCTGGATAGTAAACCATAATAATTTACTATTCTAACTCCAAATCCAACTAAACTCAGGGAAAGTGCAAGATAGTAAACCATAATAATTTACTATTCTAACTCCAAATCCAATTAAACTCATGGAAAACGCTGGATAGTTAACCATAATAAATTACTATTCTAACTCCAAATCCAATTTAAGTCAGGGAAACGCTGGATAGTAAACCATCATAATTTACTATTCTAACTCCAAATCCAACAAAACTCAGGGAAAGCGCAGGATACTAAACCATAATTAGTTAGTATTCCAAATCAAAATTAAAATAAACTGTAAATAAAAAATAATCAATAGCCCACCATTTTTTATTAAAAATGTATTAAATAAAATTAATTTAATAAAATATACATTATTAAAATTAATACTTCTATCCAAAATTCTAATACATTTTATAAAATGTTAACAAATACCATTAAATTATAATTAATAATCATTCATACAATTTTCCCAAAAATATTAATAGATTATTAGACAAATACATTTTTTAAAAAATCATTATAAAATTTTAAGTCTATTTCTTTAAAAAAATTATAACATTTTAATATTATTAATAATAATGTTAAATTAACTACATTTACAATTATAATTTCGCAGAAATTTTAATTTTGAATTTTTAAAATTTTAATTTTACTTAAATATTTAAATATATAAAGTATAATTTTTTAATTTAAACAAAGTATCTTCAATTAAAAAAATTACTAAATACCATAAAATCTCTATTTACCTCATCAAAAAATTATTTCTTATTACTAAATATCAATCATCCCCACAAATTTTTTAAATTACTACCCACCCTTATCCCCTATAAACCCAACATCCCACTCCTAAAACATAGACAAATTATTATAAGATTTTAACAAATCAACATTTTGAAATTACTACCCACCCTTATCCCCTATAAGCCCAACATCCCGCTCCTAAAATATATACAAATAATTAACATACAGTACATTTTGAAACAACATTTTTCTAAATTACTACCCACCCTTATCCCCTATAAACCCAACATCCTGCTACTAAAAAAATTATGGAAGTCAATCAAAATAACTTATTTAAACAAAATATTAATATTAAATCATTATACATTTGCAAAAAATATCATAAAAAAAAATTACACAGTAAAAAATTACATAAAAAAATATTAACATCGATATTACTAAATTTTCTACATCGATATTTAAAAAATCTATCTAATACTAAAAAAAACAGCAATATTTTTAACGTCGATATTACTTACCTCGATATTTAACATTAACGATATTCCTACCTCGATATTCAGGCTTCTCGATATTTGCACGTCGATATTCTGTCTCTGCACTGAATTAATTTGTCCTGTAGGAGTTTCGGCCCTATGCCGTTTAAGCCTATGTGGACTATGCACGTTGCCTTAAAGATACCTCTTTCCTTTACTGGTAGCCAGTGGAGTTCTTTTAGGGTATTTTTTGCAGAGTCAAACCTTGTTTTGTTGAGTGCTAGTTTGGCCGCCATCACCTGTATTCTATACGGCCTTTTAAGCAGATAGCCTGGAATTCCCAGTAGGAGGGCATTACAGTAATCAATCCTGCTTAAGATTGTGCTCTATACAACCAACTTTCTTGCTGGCTGTGGAAGTAGAGGTACAATCTTCCTCAAATTTCCCATGAGTCCATGGCAAGTGGCCACTGTCCTATTGACCTGAGCATCAATACTTAGGGGCCGATTCCGATTCGGGCCGGAAATCTCTCCGACCGAGCCGGACCCGGAGAGAATTCCGACCGAATCGGACCATAGCAGTCCGACCGGACGAGTACGATGCATTCGCATGCTATCGGACTCGATTCGGTCGGACTCCCATTGAAGTCAATGGGAGCCGGTCGTACGACGCGTACGTGGGCTCCCATTGACTCAATGGGTGCGAGGCGAACAAGGGCACCCCCTACAGTGGGTACGCGTCCATGCGCATCGCGGCGTACATGCACAGGAGGGTGGACCCATGGGTCCCCCTGTGTGCGACTCGCGCGCCCTACGCGTTCAGGGGGTCCGACGCGGACCCCCAAAGTCCGGCTCCGACAGCTCTTTCGAGCCGGACGGTGCGAGTCGGTCGGACTGCTTGCGGCGCGCATCGTACTTACCCGGCCGGGAAACGTCTCCATAGCGTGGTGCGAATCGTGTCCGTGCGAGTCGGTCAGAGCGTGTTGAAGCCGCGTACGAGTCGGTCGGCGATTTCGCGGGAGCATGCATCGTACTCGCTCGGCCGGACCCGCGTACGATTCGGTCGGGAAACAGGGCTCCGAATCGGATCCGGTAAATCCAAATCCGATTCGGAGCCCTACCGGCCGAGATCGGAATCGGCCCCAAAGTTTATTATCGATCTTTGCTCTTAAATTTCTCACTGCGTGGGCTGTAATCATATCCGTGTCTTTAGTCCATGGCCAAAAATTATTTGGGAGTTAACCTGGTACCTTGCTGGGGGCGCTGCATAGGAAGTCTGTTTTGCTTCCATTAAATTTTAGTGTGTTATTATTAAACCAGTTTGCCATCTCTATTAGGCAGGGATGGAATTCATCGAGTTGGTTAGGGTCATCTTTATCTAGTGATATTATCAATGGGCTGTCTATTTCTGCATACTAAATTCGAATGCCTAGCATTCTCTTTGAAGACTCGCTGTTGTTTTCTGCCCATTCGTGAAGCATTCCAGGGTTGGGATTTTCATAACTAGGCACAACCAGGATTCTTAGGCCACACAGGATATGTCCCACTTCCAGGCATCATTAAAGTGACTTGTTTTCCCACCACTTTGATATTTCATTGCGCTTTGGTTTTTCCAATTTTCTTAGTTTGGAGAGCATGTCACCTCCTTGTGGCTGAGCCGTGCTCCCCCCATAGATTCCTGATGTTGAGGCTACATCATCATCAAATACTTTTAGAGCTGCTTCTTCTCGTTCCTTCACCTTGGTAGCTGACATCAATCACTTGTGTTTGTGTGTGGAAAGAGCAGCTTTCCACTCGCCGCTGGCTCTCGCACAGTAACCACAAGAGCTAATTAGTGTATATAGCGACTTCTCCTTCACCCTTACACGCAGCATTACCTGGGAAGTGGGACGTCCACCAGGGGTCCTCTGACTCACCAGTTTCTGCAGCACAAACAGCAGCGCTGCTGCTATGTTTCTCAGCTTCTCAGCTTAGCAGGGGTCTCAGAGGCTTGTAACATCTGTGTCGGTTTTGCTAGCCGCTGCTGTGCACTATATCGAAGGACCCCTCGCCAAGAGCAGACTCAGCAACATCCATAATGGCTGCTCCAACACCTTGTTTCACAACAGGGAAGGCAACACTTCTTGGAAAGCTTTTCAAACTACTTTTATTGTCATGCTACCCTATCGCGTGACCCTAACACATTTTTGCTATCCTGTCTTGTTCATAGATGGCAAGGTGCCATTTTGTCCTGATATTTACATTTCGCTAGTAATATGTGGATTGAGATAATTGACCTCAAAGCTGTCCAGAAACCCTTTAGCGCTATCTTCAGTGCCCTTCCATACAATGAAAAGGCCATCAATAGACCTACTCCAATGCACTACATGTTCCTCTCAGTCCTTCTGATGTTTGTCCTGGATCACCTGCTCCTCCCACCAGTCTATATGCAGATTAGCAAAATTGTGCAAAAAATGCAGCTGTGTAAAAAATGCAGTACTGAGTTGAGTAAAGAATGACCACTGAGTTTGTGATTGCCAATGATTTATATGTTTCCCACAGAGGCATTGTTACAGTGTTGCAATATAGAGCAATGTATTTGTGGATGCTCATCATACAAATATGTAATTCGATCATTTTACATAGAGCATATGTAACAAATCAGAAATCAGATGTTGGTTAATTTTTGATTTTTAACCTCTTTTTTTATGATAATTGTGACATCATTGCAATGACCCTTAAAATGATGAGATAAGCTCTATAAACTGTGAATAATAATTAATTAGATTTCTATTGAAGATTGCATTAGACAATGCCTGTAGAGTGTTTTTACTCACTAAGATACAACACTTAGGGGCCCATTACGATGTCGGGCGGAAGCACAACCGCCGTGCTGGCGGATGCAAAAACCACCAGTTACCGCCGGCACGCAGCAGTCCACACGCCCGCCCAATTACGATGCGAAAAGTAGGCCAAACACCGCCGGCAAGCCAGCAACACCGTCCGCCATCAAAGTGCGCCCGTACACGTAGCGGCGCAGCACAACTGACACACACCGTCCGACGAAACACGTACCGCCCGGCGCATAAATTACGATGCCGCAAACAAACGGCTCCCACGGCCAAGAGATACCGTACGACAAACCGAAGCGGCAACACGGACGCCGAGCACGGACAACGAAGAAGCGGCTCCCCGAGCATGAATCCAGCACTGCAGGCCCTCCCCATGCTCCTGCTGATGCACCACCAAGGACGCAACGTACCGCGGAGATGCAGGTAGGCACACACACAACAAGTGCACGCAAACAGCGCACACAGTGCAAGGGCGGAAAAAGCGGACAACCCCCCACCAGCGCATGTACACTACACATCCACCATTGCATCCACATATGACACACAGGCCAAATCGTAACATTGCGGAACCCATGTGTACACACCACCTGGGACTAGGAACCAACCACCCCGTCACGGCCCCAAAGCGCCGATGACGCCGCCACCACATGCGCACAACGCAGAGGCCAACCGCAGCGCCATGCATGCGTCGCACACAGACACAGGGACACAACCAAGCAGCACACACATCAGCCCCACCCCGAACGCACATGACACGTGACAGGCCTGCCACAGACATGTCCCCAACGCCCAATTCACGGACAACACCCAACGCCACACAACCGACGCACACATGTCAGTGAAGACACGCAACTGCAGGACACACCCCAGTGTAACAAACATGGTGTAGCACACAGCGGCGGCAACACCAACTAGGAGAAGCAGGGCCCCTTCGGGAAGAGGAACGCCAGTACCACACTGAAACACCCATACCACCCTGCACATATGAACAAGACATATAAAGCGGAACACCAAAGAGCCCGGGGACCGACAACAGGTGGCCCAAGAATAACATTCACACACAAGGCCCAACGCAGAGCGGAAAGGCAGCCTGCCGCCCACACAAGGGAGAGCAGACAGCACTGAATGACCTTCCATTCCAACTCCGAAACCACAGCCCTACGACAGAAGCCGGTGAATACAGCCATTGTCCAAGAATAGACCAACACAGGCATGCCGAGGAGACCGACCACAGGGCAGATAGCGCATATCACAGAAGCACACAACGGACGGGGAAGAAAGAAGAAAACACTCCCCCATGTCGGCCACATGCAAGTTAATTGGAAGGAGTCACACATCACTGACCTTGAACTGTCTGAGAAGCATGTGGGAAGAGGGCCCGTGTCCTCCAAACAAGCCAACAGAACACAAGTCCTGTCTCCCTACGACTACACAGAGCTCACAGCAACCTCGGAGCGTGCACATTGCAGACTGCACACACAGCCGGAGCACGCCACCACAACGCACCGCTGCGAAATGGCAACCGCAACACACCTACCCAACTACGGCGAACAGCTCAAGCTGTACAAAACCAACCTGTTTCATACATTGGGATGCGATCTCCTGTCCCTGCTGAACGTAAGTTACTGACTGACTTACCGCATCACATTGTTCAGCTGCGTCATGCCCGTCTTCTACTGTCGGAGGTGTCCCTACCAGCATCCCGTGGAGATATGCCTCTCCAACCCGGCATGTCTGAAGGCGGACCTGCTACCACTACTCCTCCCTCTGGACGCACACGACAGGGCCTGCTCTGCCTATGGGGGCATGGCGTATGTGGCCAACATCGCACCCGCACTGAAATGGGACCACTGTGCCTCCACACGACGGATCATCGAGAACAGCTACATCGAATGTCACCCAGCATGCCCCATCATGGTCCTCCAAGGGACAACTTACGAACAACACATTGACAGCCACCATCCGCTACATTGGCTGGCAAACATGTACACCACCAATGACATGGAAGCCCTGCTGGACGGCATCGCATACCTGACAACCTGTCAATTCGTCGGACCACAACGCAGGTTCCCCGATTGACCTATGATGTCCAACCCCGCACCCATGCTTAGCTTCCGCACGGACTGGCCAGTCACCACCACAACAGCCATACCAAACGACCGGCAACTGTAACCACACCATCAACGACATCGCCATGACATCGGATATGACCGGGACATGCACACTGTTCCCCATCACATCCAGTAACACCGCATGCATCGTGGGAGGCAGTGGCATGGGCTCTGTGTATCGCACCCACATGGACGGAACTGCACGAACAACCAGGACACGACATGGATCCAGCGCCCATGGACACACACACCGCTCAGTGGACATGAATAGGTCGCCTGGAGTCTGTGGGTGCTGCACCCCTCCCACCCCCGCCCGGGAATCCCATACCAGGACCTTTGCATGGACGACAAGTGCATACAACAACAACACGACCCCAGTGACTGTGACATGTCCAGTAACCACCACAGTGCAACAACAAGTGGCACGCCGCTGCATGCACGCAAGCACATGCCCTGATGTCATCTCACATGCACACGTGCATGAGGAACAACCGCAGCAAACCTGTCACATGGAACTGAGATGGACTGTGCCCATGATGCCAAGCGGTCTGGTAGGCTACATGTATACCGTCTGTGTCAAAGTCCGCAGCTCCGCAGCTATACGTAAATGTACATTAGCACAGCCTTGGCCAAGCAGATGTCACTCTGAAGCCCACATCCCACATGCAACAGCCAATCACATGTAACCCCACACCCTATCCCATTTGCAATCATGCTCAGTATATCCTCAACATGTATTCCGCTGCCAGTAGTGTCCACTATACTGCATCACAGAGGACAGAAGACTCAATATAATGTTTGAAACCAAAACTGTCTCCGCTGACTCATTTCACAAGTACGAATGAGAGAGGATGAGAGTATGTGAAGTACACAGCAGTCGTGACATGACCATGTAGTCCACTGGTATTGGATGTCAACGCAAATGAGTAGCACAACTGTGGAAGACACACATGTGTCGTGTGAAATCCTATGGACGCAGTGCTCAGGTGGGTGGGTGTGACGGGTAGATGCGCACATGCCAAGTTGGAGCACGCCGTGTTGGGAGGGGTCATGAACAGTACACCACCGCTTCCCTGGGCATTGTGAGAGGACACCTGTCGGGGGAGTGAACACGTGTGTGCACAGCAGCCGGGCACACGTACAAAGCGGTACCAGGCGCACCTCAGCCCACCCTCTGTGGACAAGCTGGATCCTGTTGTGCGCCCGCCATGCCCCTTGACAAGGCACACACAGCCCCAGTCGACCAGGTGTAACCCCAACATAGGGGTCGATTCCGATTCGGGCCGGAAAAAGCACCGACCGACTCGGATCCGGAAAAAATACCGACCGACACGTACCAGTGGCGCCCGACACGCCAAGTACGATGCAAGCCGCGATAAATCCGACCGACACGTCAGGAAACCAAGCCGACCGACCGAGCCGCTCGGAAAATAGCAATCCGGCCGGAAAAACACGCGAATCCAACCGACCGACACGCACCCGGAACAAATCCGACCGAATCGTACCCGCCAACTCCAACCCGCAAAGTACGATGCAAGGCGCGAAAAACACGACCGAGTCGGACGGAGGACAAGCCGTACGACCGACACGCATACAAAACCGAGCCGAAGCAACACAATACACCGCGACCGACGCGTACGCAGCATACAAAACTGCACAAACACAGCGTGAACGAAACGGAAAACACCGTACGAGACCAATGCAGGGTCCGACTCGGTCACAAGAACGTTTCCAACATACACAAACAGCACAAAGGAAAAATCAACCAAAAAAAGGCCAAACAAGCAATTACCAAGCCAATAAATACTGGGGGGTGGGGACAGAGAACAAAGACACACCCACAACTCCACCTATATAAAGGACACAAATCACTACCATGAGCCTTTGCAAATGCCATTCCACTACCAGCACCCAAGAGAAAGCAACCACACACCCACAGCTCATCCCTCACACAAGCCACACACCAGCAGCACACCAACAAATACCTACCTCACATACACCCAGCACAACACACACCCACACACCCTCACCTGCACACCAACACACACATCACCCACCATCACCAACCATCACCATGCCCCCAAGAAGAATCCCAAGTTCCTAGATAGTGAATTGGAAGTCATGGTAGACGAGATCCTCAGGGTGGAGCCACAGCTGTTTGGCACTCTGGTCCAACAGACCCCCATGTCGCAGAAAACCAAGATGTGGGAGAGGATCATCAACAGGGTGAACGCCCAATCACCATGTCGGCGCACAAAGACGGACATCCAGAACAGGTGGTATGACGTGCGCAGGAGGGTACGGGACCTGCTGAAGATAGACTACATCAACAGCCAACACACCGGCAGTGGCCCTCCTGCCAAGCCAATATACCTCAGGCCCTGGGAGGAGAAGGTGCGGGCCATCCTTCCGCCAGTGAGCGTATATGGACTAGAGAACATCCCAGAGCCTGGTGAGTACACAACAAATGTACACAATAAACTGCCACAAAACACACACATCACTGTCAAGGGGAGAGTCAAACCATGCACTCATAGCAATTACACAGCAACTAGAACAGAATCATCCCAAAATGTGTATGTCAGTCAGATAAACACAACACATGCCATCAAAAAAGTCACATCCAACTGTGCCAACACATGTACAAACACAACCACAACTACAGCTAGGCAGTGGCACAAATAGAACTAACACACACATCCACACATGTAGCCACCACAACAACACCAACACACAGTGAAGACCACTCAAAGGAAGGAATTCTGTGTATGCTGGCCAAGTCAGTGTAGCCAATAGCATCATGGGAGTCGCAGTCACACATATTGCCCCCCCACAACTGTCCCATCAACACCACCATGAACCATGCGCACATCACAGGGAGTGGAGAAGGACTCACAAGATGGCTGACACTGGCTACTGCTGTGAGGAGCACAAGGCCCTGCTGGCAACTGTGCACCAACAAACAGCAGGACACCACTGACTGACATCCTGAGAGACAACTTCCACTCCCTGCAATGCAAGCACGTTCCATGGTGGGATATCTGGCTGGCTGGGTGGGAAGGGGGACTTGCAGCACTGACCATAGTCACCAGCACCTCCCCTCACACCCCCCCAACACAAACTCCACAGTACCCACCTGGTAGAATGCAATGCCCTCCATCCTAACACAAGATCCCACAAAGCACCACCACCCTGGGTTATGTTGTGTGAAGCACAGGGACACTCTTGGGACTCTTAGCCAAACAACTGCCAGGACAACACTCCCAGCCATCCTGTCAGCACAGCCAGCCCACCCCACAGGGAAGCAGAGTCAAAAGGAAGGAAGCATGGGCATGCTGGGAAGGGGGTGGAGGCAATAGCATGATGGGAGTCGTAGTCACAGACATTGCTCAGCCTCACAACTGGCCCATCAACACCACCCTGAACCATGCTCACATCACAGGGAGTGGAGAAGGACTCACAAGATGGCTGACACTGGCTACTGCTGTGGGGAGCACAAGGCCCTGCTGCCAACTGTGCACCAACAAACAGCAGGACACCACTGACTGACATCCTGAGAGACAACTTCCACTCCCTGCAATGCAAGCACGTTCCATGGTGGGATATCTGGCTGGCTGGGTGGGAAGGGGGACTTGCAGCACTGACCATAGTCACCAGCACCTCCCCTCACACCCCCCCCAACACAAACTCCACAGTACCCACCTGGTAGAATGCAATGCCCTCCATCCTAACACAAGATCCCACAAAGCACCACCACCCTGGGTTATGTTGTGTGAAGCACAGGGACACTCTTGGGACTCTTAGCCAAACAACTGCCAGGACAACACTCCCAGCCATCCTGTCAGCACAGCCAGCCCACCCCACAGGGAAGCAGAGTCAAAAGGAAGGAAGCATGGGCATGCTGGGAAGGGGGTGGAGGCAATAGCATGATGGGAGTCGTAGTCACAGACATTGCTCAGCCTCACAACTGGCCCATCAACACCACCCTGAACCATGCTCACATCACAGGGAGTGGAGAAGGACTCACAAGATGGCTGACACTGGCTACTGCTGTGGGGAGCACAAGGCCCTGCTGCCAACTGTGCACCAACAAACAGCAGGACACCACTGACTGACATCCTGAGAGACAACTTACACTCCCTGCAATGCAAGCACGTTCCATGGTGGGATATCCGGCTAGCTGGGTGGGAAGGGGGACTTGCAGCACTGACCATAGTCACAAGCACCTCCCCTCCCACCCCCCCCCACACAAACTCCACAGTACCCACCTGGTAGAATGCAATGCCCTCCATCCTAACACAAGATCCCACAAAGCACCACCACCCTGGGTTATGTTGTGTGAAGCACAGGGACACTCTTGGGACTCTTAGCCAAACAACTGCCAGGACAACACTCCCAGCCATCCTGTCAGCATAGCCAGCCCACCCCACAGGGAAGCAGAGTCAAAAGGAAGGAAGCATGGGCATGCTGGGAAGGGGGTGGAGGCAATAGCATGATGGGAGTGGTAGTCACAGACATTGCTCAGCCTCACAACTGGCCCATCAACACCACCCTGAACCATGCTCACATCACAGGGAGTGGAGAAGGACACACAAGATGGCTGACACTGGCTACTGCTGTGGGGAGCACAAGGGCATGCTGGGAACTGCACACCAACCAACAGCAGGACACCACTGTCAGCCATCTTGCCATTGCCCTCACACCCACACACACTGAACTCCCCACAAAAGCAAGTAAGTATGGGAATGCTGGGAAGTGGGGTGGAGGCAATAGCATGATGGAGTCACAGTCACAGACATAGCTCACCCCCACAACTGTCCCATCAACACCACCCTGAACCATGCTCACATCACAGGGAGTGGAGAAGGACTCACAAGATGGCTGACACTGGCTACTGCTGTGGGGAGCACAAGGCCCTGCTGCCAACTGTGCACCAACAAACAGCAGGACACCACTGACTGACATCCTGAGAGACAACTTACACTCCCTGCAATGCCAGCACGTTCCATGGTGGGATATCTGGCTGGCTGGGTGGGAAGGGGGACTTGCAGCACTGACCATAGTCACCAGCACCTCCCCTCACACCCCCCCCAACACAAACTCCACAGTACCCACCTGGTAGAATGCAATGCCCTCCATCCTAACACAAGATCCCACAAAGCACCACCACCCTGGGTTATGTTGTGTGAAGCACAGGGACACTCTTGGGACTCTTAGCCAAACAACTGCCAGGACAACACTCCCAGCCATCCTGTCAGCACAGCCAGCTCACCCCACAGGGAAGCAGAGTCAAAGGAAGGAAGCATGGGCATGCTGGGAAGGGGGTGGAGGCAATAGCATGATGGGAGTGGTAGTCACAGACATTGCTCAGCCTCACAACTGGCCCATCAACACCACCCTGAACCATGCTCACATCACAGGGAGTGGAGAAGGACACACAAGATGGCTGACACTGGCTACTGCTGTGGGGAGCACAAGGGCATGCTGGGAACTGCACACCAACCAACAGCAGGACACCACTGTCAGCCATCTTGCCATTGCCCTCACACCCACACACACTGAACTCCCCACAAAAGCAAGTAAGTATGGGAATGCTGGGAAGTGGGGTGGAGGCAATAGCATGATGGGAGTCACAGTCACAGACATAGCTCACCCCCACAACTGTCCCATCAACACCACCCTGAACCATGCTCACATCACAGGGAGTGGAGAAGGACTCACAAGATGGCTGACACTGGCTACTGCTGTGGGGAGCACAAGGCCCTGCTGCCAACTGTGCACCAACAAACAGCAGGACACCACTGACTGACATCCTGAGAGACAACTTACACTCCCTGCAATGCAAGCACGTTCCATGGTGGGATATCTGGCTGGCTGGGTGGGAAGGGGGACTTGCAGCACTGACCATAGTCACCAGCACCTCCCCTCACACCCCCCCCAACACAAACTCCACAGTACCCACCTGGTAGAATGCAATGCCCTCCATCCTAACACAAGATCCCACAAAGCACCACCACCCTGGGTTATGTTGTGTGAAGCACAGGGACACTCTTGGGACTCTTAGCCAAACAACTGCCAGGACAACACTCCCAGCCATCCTGTCAGCACAGCCAGCCCACCCCACAGGGAAGCAGAGTCAAAAGGAAGGAAGCATGGGCATGCTGGGAAGGGGGTGGAGGCAATAGCATGATGGGAGTGGTAGTCACAGACATTGCTCAGCCTCACAACTGGCCCATCAACACCACCCTGAACCATGCTCACATCACAGGGAGTGGAGAAGGACTCACAAGATGGCTGACACTGGCTACTGCTGTGGGGAGCACAAGGCCCTGCTGCCAACTGTGCACCAACAAACAGCAGGACACCACTGACTGACATCCTGAGAGACAACTTACACTCCCTGCAATGCAAGCACGTTCCATGGTGGGATAACTGACTGGGTGGGTGGGTGGGTGGGAAGGAGGTCTGGCTGTCAACCAAACACAATCAATGCAGACCATGTTCACACCCCAGAGAATACATAGAAATGCCCAAATAATGCAGGACAATGTGCCACACCAATATCAACCCCTGACTGTGACGACTTAGGACAATACAATGTACAGGCCCGCACCCCGAGGCACAGTCACAACTGTCAGGTGTGTCAACCACTGATGCCTGCAGAAACATGACATACATTGTTTGTGTCTCCCAAAAACAGGTGATGATAGGGACACAGCAGCAGACGCTGAGGAGTCCCAGTCCCAGGCTCAAGAGGATGCCGAGCTCACTGGCGTCGTACAGCCTCTGTCCTCCTCGGACGATGAAGAACAACCTGGCACATCCGGTGCAAGTCAACATGCTGCACCAGCAGGACCACCAGCTGCAGCACCAGCAGGTCCACCAGCTGCACCCCCTGCACCCACCCCTCCAACGACTGTCACCACGAATACCATCCCTGCCGACATGGACAGAATAAGGAACAACACCAGCGCAGTGACCCTGGACCAACCTGGGGCCATGGACACCACCACCACCACCAACCCCCAAGGTGGACCAGGGTTATCTGTGCGTGCAACTGCACACACTGCACATGTCAGCAGGGGTGGTGGGAGGGGTGGGAGACAGAGGTCGCTGCTTGCAGACGTTGCTGGTGTGCATGAAGACCCACAACTGGTACGCATAGCTGATGCGTACCAGTCCAGCACCGGAGAGCTCAGCCAGGTAGTGGGGCTCCTCAGAGACATCAAACAGCAGCAGGCTGCCCATCATGCCCGCTTGGACTCCCACATGTCCCATGTGGAGAAACACATGTCACGTGTGGACTCCCACATGTCACGTGTGGACTCCCACATGACCCGCGTGGAGTCCAAGTGGGATGTACTACATGAGATGACGGCGGTGCACAGGGACATTTTACAATGCCTCCGCCAGATGAACAGCAACCAGTCCACACCTCCCTGTGTGCCAACAACATCTGGTACCGAACAAACTGCAACTGCCACAGGGAGGGAGGAGGACTCTGGCGGAGAGTCCCCTGCACCGCAGCAGCCTGCACTTGAGGGCCCCCCCAAGAAGAGGGGTCGTCCGAGGAGGGGAAAGTGAGAGGCTGATGGCCAAGCGCAACTCCCAGGAAGCCTGAACCTGTTCTGGATTTTCGCCTTTGTGCACAGACTGTTCACCCTGTTGATGGCAACACTACTCCCACACATTGCATGGGGAGTACAAGTTGGAACAATGTGTCAGACAACTGTGGCCCCGATACTGGGGATCCTGTCTACCTGGACTTTCTATTCATCTAGGAACTTGGGATTGCAAGATTCATGTACAGCACAATCCATCCTATGCACTATTATCACAGATGTATCACAATAAACACAATAATACACCATACTTGCCTCTGTCGTGATTCCAACGTGGGTGCTGTTATGGGGATGATGAACAACAAAATTACACTGTGTATGCGAACTGCAACAGCAAGGACAACACAGGCATGTGAGTACAGGCAACGTGACACATATGAGGGAGACACACCACCAGGGCTACACAACACATACACACCTAGGCCATCTGACTCATTGCCTACACTGATGTTGCCAGGGAAGACGGTGCAATGCACAGACACCACACCCATTCCCAGTTGTAGTCAAGTAGCCCACAGGTGCAGTAAGCAAATGGCAGTCAAATGTGTGACCACAGACAACGCACATCACTAAGTGAAGCACAGGTTTATTACACAGTAGCAACATGCCGTAACCACTACAGATGCAAGGTAACCCCACCTGGTAGCGGGCACACAGTCAACAACTGTAGACAGAAGGAAGTCCATGGGTGTGGCGCACATCACCTGTAGGGACACAACAGCTACCAGCCTGGATGTGCAATCACGTTGTCGGTGGACACAGTTGACCAAACGAATCTGAAAGTACCCTGTGAAGGACAGAAATGACACACAGTCAAAAGCAATGGAGTACAGGACAGAACAGCAAAACTCATGCACAATACATGTTACAAGATACCCACCCAGAACCAAGTTAGCATGTCAACACTGTTGGGGAGTACAGCCCACCTGTAAGCACACATCGCAACACACATCCAGTCAAGTAGCCCATGGACACACTCCAACAGCACCAGAGCACCACCCACACATCATGCCAACTCACATCATTGACATGACACCTCAGGATACTCACATTCAGCTAAAGAAGTTGGTGATGAGCTGTGTGCGGACATCACCATCACCATCATCATCATCATCGTCACTGGCATCGTGGTCCAGGCCAGGATCCTCCACAGGTGGCGGATGTTGGTCATCGTCATCCTGGATGAGAGGCAACTCCTTCCGCACTGCCAGGTTGTGGAGCATGCAGCAGACGATGATAATCTTGCACACTTTCGCAGGGGCATATGGGAGGGACCCTCCGGTCTTGTCCAGGCAGCGGAAGCGGCTCTTCAGGAGACCAAAGGTCCGCTCAATCACTCTCCTGGTCCGACCATGTGCCTCATTGTAGCGCATCTGGGCAGGTGTCACAGGGTTCCTGAGGGGTGTCAGCAACCACGGCATGTTGGGGTATCCCGAGTCACCTACGGACAGACAAGTGCACATCAGCTGACTTGGAAAAGTGGGCGGAATACTACAGATCAGATCACACACAATGGCACAAAGTCAGTACACACCGACAAGCCAGGCACGCTGGTTCTGCATCTGTGCCATCAACCTGGGGATGCGACTACTCCTCATCACAAAGGCATCGTGTGCTGAACCAGGGAAACGGGCACACACGTGTGTGATGGTCATGTCTGCAAGACACACCACCAGTGCATTGACCGAGTGGTAGTGCTTGCGGTTCCTGTAGGCCTGCTCCTGGGCCTGTGGTGGTACCAAAGCCACATGTGTCCCATCAATGGAGCCAATGACATGCGGCATCCTCCCCAGGGCATAAAAGTCACTCTTCACGTCAGTGAGTCGTCGCAGTCTAGGGAAATAGATGTACCGGTTCAGGAAGAGCAACATTGCCGCCAAGAAATCGCGGAGCACACGGCTGAACATGGTCTGTGACATCCCACCAGCAGACGCCACAGTATGTTGGAAGGTACCGGTGGCAAAGAAGTGTAGGGCTGCCATCACCTTCACCTTGGGGGTCAGCGCTGTAGGATACGGCCGGCCAGGCTGCAAATGTGGGGACAACTGCACTGCCAAATCCTCAATCAGCTGCCTGGTGAAGCGGTACCGTCGGATGCTGTCCCGTTCCACCATCGTTGCCAGGTCTGGGAATGGCCGATGGACAGCAGGAGCCCTGCAGTGCAGAGGAGAAGTAAGCAAGATCGTCAGTCACCCCACATATGCGGCATTGAACACACTCAAGATCCCAACATACATCATCATGAGGCACAACTACATGAAGTGTGCAGTACCGGAACGACATGTATGGTACATACATGGCCAACATCTGTCAACACGGTCCTACAGGTGGCATCAATTTGTCCCAGGTTGGCCCATTGGATATCATGATGCTGTGTCACAGTCACCCCCCAGTGACATGTGAGGACAGATGTGCCCCAGGCACCACAGCTCAACGACAGGCACATTCCCAGGGACCCTGTAATGCCACATGGACACTGGCATCACCTGGAGTATCATGTGTACACCACAACAAAACAAACATGACCCCCACAGGTAGTGGCCACACTTGCCATGGCAGGAGAGCCATGGACGTCTGTGACACACACGCACAACATCAGAGTCCATGCACACACAACGTGGATGTGGAGACTGTCTCCCATTGTGCACATGAAATCAGAGACATTGTAAACACTACATGCACAAAGACTGTGGAGGGCCATCACTATTGTGCCACTGGGACACCCTGGCTCAAACATACCGTCCCACATGGGACTCACGGGGTATGTGACATGACATACACAAACACCACTGTGAAATGTGACCATGGCACATGCACAGATATGAACAGTTGCACATCACAGTGGTCACGTACACGTAACACCCAGGATCCTGTCCCCATTAACACGTGCACAGCCTGGGGGTGGCTGCCCACAGGTGACACCCACAGGACAACATGTACACCAACATACACACAATAGGAAATGCAGCCTTACATGCCTTATGATAAGGTGTGGACAGGCTGTCGTGATGTAGGTGTGCCCCTCACTCCCTGGGAGCTATCTGTGGCTGGCATATGTCCATCTGAGACAGGCATGCTGACATATGCCAGTCACATGTACAGTGATGCGTTGAACAGCAATGGACCGATCGGTGCCTCCGGCCGGCCCATTGCTTTCAATGTGTGCGGGTACGCGTTGTACCCCTGTGCGCGTTGTACTGCAATGGACCGATCGGTGCCTCCGGCCGGCCCATTGCATTCAATGTGTGCGGGTACGCGTTGTACCCCTGTGCGCGTTGTACTGCAATGGACCGATCGGTGCCTCCGGCCGGCCCATTGCATTCAATGTGTGCGGGTACGCGTTGTACCCCTGTGCGCGTTGTACTGCAATGGACCGATCGGTGCCTCCGGCCGGCCCATTGCATTCAATGTGTGCGGGTACGCGTTGTACCCCTGTGCGCGTTGAACAGCAATGGACCGATCGGTGCCTCCGGCCGGCCCATTGCATTCAATGTGTGCGGGTACGCGTTGTACCCCTGTGCGCGTTGAACAGCAATGGACCGATCGGTGCCTCCGGCCGGCCCATTGCTTTCAATGTGTGCGGGTACGCGTTGTACCCCTGTGCGCGTTGTACTGCAATGGACCGATCGGTGCCTCCGGCCGGCCCATTGCATTCAATGTGTGCGGGTACGCGTTGTACCCCTGTGCGCGTTGTACTGCAATGGACCGATCGGTGCCTCCGGCCGGCCCATTGCATTCAATGTGTGCGGGTACGCGTTGTACCCCTGTGCGCGTTGTACTGCAATGGACCGATCGGTGCCTCCGGCCGGCCCATTGCTTTCAATGTGTGCGGGTACGCGTTGTACCCCTGTGCGCGTTGTACTGCAATGGACCGATCGGTGCCTCCGGCCGGCCCATTGCTTTCAATGTGTGCGGGTACGCGTTGTACCCCTGTGCGCGTTGTACCTCAATGGACCGATCGGTGCGCACCCATTGACAATGGGCTTGCCTGGCAACGGACGCGTTTCGAATATTCGAACGAGTCGGTTGCTGGAAAATCAGTTGGTCACCCACAACAATGTTGCAAAATCATGTATGTCATGAAGTTGAAATTTTGAAGGATGCTGTGGGCGTGTTTTGGTGCTGCTATTCCATGGATTGGCCAGATTCAGAAGATGCAAACGACTTGGACCTATCACTTTGGACACAAGGGACAGTATCTGCCTCTCCAGCACATATATATTGCTGCATGTTCCCCTGAGAGCCCACTTGCCTGCACTACATGCTCCAGGACGACATCTGCCACTGCACTGCTGCTGTCTCTGCCCCTCTGGACCCTGCAATGGCACGTACTGTGGAGAGAGCCCCAGCCTTCAGCCTTGAAGAGAACCAGGCCCTGCTGGACAGCCTACTTCCACAGTACAGCAAGCTGTATGGGACACCAGGGGAGCAGGTGAGTGTTCTGTGCACTGCCTTTCTGAATGTGCATTTTGTCTGACTAGCAAGGCTGAGAGTCAGCACACCACTGGCTAGCAGGCTCACTGAGTAGTTGTCACCCCCCATAGTGTGTAGTGACTTGCACTGGACAGGTATGGTGCAGTGACAGTGCTTCTGAACAGGGTTTTACTCCCCATGCTATGATACCATGTAGTGACTTCTGGAAAACTGTCCATGGGCAGCCGTGCACTGCCTGGGTACACCATGTGCCCCTGTGATTGCGACATGTATATGCAACTGTGTCATGCACGGATATGTTGCATGTGTAGTAATGTCCTTATCACTTTGTCATCCTGACAGGCTTCTGCCCATCGGAAGCATGAGATCTGGAAGGACATCGTCCGGGCTGTCCGGTCCGTGGGGGTCTACAAGCGCCGGATCCGCAACTGCCAAAAGAGGTGGCAGGACCTTCGGGGCTGGACCCGGAGGATTGCACGGGTCCAGCTGAAGCTGTCGCCTCCTCGCAGGAGGGGCGGAACACGGACCCTGACCCCCCACATGCTCAGGATCCTGGCGGTGGTCTTTCCAGACCTGGATGGGCAGCTGAAGGCCAGAGAGCAGCAAGGAGGGGGTGAGTCAAAGACTGCACTGTGTACTCTGTCTAACATGTTATGTGCCCTCCTCGGGCCAGGTTGAACTGCCACAGTACAGCAGTCATGTTGTCCAGGAGCCATGTCCCTCTATTGTGCACTGCCCACTCCTCATCTGATACCCAGGTGTGGCCCTTACATGCAGGGAATTCTGTCACTTAGGACTGTGTCCTTGCAGTTTGCTTGACTCAAGGTGGGAGACAGCATCTGTTTCCCTGACTCTGTGGTGGGCATCATGGGTGGGTCCATTGCTTACACAATGCCTGTATTCTGACATGTATTCAGCGTGTTACTTTGATCTGTGGTCCAATTGCTGAGCTGATCCACCACATGTGGCTGGGGTACCTGGCACACACCCATGCTGCGGGTGGGAACAATGTTTGGGCCCCAGGAGTATGTATATGACGTGTGTCACACATACTTAGCCAGCTGCCTACAGTCCAGGGCTCATCCCTCATTCATGTGGGGCTGGACAGTCATGCCTACTCCAGGCCATACAATACACTCTGTACTCCCACTCCAGTGTATCAGAGGACACATTGTGCACAGTGATTTGCCCCTCAGGTGTCTGCCTCTGTGTCAGTGTGCTGTGGATTAGTCGCCAGGACTGCTGTGGAGTTTCTTGGTAGGGGCTCAGCATGCCACTGGAGATGTGACCATAGGAGACGATACTTGTGTGACACATAGGTGTCTGATCAGCTGCCCATGCAGACTGGGGCATGTAAATGTGAAGTTCAGGCAGCTGTTCCCCATGCACAGCAGAGTGTGAGGGGCTCAGGTTCAGAGGGTAGTGTCACAGGTCTCCCATATGTCCAATAGGTATGACCTGGACAGATGAGGGTTAAGAGGATGTGTTGTGGGGGGGATGTACATGTGCACTTGTGCAGCTCCAGGACTTGCATTCCCCATGACCTACTATTGTGACACAGTGCAGAGTGTTGTTAGTCTGGCTGCAAAGTCATACATCACTGAGACAGTGATGTATGACTTTGCAGTCATGCCTCCGCCATGGCATGTGTCTACTGATTGGTGATCCTGCAGGGGAGTGACATGTGCTACATGCACACCATAGTGGCGCTGGCTATCAGGACATGGGTGCATCATGGTGTCTGTCGCTGGTATGCATCACATGCATTTCCTATTTGACTCTGGGCATCCCTTACATCCGTAAACCTGTACTGACTCAGTGGCAAGAGCTGTGATGTGTCCACACCGTGTCCTCTGCACTGTCCAACTACTGTGTACTTGGTGCATGTGTCAACACTGGGGTGTTGCAATCCAACAGACACCAGACAGATGGGTGCAAGGCCATGTGGGATGTGAGTGCCATGCTTGGCATCAGACTGACAATTGACTTCTCCTGTTCAATTAGTGCACTTTTAGCAATGTACAACTAATGATGCCAGGGCTTGCTCTGTGATGTGCTGTGCTCACAGTGGTGTGTGCGTTATGTGCAGGTGACTGATGTCTGTCTGTTTCCCCATTGTTTGCAGATACATCCACGGCCACGGAAGGGGACAGCTCCACGGACCAGGAGGAGCCGGAGAGCCAGACTGGGTCAGCAGCCGAGGAGTGGTCGGAGGGACCCAGTGGCACGGAGGGCGAGGGGAGCCACACCGAGGAGTCCTCAGCAGCATCCACCTCAGCTGAGGACCAGAGCAACTTGGAGGATGACTCCCTTGTGGAGGCGGGTGTCAGCAGCCACCACACCCCAGCTAGTGTTGCTGTCCCCGCCACCACCAGCACCACCACCGCCCTCCCATCGGCTCCCATTCCCCAGGTCCGTGGAGGCTCCCATGTCCGGGAGCGTGTCTCCTTTGGGCCAGGCACCGCACCCCCTGCCCCTGTGTCCCCTGCTGCCCTGAGTGAGGAGTCTGTGTACCTCCTTCGCCAGCTCCATGTAGGGCAGACAGCCATGCTGAGTGTCCTCCATGCGCACACCGCGCTGTTGACTCAGCTGGTGTCGTTCATGGAGGGCATCTCATCGGGCATGTCTGACCTACAGAGGGGCAATAGGTCCATGGACTCCTCCCTGACGGCAGCAGTGTCCCTCCTCAAACGGTCCCTCACCCCTCCTGCCTCTGCTCCATCCACACTCCCCAGCACCTTACCCATCCCAGGCACACACACACTGGCACACACCAGCACACACACATCCAGCACACTGACACACACGCCAATGACAAAACGCACACGCACGCACATTCAGGGGACTGAAGCCAGACTCACAGGGGATGGGGCCCTGGAACACACACACGCATCCACATGCACTGCGCAGTCCTCAGTTCCCTCTCCTCCAAAGCACCCTCCCTTGCCTCACCTGCAACCCCAAAGTCACAGCAGCTCTTCCTCTGTGACCTCGGCCTCTTCCCCACCGATGAAGCTGCTCCAGCATCCCGGGGGAAGAGGAAGCCCACCCACACGGAGCAGAGTGCCCCTCGCCCCCGGACACCCTCCCCCAGGCGCAGACGGACTGAGGCCCCCACCCGCAAGTCCCCCGGAGTGCTAAGAGCAAGACCCCGCCACCGCCCTGCAGCTCAGGCACAAGGTCTCCGTCCTCCATCCCTCAGGCCCCCACTGCACAGGTGCCCCCACCACACCCTGCCCCAGGTTCCCCCACCCACAGATATACCATCCCCAAGATGCTCCGGCCTTCTCCCCCTGCCACTTGCTCTCCCAGCACCACACCCCCGCTGCGCTTGTCTGTGCCACTGATGTGGTGAGGGTGTCCCCCCTCTGTCCAACCCACCTTGCCTGTTCCCCATTCTCCTCCCCTGGAGGTAGGCACTGCAGTGGAGTCCACTACCGCCCTGTCTGACTTGGGCACTGCAGTGGCGGACCTGTCCACCCCATCTGCAGGGTCCACTGCAGTTGTGCCGGCACCCACGACATCTGTGTCATGCCCCCCAGTTGTGCCGGCACACACCATGTCAGACACCTCCACTGCAGTTGTCAGTGGCTCTCCAGCACCCACCACCCCTTCCCTGACTCCCCCTGGTGAGCCCTGATCCTGTCCCTGCGGTGCCTGGCCTGCCCCCCGGTTGCCCCTCCTAGTGGATTGTCCCTGGTATTGTGCAGGCATGCGTAGGGTGACATCTGCCAGTGTCACCCTGTTTGAATTTTGACAATGGACTGGCCATTGGCCTTTGCTCTTTTTTCAGGACTTCGTTTGGCCTCAACACATATGCTGAATAAAGCAACTTTCTTTTCTCTAGTGCTCATGCTTCAGATGTACATGTTGTTGGTGCAGCTAACCATGCCCTTGCTGCAGTGATGGTGATATCTGGTCTCATGATTATGAAGTGTTACTGTGCAGGAACCCATGTGGTCCAGGGGGAATGTGTCCTATCATGTGGTGTATCCATGTCATCAATAGCAGCATCTGAGGGTGTCATGTGTTCAGTATTTGGCAATGGGTTTCCTACTTACATTGGCAATTTCATATCTGTGGCTTCCACCCCTGCACATCTGTTGTGCCTGCCATCGTTGCATTTGTCTACTTCCCTGACCGTGTTGCCATCTCCAGTGGACATGCAGGTTTGGGCATCAATGGGGAGGGACTCATCCGTGTAGTCAGTGCAACATTGCTATACAAGTGTGTTGGATCTGTGCTGATGATTCCGTTGGCACATCCATGACCAGGCTGATGTGATGGGAGCCCTCATTTGGTGCTAATTGTTGATTGTGTGACCAAGTGCTCAGCTGACATGATGGGGCCCTACTGAGGCAACATATGGCACAGCTTTCCTCACACAGGAGTGGAGTCCCCTCATGGCAGTGTGTACACGTGTGACATTGCCTGCGCCCAAGGTGTGTGTTGTATGTGCATGTCTGTGTGTTCACTTCCATTCATCTGCGCATGCTGTGATCCCTAGTGTTGTACCTGTTTGTGATGCTTGCTGACTTGAGCTATGTTCCCCCAAAGTCTTCTCCCTGTGTTCTCTGTGATGTGGGTGCATGGCACATTACTGGTCATCAGGGTGTCACCCATAGGTGTGTTTGCTGTCAGGGCAGAGTTTGTGTGCTGACGCAGATGGGTCACAGTCAGGTTTCCCTTTGGCACTTGTTGTTTGCCCCTGTCATGTGATTTCCAGTTTGTGTTATCTTTCAGTGATTGTGACACGTTGTGTGTGTGACTGCTGGCACTCCTTAGGGTCCGGGCTGCAATGTTGGTTGTTGTCTATGTGTGTTCTTTGTGGGTGACCTTGGCTTCTTCATTGGTGTGTGACTGTGGCTGGGATCCCATTGGTCGGTGTGGTATTGCCGTCATGTCCATGTACAGCGTAGTGTGCAGTGTGTCAGACATTCAGGAGTCTTGTTGAGTGTCCATGTGTGATGTGTTTCTACACCTTGGTTCCCACCCACCACCCTGGAATAGTAATGGGTGCATGTGCAATGTCACCAGTGCATGTGTACTTCACTGCTGCACATTGTTGGAGGTCGAGGGGTGTGGTCTTGAGTGTGTGCAGATGAGAGTTGTTGCCCGGCTAGTCCCCTGCCTCCATGTTGGCCTTGGCTTACTGGCCATGCTGATTGATTTGTGCTTGTGTAGGTGTGATGGTAGTTAGTTGCTCAGGACACCTGACTGTGGTTCACAGTGTGAACGACATTTAGCTTTGTCATCACAGTGGTATTTTTCTTCAGCCCAGGGTCACCACATTGTGGGGGCCCTGGGGGTGGTGCTGTGGTGTGTCTGTGACTTGCTGTGTCAGTTGTTGTTCCTACGTGCCTGTGTGACATGTGTGTTTTGTGCTCCCTCTCACCTGTCAATGCCTGCTTGCCCACATAGGGGATTTGGATCCATGAGTTACCTTAGTGTGGCAGTGTATGCACATCTGTATGATTGGTATTCAGCTCTCCTCATGTGTTGTGTTGTTGCCTGGGGACACTGGCACCCCCACCCCTCACCTGCTGTGTATGATGACAGTGTTGGTCTGCCTGTTTGTGTTTGTGCATCTGCACCACTGCATTGGCATATCTTGGGTGTGCCATTGGCTGTATGTTGTTTGGTGTGTTTCCCCTGCTGTCCCTGGGACTCCTAGGTCATCGGTCAGCACAGTGATCATGGTTTGTGTGTCCCATTGCTGCCATGGTATGGTATCTGTTCACCTCACATCTGCTGTCTCCACAGGGTATCTGCATTTGTGTGCCCATTGGTGCAAATATGTGGGTCTGCATTCTGATGGTCACTTCTGTCATTGTGTCATTGATGACTGTTGACGGTCTCAGCCCCCATGGGTGTTGTTTGTCTGCACATGGCCAAAGGAATGTTTCATTTGCACTGCAGTATTTGGCTCCCCCAATTTATGTTGCAATGGGACACATACACTACTTTGCCACAGATGAGTTTTTGGTTCTGTGACCAGGAATGATCCATGCAGTTTGGCAGTTGCAGCTCTTTCTTTGTCAACAATTACCTTTTGGTCACTGTGATGATGAGGGTGTAGACCCCATTGCCACAATGGTCAAAATGTGCTTCAGCTATGGACCCCACACTTACCTTTTGGTCACTGTGATGATGGGGGTTTAGACCCCATTGCCACAATGGTCAAAATGTGCTTCAGCTATGGACCCCACACTTGCCTTTTGGTCACTGTGATGATGGGGGTTTAGACCCCATTGCCACAATGGTCAAAATGTGCTTCAGCTATGGACCCCACACTTGCCTTTTGGTCACTGTGATGATGGGGGTTTAGACCCCATTGCCACAATGGTCAAAATGTGCTTCAGCTATGGACCCCACACTTGCCTTTTGGTCACTGTGATGATGGGGGTTTAGGCCCCATTGCCACAATGGTCATGGGCTGCTTGCATTGTGGGTGCCACACACATATATGTGTGGCACATGTGCTAGGGGGTCACATTGTATGTTCAATGTCATGTTCGGTGTTGTAGGCATTTGACACAGCCTGCTCACACGCTTGTCATGGTGGTGGGGGGATGTCTTAATCTTGCATTCCCTAGGTTGTGGTGTGCTTGTTGTGTCATGCATTGTCCATCCTATGAGTGGGGGTGGTAGTAGTGGTAGGCATCCAGCCCCCTGGCTAAGGGTGGTAGTAGTGGTAGGCTTCCTGCCCCCTGGCTAAGGGTGGTAGTAGTGGTGGGCATCCTGCCCCCCTGGGTGAGGGTGGTAGTAGTGGTAGGCATCCTGCCCCCTGGCTAAGGGTGGTAGTAGTGGTAGGCATCCAGCCCCCTGGCTAAGGGTGGTAGTAGTGGTGGGCATCCTGCCCCCTGGCTAAGGGTGGTAGTAGTGGTGGGCATCCTGCCCCCCTGGGTGAGGGTGGTAGTAGTGGTGGGCATCCTGCCCCCTGGCTAAGGGTGGTAGTAGTGGTAGGCATCCAGCCCCCTGGCTAAGGGTGGTAGTAGTGGTGGGCATCCTGCCCCCTGGGTGAGGGTGGTAGTAGTGGTGGGCATCCTGCCCCCTGGCTAAGGGTGGTAGTAGTGGTGGGCATCCTGCCCCCTGGGTGAGGGTGGTAGTAGTGGTGGGCATCCTGCCCCCTGGCTAAGGGTGGTAGTAGTGGTGGGCATCCCTGCCCCCCTGGGTGAGGGTGGTAGTAGTGGTGGGCATCCTGCCCCCCTGGGTGAGGGTGGTAGTAGTGGTGGGCATCCTGCCCCCTGGCTAAGGGTGGTAGTAGTGGTAGGCATCCTGCCCCCTGGCTAAGGGTGGTAGTAGTGGTAGGCATCCTGCCCCCTGGCTAAGGGTGGTAGTAGTGGTAGGCTTCCTGCCCCCTGGCTAAGGGTGGTAGTAGTGGTGGGCATCCTGCCCCCCTGGGTGAGGGTGGTAGTAGTGGTAGGCATCCTGTCCCCCTGGCTAAGGGTGGTAGTAGTGGTAGGCATCCAGCCCCCTGGCTAAGGGTGGTAGTAGTGGTGGGCATCCTGCCCCCTGGCTAAGGGTGGTAGTAGTGGTGGGCATCCTGCCCCCCTGGGTGAGGGTGGTAGTAGTGGTGGGCATCCTGCCCCCTGGCTAAGGGTGGTAGTAGTGGTAGGCATCCAGCCCCCTGGCTAAGGGTGGTAGTAGTGGTGGGCATCCTGCCCCCCTGGGTGAGGGTGGTAGTAGTGGTAGGCATCCAGCCCCCTGGCTAAGGGTGGTAGTAGTGGTAGGCATCCAGCCCCCCTGGTTGAGGGTGGTAGTAGTGGTAGGCATCCAGCCCCCCTGGCTAAGGGTGGTAGTAGTGGTAGGCATCCTGCCCCCCTGGGTGAGGGTGGTAGTAGTGGTAGGCATCCTGCCCCCCTGGGTGAGGGTGGTAGTAGTGGTAGGCATCCTGCCCCCTGGGTGAGGGTGGTAGTAGTGGTAGGCATCCAGCCCCCCTGGCTAAGGGTGGTGGTAGGCATCCAGCCCGCCCTGGGTGAGGGTGGTAGTAGTGGTAGGCATCCAGCCCCCTGGCTAAGGGTGGTAGTGGTGGTGGGCATCTGGCACCCCCTGGCTAAGGGTGGTTGTGGTGGTTGGCATCCAGCCCCCTGGGTTGGGGTGGTGGCGCGCATTCAGGCCCCTGTGTGCATATGTGGCATTGGTGATGGGCATCCCGCCCCTATGGTGCTGCTGTTGCAAGTATATTCAGATTCCCAGTGTATGTGTGTGATGTGTCGTGTACGTGTTGTATGTGTTTTGTGGTTGGTGTCTGACTTACCTTCTGCGCCGTACGCGTCCGTGCCTGTTCCGGTAGTAGATGTAGAATATTGGTATGATCGGGACGAAGGGATTCATGGTTGGTTCGTGTCGTTCGTCCTTCTCGTTGCTTCGCGTCGTCCTCGTCGCTTGGCTTCGTCCTCGTCGCTTCGCTTCGTCCTCGCGCGCTTCGCGTCGTCCTCGTCTGTGCTGTGTTCGTCTCGTAGCCGTGGATCGTGTTGTGGCGCGATTCGGAGCTTATGTGCGCCTCTCCCGGATGCTTTGACGTGCCGTGCGTAGCGACGGGTTCGGCGCGTACGGAAAGCGCATCGTACTTGTCCGGCCGGACGGGGCTGCATTTTCCCTTCCGTGCGACTCGATTCGGCGTTTCCGGATTCGCCTCGGTCGGAGAACAGGACCTGGTTTGGGTGAGTACGGCTCGGCCGGGATTTTTGCTGTTGTGCGCATCGTACTTGCTCGTTCGGTGTACTGTACGGATCGGTCGGGAAACTGGCTTTCGCATGGCTTTTTTCCCGACCGAATAGTATTGGGTGCGCCTCCGACCGAGATCGGAATCGGCCCCATAGTCAATCCGCACAGGCGATACAGGGCACGGGATGGCAGTGGAGCATGGTGTGTGAGAGGTCTCCTCGCGCTCCTCCTGGTCATATCACGCAGGCAATAGAACCTCAACGTCTAGCATGGCACAAGTCAAATGGAAGTGTAGGGGGACGCACCACAGCACGAGCAGCACTGACGTCACGGGAGGTGGCTCGCACCATCCCATCCATTGCCCATCATACCAACCACGCCACATGCCAATGCGACTAAGTGCAAGCGCGTGCGCCACCACCCCCGAGCCCTCCCCAGAGAGGCCAAAGAGTGAATGTGTGGGCCATCAGCCACAGACGGACGCGGCCTGGCCGCAAGGGCAGCCACAGCCACTGGGTGTCGCAGGTGGCGGATCCGGAAGGCGAAGACTGTGATGCATAGTCCATGCAGGCCGGGTCTCCATTTGGGGCACCACGCAGGTGGACGGCGTCCCGCCACACATCATACCCTGAGACAGCCCACTCGTGCAACTGGACCCACACATACACTCCTTGCCCTCTCTGGTGCGAGCTTGGGGCTGCCTGTGCAAGCGCTAGCCTCGCAGGTGAGCATGCATATTGGGGGAGCGAGGGGAGGACATGAGGGCTGGGGCGAAGATGACTGTATCACTGTCAGTTAGTACAAGGGATGACCCAGATGTGGAAAGGAAGAGACGTGTCCCGTGTGTACTGCAACTAGTCGCCAATCCAACTACTCCCCATGTCCGGAATGTAAGCCCGCACCTAGGCCCGCCCATCCGCCACATCGAACATACCACCAGCACGACAACCTTCCCATTCGAAACACTGACTGGGGGTGGCGACCAGTGTACAATCATGTGTAGCCTACCCACGCGTACATGTGGGCCCTCCATGATCCATGTCACCTGCGGCAAAGTCATGACATGCGCAATGAGGGAAGTGAGGAGAGCTGTCCGCCCCACGCGCAGAAGGTGCATCAGCTCCACAGACCCAGCAGCGAGTCCAGCAGGGGTCACATGTGCAGGGGCAGCTGTGCCTGGTGTGAAGGCACATGCAAATAGACAGCACATCGACCAATGTGTAGTCTGCCCACATCTACAGTCCATCATCATGCGGACATAGGAATTGAACACAGGGCAACACATCTTCAGTTGGTGCACCCACCGTGACCAACAATGCGCAATCATCGACGTACCCGCCCTGTGCATGGCCCCCCACCCAACGGAGGCACATCCAGTGCCACCATCCCACACACACAAGCCTTCCACGGAACATGCTGTGTCCAATGGTCAGTACAGAGTCAGCGCCCATCTGGTGGATCCTGAACAGGAGACACATGCACACAACATGCCAGCTCCCACTATGTACGTCTGCCACCTGGCACGTGCAATGTAACCTCTCACCTGTGACGTGTGACTGCAAGCACACAGCCGTCTTGGCATGGGGCTGTCAATGTGGACACCTGTCAATGTTTCGGGAGGTGTGATCCGTACAGTGCTGTACATAGGGTGCAGTGCTGACACCTACTACTGTCTCATGTCCCCTCGTGCCACAGGTCCCACTTGTTTTGGCCGCTCAGCCTGTGCCCACATCGTCGTCGCCGTGTGCCATACTCATCCAGCCGCGGAAGCAGTTCCATGCTCAGCAGACATTCATGTTGCCGTGGCGTTGCCGCTTGACGGATATGCAGTCAGTCCCCATCAGCACGCCCGCAAGTCATTGGGGCCTAGATCCCCATGTGCATGCACATGGCAGTGGTTTGTATCACTAGCCATTGCCATTGTTGGGAGACCTGTGTAAGTGTATTGTGGCCGTGCCGCCCCAGCTTGACAGCTGGGCTGTGGCTCATGTGCTTGCTCAGTCATGTCAGTGATGTGTATGCGAAATTGCTATGTGTCGTGTTGCTTTGACATGTGTCCTCTGCCATTGTCCCTAGGCGGAGACCGAACATTGACCGCCCATACCAATTGCTGGCGGACATGGACGATACAGAGGTTATTAGGAAGTTTCGGCTGGACAGGCCAACCCTGCATCGACTGTGTGCCATGTTAGAACCCCATCTCCGTCCCCGCAGGGTATATCCGACTGCTGTCACCCCCACGGCTAAGGTGATGGCCGCCATGCATTTCTTCGCCACTGGGTCATTCCAGCACACAGTGGGCATTGGAGGAGGGATGTCCCAGCCCATGTTCAGCAAGGTGCTGAGGGATGTACTGGCAGCCATGATGCTGTACCGAAACAGGTACATCCGCTTCCCCAGGGCTCGTGAATTGGCGGCAGTGAAGGGTGCATTCTATGCCCTTGGCAGAATCCCACACGTCGTTGGAGCCATTGACTGCACACATGTCGGCCTTGTTCCACCACAGGCCACTGAGCACCTGTACCGCAACAGGAAGCACACGCACTCCCTGAATGTGCAAGTGGTGTGCCTTGCGGACATGGTGATCACCCACGTGTGTGCAAAGTTCCCAGGCTCGGCCCATGACGCACACATAATGCGCAACAGCATCTTGCCACGACTGATGTCCAATATGCAACAGGATCGTGCCTGTATTGTCGGTGAGTATGTGGAGTGGTGTAGCGTGCTGGTTGTGCGATGCTGTCCCCTGTCCAGTTGGAATTGCAACGGTTCTCTGTGTCCCTCACACCCAGGTGACTCTGCGCACCCGAATGGGGCATGGCTGCTCAGTCCATTGAGGAATCCTCGCACCCCAGCAGACGATCGCTACAATGAGGCACATGGGAGGACCAGACGTGTGGTCGAGCGTACCTTGGCCTCCTCAAGTCCAGGTTCAGGTGCCTGGACCGCACCGGGGTGCGCTGGCGTACTCCCCACAGAAGGTGTGCCGGATAGTGGTGGCGTGCTGCATGCTGCACAACCTGGCCATTCGGAAGCAGATCCCCCTCATCGTGGATGACGGAGATCAACCAGGGCCCCAGCCCGCAGACCAGGACAGCTCGAGTGAGGAGGACAGCGGAGAGGAGGAAGCTGGTAATGTGCGGCAGCAGCTCATCGCCCGCTACTTCACTTGACGGTGAGTGTCCATGTACGACGGCTGATGTGGCTGTATCTGTGCAGGTGTGTGTGTGCTGTGTCAGGGTGGCCGCTTGTTCACTGCGTGCTGTGTGTCAACGCTCCATGGCCAGGGGTAGTATGCCACTGTTGGTGGCTGTGGCATTGTGCCCTATTGCTCTGTGCGATGTGTGTACATTGCTTGTAGTTGTTGACATGTACTGTGTGATGGGTGTGTGACACACTCATTGAATGTGCTCCTGTTCTGTCTCCCACCCCTAGGTCCCTACAGGCCCTCCGGATTCAATTGCCATGCCACGCATCAGGTGCCTTTCCGCCCAAGGTGGCCGTTGTATTCCGTACAAATAAAACACAGGGCACAAACAGCAGTTAGTGTAAAAGGTGCATTTATTACAAACTGTGACATGTGATTGTGTGTAAGGTGATGACAAAAGTGGTGCGTGCAGTGACAATGAGCTGTTGGTCATGGCTGCGTGATGCTCAGGGTGTACCCACTGGTTCTATGTCCATAGTCCAACACACACATGCCATCCAGATGGCTGTGTGGAGTGGGATCGTAGTCCAAGTCAATGCAGTGGCTGGTCAAGGAAGGCTGGCGGAAGGCTGGCTGGCTGCCTCACTTGCGCTTGGAGCGTGCGAAGTCCTCCCGGGAGATCTGTTTCCACTTCGGACGGCCCCTTCCACGCTTTGCGAGGGGGTGCCTGCTTGCGACATGCTGGTGGTTGAGGTGTGCTCACTGGCTGTGGACGCAGGGGAACTGGACACTGCTGCTCCACCCTGCGCCCCGGCAGGTGGTGGCGGAGGGGAGCTGCTGTCCCTGGCTGTGACCTCACCGCCACCACCAGCTGGCCCATGAGGTCCACGATTTGGCCCATACGGGCGTCCATGGACCTCAGCACCCCCAGCACCTCACGCGTGTCTGAAGCAGACCGGACCCATTGTCCTTGGGCCTCTTCATAGGCCCCAAGGACTCTGGCCATTTGAGGCAGGGCATGGCTCCCAGGGGAGGCTGGCGTTTCCCTGACCCTGCTCCTCCTACCAGTCCTGCTGCCACCGGCCTGCCCACTAGCCACATTGCTCACCACGGTCCTCGCTGTGGCTCCCAGGGTGGATCCAGTCGGCCGGGCCACCACCTGCGCTGGGGCTGGTGCCAGCGAAGACGTGGTGGTGGTGGCGGCGGTGGTGGTCGGTGCGGCGATGGTGGCGGTTGCGGCAGTGGTAGTGGCCACAATGACCGTGGGTGTGGCCGCAACGACAGTGGCAGCAGGGGGCTGGGAATGTTCAGCAGCCCTGGATGATGGGTTGGTGGGTAGGAGGGGTCCTGGGGAGCGGCTGGGCCCTGCCACACCAGATGGGCCTGCTTGGTGGTCCGTGTCCGAAGAGGAGGACAGATCCTCCAGATCCGTGTGTCCTCGTTGGGGGCTTGTAGGCTGGCTGTGCTGGCTGCTGGCTCCATCCCCAGCATCCAGCAGTTCGTCACCTGTGGAGAGAATGAGATTTGTTATTGTGTTGCACCTGGCGAAGTATGTATTTGTCGTCTGACATTAACAGTTCGTGCAATCTCGCACATGGGTTTCCCCGGAGGCGTGTGTGTGGCTGTAGCATCTGTAGTTGTGTGTGCTTGGTAATGGGACTGTGTGCTGTGCACATGTGGCATGGGACGGATTGGCCATGCCGATGGGTGTGTTGCTGTGCCCCTACTTATTGTGACTCTGGTGTATGCGGGCTCCTGGCCCATCCTGGGTCTGGTTTGTACTTTGCTTTTGGGGTTCAAATGGAACGCTTTAGGAACGCATATGGCAACATGGGGGCCATGCCCCAGATTCGCATTTGGGAGGGAATATGCTTTTGGGGTTCAAATGGAACGCTTTAGGAACGCATATGGCAACATGGGGGCCATGCCCCAGATTCGCATTTGGGAGGGGATATGCTTTTGGGGTTCAAATGGAACGCTTAGGAACGCATATGGCAACATGGGGGCCATGCCCCAGATTCGCATTTGGGAGGGGATATGCTTTTGGGGTTCAAATGGAACGCTTAGGAACGCATATGGCAACATGGGGGCCATGCCCCAGATTCGCATTTGGGAGGGGATATGCTTTTGGGGTACATGCTGTGAGCCATGGGTGCCGAACGTGACATGTGTTGTGGCAGCATGACAGTGCATGGTTTGAGGTGTGTGCATGCTTGACATGGCCTGCATATTTGCTGTCTGTTGTGATTACTGGACATGGCATTGGACGCATCATTATGAGTGAGTGATGGTTGTGTGCCAGCCAACGTATTGCAGTTGTCCCATCTCCTTGGTGTGCGTGCTGCCCTGTGCCATGTGCATCACTGCAGTGCTCGGGGGGTGTGGCCCATGTTGTGTGTTGTTGCTCACAGTGTGTCGTGCGCTTCATTGACTTCTGGCACATGGTTGGTCATGGGCATGTATCTTAGCGTGACTGCTGTATGTGTGGCAGCTGTGCGGATGACATGCCTTTCATGAGACTGGGGCTGACGGATGGGATGGATGGTATGTTGTATGTGCATGGTGTGTCTGTGTGTTTGATGGGTTCAGTGGTGTTCGTGTGCATTTATGTTGTTCCGCTCTGTTGCGTCTAGTGTTGTTTGTCTTACATAGGCGTAGTCGTGGGGTGTGTGGTTGACAGGCAGTAGGGGCTACATGGACAGGACTTCAATGGTGTTTCGGTTGTGTGTGATGAGTTGCACAGTGGCTGCCGTGTGGTACTATATTCAGTGTGGCTTGTGCATGCAGACGTGGCTCCTTGGGTGTTGCTATGTCTGTGATGGGTCATGTGGGGTGTGAGTCTGTTGTTCATGTCCGTGTGCACATTGTTCACTTGTTCGTGACGGTGGGCGGTGCTGCGTGTTCGTCTGCTACGTGACATGTCCCATGTGTTGGTCGTGTTATGGTCCTCATGCCTCCAGTAATCCAGCTCCTGTCCAGTTTCCCACCTGCAAGTTGTTCGTGCGTGCACTGTACTGGATGCCACATGGCTCTAAGCGGGGGTGCTCCATGTTGCAGGTCTGTGGGGGTGGGGGGTGTTGTGGGTCGTGGGGTGGCTGGACACCCACTGACACCGATTGCTGTGGACTCGTGATGTCTGCCTTCGGCTGTCGTTGTAGCACTGCGGTGGCTGACACGTGGCTGTGGGGTGTGGGGATGCTCCTCCTTGCTGTGCTGTGGGACTAGGGGCCTGGTGTGTGTTGTACTTGGGCTGTCCACCGTCCCACCCACTGCACTTTGTGTTCCTGCCACTTACCTGTTACTTGTCGGTTAGTGCAGCTGTGGCGGACACATGGGTGTGGTGGGTGCTCGTTGTGGCGCTTCTGGCATATTTGGGGACCTGTTGGTGGTTACGTGGTTGGCTGAGTGTACACATGTCCCCACGCATGTTACAGTTGTTCGGTTTGGGCTGTGTGTGGTGGTGTCTGTTGCATGTGTGTGTGATGTGTTGTGTATTGTGTGCTGGACATGGGGGTGTTTGTCCCTGGGAGCTGTGGCATGGTGGTGTGCATGTGAGTACATAGCGGTGTGCTGGTATACATTAGTTTGTACTTACCAGCCTCCACTCTCCTGCTAATCCGGCGAGGATCTCCGGATGTATTATGACTCGCACCTTCTCCTCCCACGCTTTGA